>JAGPOW010002492.1:878914-917585 GCA_030014935.1 Caiman crocodilus | reverse complement strand
GGGGTCCTGTGACCCTGGCACTCATTCCTGCCATTGGCAGGGGGTCAGACTAGATGGCCTGCTCTAGGCCCCTTCTGACCCTAGTTACTATGAAACTATAAGAAAGTGATCAAGCTAGCCCTGTGGGCTGTTTGGCCTCTTTATACTCAGAATAGCTTTGACAGGCCACTGACAGCCAGGGAGTCCAGAGGCTCAAATGTAGACAGATCTATTTGAATCACTACAGAGATGCTAGTACTTGGACTCCAGACAAGATTCTTCATTTATGCATGCCCTCTTGGCACCCAGAGACAGACAAGAGTGCAATTTTTCTGCTCATACCCCGTACCTAATGTTCTGCACCAAGGCTAGCAATTCAGTGCTCTAGCAGGAGAGTCTTCCCTTGATCTAATAGAAGAATGTCTCTAAAACTGGCTCCCAAATAAGCCAACCCCAGGAATTTTTAGGAAGCCCCGTGCACATACATCTCCTTGGAAAACAACACATTGCTCAGGCTACTATATGTAAATTCCTCACCACAGAGAACAGAAGGGCCATGCTTTTGGGCATTTCCTGATCATCAGATCATTCTCAGTTCCACACAGACACACACAGACAGAAGAAAGTTCAGAGAATGGGAAAAAGGAAGGGAAAATAAGTGCAGGGAGAGCTTCCCACATGTGCTTGATAAGGATCAAACAGCCCTTTTAGGCTGTAGCCCGGTGACCTGGTGTGTTTGAAACAAAAGTGCACAATAGAGTCTATCCAAAACTATGAAAGGTGGCAAGAAGTGGATATGTATCTATTTTCCATTTATGGAGCTTTTCCAGCTGCAGGTGCTAAATCCCCCACACTTCCTCCACTATTCTAGCTTTTCTCTCCCCACTAGAGTCCTCACTTAATTCACCTGTCATATCTTGCTCTTTTCAGAGCTCTTCCTACTGATGAGAGAATTCCCAATTTTGAGGGAAATTGGGAATTTCAATAATGTTTTTGAGAAAAAGGTGGTATAAAATATTATGGAAAGTTTTGTGAAAATCTGAAAGTTTCCAAGAAAGCAACAATTTTTTAAACTATTTTATTTGTTAATAAAGACTATTTTTCCCCAAACAGAAAAAAGTCTTTTTTCTTAGTAAATCTGGACCATTCATAAATTTGGACCATCTCCACTGACCAATGGCCCATCAGGCAGCATGCAAAGCTGGGCCATCCTGCACTTGCACCAACACTGGAGGAAAGCACACACAAGAGACTTCATTCAGCTTCCCAGAACTAATGCCGTGCTGATACCTTTAGCTCCAGTATTATCCCCTCAGACAGACACCAGAATGGATAGTAGAAGACACTGAAGTACAGCATCACCTGAAGGGACAGACTGGATAATGCCTGTTGCACTGAATACAAAGGAAAAGTACCAGGTCTGGAAAGCTTACCCATCCCTATGTTGTCAGTCCCACACTCATGGAAAAGAATCTGCCCTCCAAAATAGCTATTTTAATGACAAATAAACAAACATAAGAGTGAAACCTACTCTATGTGATGTGTAGATGATCATTGTGCAAGTGCATAGACATTGCCAAAAAACATTGAGCTCCTCTCTTGTCAGCACCAGCTTCAGAGGGAAGTGCAAGAAACTTATGGTGGATGATGGCAGAACATCACATCCAATGTAAAAATAGACTTTCATTATTCATATGCAAAGGTGCTCTGATGGACCCTAGCATCTGTTCTGTCTAGTGAGTAGCCAAGTACTTCCTTTCACATGGAACTATAACATCCATCCTTTTACAATTGCTTCTAGAGTTTCATAGAATAGTCCCTTACACTTATACCATGAAAAATGTTACGAGTTCCCAATTCCCCTCCTATACACCAGCCATTAGTTTATCTCCCTTTGTCATGTTTCTTCTTATTTGTGTCTTCATTATTCTAAACCTGGACTGTCCAAATGGCAGCCCATGGGCTATATGCAGCCTACAAGGGATTAATGTATATCCCCAAGTTCCCACCAGGCCTCCAACACTGCTTTTTCTCTGGCTAAAGCTGCAGCTGGAGTCTCAGGGCTCCCTCTCCCTCTTCTGGTTTCTGCTGTATTCTCTGGCCCACAGAGGCCAGGGAAGTACAGTGTAGCACATGGTGCCAAGATAGCCAGCAGCATGGCACCACAGGGGAGCCCAGAGAGAGTTGAAAGTAAGGTAGGGTGCTGTGTGGCATGAGGGATCATGCAGGGTAGGGGATCATGCACAGTGCAGCGGGAGAGGGGTTGGGGTCCATGGTCTCCACTAGTTCTGTCCCTGAAGTGTGCAGCCCCTTCTGATGCAGCCTGTGAAGCTGAGTAGCCCTATACTAAGCAATCCCAACTTTTTAGTCTTTCTGACATGAGTGGGAAGACAAAGCAACCCACTTTGTCATTTGGACTCCAGCTCATTCATCACACAACTCATTGCCTGACATACTCACCTGCTGCACTTCAGAGTGAGAATGAGGCAGGCCAACCAGGCTGATGTTTATTCCCTGCTCAGAGCTCTACCAAACCTAGTGCAGACATTAAGAAACAAACACATCTATCTATTAATAGTAATCAGAATAATTTCAGCAACAGTGAACTCTAAATATCAAGTAAAACCACGTCATCTATTATGCGACCTGTGCCAGACCTGGGGCAGGCATAGCAGACTGTATCAAGTCCATCTCTTCAGGCAAAAGAAACACTAGTTACTGTACCTCGTTGGCAGATCTGCACAACTCCACAGTCCTTTGTTTTGTTGTTGATGAACAGAAATCCACTTAAAATTGTCAAGCCCCTTTGTATATTGTGAGGCAGAAGCATGTGCAGAGCCATCAATGCTACTGATTGCACTCCTGACTTGAATCAGATAGTATTAGAGCAGAGATCTGCTGCTAATAATGTTATAAGCTTGCTTTCAAAACTGCCTCTTAGCTACAGGTTTGGGGAAAGTCTGTTGAACTGACAAAGGTTAGAGGAAAGTCTGCTGAACTGACAAATGTAGCCACTTGCACTTTTTCCCAGCTCCAGGTGCAAAATCTCTCATGCTTTCTCCACCATTCTACATTTTCTTTCCTCACTAGTGTCCCCACTTATTCACCAGCCATATCTTGCTCTTTTAAGAGATATTCCCACTGATGAGACACAGAATCTAACCAACAGGGTATAGGCCCCTCTTGGTCTAAGATTTCACTGGGTTTCCCAGTATGCTCCTTCCTATATTTAGCCTTTCTGCCTAATGTCCTACAAGCCTTGTTTTTTCATTGTTGAACTTGTTTTTACCTAGTATTTACAATTAATTAAATGAAATAGTACATCCTCTAAATCTCTACCAGATTTCCCCAATCCAATCCTCTGCATTTTAAGCCTCTTAATTCCTCAGAATAGGCCTGAAACAAATCTGGCCTTCCTTGCAGCCTGTTTGACCTTGACCAATGTGATCCACAATCAGTTTCCTGGGTCTAGCTTCCTTTATCATCAGGAACTTTACCATCTCGGAGCTGCTCTTATTAAAGCACTGCTTCCTCCACCCCGGAGCACATGTAGAAGTACCCTCTGTTCCCAGCCCATGCACCCCATCCCTTGACCCTGTGCAGGCAGACTGTACCACAGGAGCGCCTGGAAGCTTTTTTAAAGTCCCCAAAGCATGTAAGAATCCCTCTTCCTTTTTCTCCCCATAGTCAAAGGGATGCTTTGTCCTCTACCCTTCTCCCCTCACCTGCCCGCTGGTGCTGCATTCTCTGCTGTCCCAAGGGTGGGGGTTTACTCCTGCCTGCTCTAGCCTGTGAGGACTGGGCTCAGCTGGAAACAGCAGTGGCAATGGGTGGAGGGGTGGGTTCCCCTCCTGCCTCTTCCCAAGGAGTAGGTGCAGAGAGGGGGAACCAGTCCAAGGGTCCAGTCCAAAAGGGGTGCAACCATGCCACTGCCCCTGAAGGGTTCTACCCCTGCTTTCCTGTTGCAGGGGACAACACAGAAAGGCATTGAAAGCCCTTTAGCAGCTGAACTTCCTTTGCCAACTCAGTGGGCATGTCTACAAAAGACGCTAAATGTGCAGTAAACTAATTCTACTGTACATTGGTGTGTCACAGCAGAAGCTATGCTAATGCACTAATAGACAGTAGAGTTAATGTAGCGTGCATTAGCATAATTAAAAAGCTGTGCACCAGTGCTACTTTACTATCCTTTTAGTTAGTACTTATAATTCCAGGAAATTTTTACATGTGCTTCCAACACAGTGCGGGGTGCTTTTAATTAACAAGCTGCAGTAATTAAAAGCACTTGCATGTCATGTGTATCAGCAGTGTAGCACATCCCCATGCTGAGAAAATGGTAGGTGAGTGCTTTGAGCTAAATCACATCAAATGTGTTTTAATTCAAAGTGCACCACTGCCATTTTCTCAACGCAGAAGTATGCTGTGCTGTTGATACACATGATGCACAAGGCTTCCAAAGTGTCAATTTATATCAGGGGTGAGCAATTATTTTGCATGGAGGGCTGCTTACAGAGTTTTGGCAAGCTGTCAAAGGTTGCATATATATCCCTGCCACTCGACAGGTGCCCTGCTCTCTGGTTGCCTTCTTCTGACTAGAAGTCCCATTCCCCAACCCCTGACCTTTGCCACCAGAAGTCCCTCCCCTTGCCCCCAGAAGTACTCCTTTCAGCAAGGGGGTTTGCCATCTCAGAACCAGAAAAATACCAAATTATATTCTAAAAAGCGATCATCTATAACATTCATTAATTTGATTAATAAAACCTGATTTACATATGTTTGTATACTGTATGCAGAGGTGACTGCACAATAGGTGTGCTGCTCCAAGGGAGAAGCCACCCTGGGGCAGTGTCTTCTTGGGCTGGAGACTACCTTCATCCAGGCAACTTCTGGCTGGACTTCGTGGTAGTTCCTCATTTCCACCCTGGCTTCGCCAGCCATCATTACTTTTTCCACCTCATTCTTTTGCTGGAGAGCCTGGAAATAGCTGTTCAGTTCCTGTTCTGTGTTCCTAATGGTGCACAGTCTCTGCACCATTGCCTAGGGCTCCCTAATCTGGCACTCCAGGGCCTCTACTAATGACCCCACCCCACAAGAGGAGGTATCAGTGCTCCTAAACTCAGCTGCCTGCATCTGTGCCAGGCAGCCTCCACAGGAAGCCAGGGGCTCCATCTGAATGGAGGCTGGGGCTGTGGGTTTCACCCAGGTGAGGGCATGGACTGCAGGCTCTCTTTGGGTAGAGGCCGGAACCATAGGCTCCATTTGCATGGAGACCCCGGTGTACCAGAGCAGGGG
Source organism: Caiman crocodilus (assembly GCA_030014935.1). Taxonomy (NCBI): domain Eukaryota; kingdom Metazoa; phylum Chordata; order Crocodylia; family Alligatoridae; genus Caiman; species Caiman crocodilus. The sequence goes on along the minus strand of JAGPOW010002492.1, from coordinate 912,314 downwards.
GCTCCAGGTGCAGGGGAGAATTTTGTGGTACGATGTGTGCCTCCCACCATGGTTCAAGTAGTAGTCTGGGCTACTACTGTGCAGGCCACTGCCTAGAGCCTCATGCCACTCCTGCTCGTCTTCCTGCACAAACTTTCTCACTAACTTGCATGCTGGGCCCAGAGTGTATCTGTTTGCGTGCTCTGTTAGCTCATCTCCCGTTACGTGGCTCCCAAGGGCTGGGCTAAGTAGGAGCCATGGGAAGGTGTGCACCTTGGTTCTGTTCAGCTGCCCCACTGGCTAGTACGCACCCACTGTGGGCTCCACTTACCTCCCAGCATGCACTGGGGTCCAGTCAGGGGTCCACCAGGGGTCTGCTGAGGCCCAAGCCCATGAGGGCACGACAGGCTTATACTCATGCATCTTACTCCAGAGCTGGGTCCTGACCCAAGTTCACAGGTCTCTGCTCATAGAACATACATGACAGCAGGGTCTAAAGGAGCAGACTGGTCTGCAAACACTATCTCTGATCTCCTGTCACCTGGCACAGTTGGGCTATGGAGGGGTCAAAGAAAAAGCAACACCTGGAGGAGATGTCAGATACTTCACAAGGCTGGGGACCATACTGGGTTCATGCAGAAGTGGAGGCGTTGATTAATATCTGGGGTGAAAGGAAGGTGTTCATGCAACTGGGAAACCAAAGAAATAAGCCGAAACTGTTTCGGAGCTGTTTCAGAATTTCGACGGTGTTTTGGCCATAGGCTATAATGGGGAATCACAAAACTGCCTATAACTTTGTCATTTCTTGCCTGATTCAAATGGAACTTACAGGGTTGATAGCCCTGTCTAAGGCCATAAAGCCTGCCAAGTTTCAAGGAAATAGGTGTAGGGGTTTCTGGAAAACTGTACTTCAAACTGTTCAAAACAAAACTCATGACATGAGTGTGAAGGCAGAGCAGGATGATAATAGCAGGGATGGTAGCCCCTTCTGAGGCCATGAAGCCTGCCAGGTTTCAAGGAGATTGTGTGTGTGTTAAGGGACAGAAGGATGAAAACTGCAGGGATAGATTAGTAGCCCCTGTTCTTACCCGCACAACTCCACAGCTTCAGGCTTCTCAAAGATCTCCCAGGCCTGGGCTTTCCCCAGCCAGGCCTGTGCAGTGGCTGGAAGTTATCAGGTACCCCTACTCACCTTTCACCAGGGAGGTTCATGGTCCTGGCATTTCCTGGGGCTGCTGCTCCACCGGCAGTCCCACCCAGGCCTCCCTTCCCTGGTAGGGTGCAGTTTTAGGTCATGCCCAGGATGATGTGGGATGTCCTCCTCCCCATATAGTCCCAGCCCTTATACCTCCAAGTTATTCCTGGCACAGGAACTCAGCAGGAAGATGTTCTTCCCCTGCTGGCTGGTGAGAAACTAAACTGCTTGCTCCAGCTCTGAGAGTGGGGCATTAAATGGCTGCCCTCATTAGCACCTGTCCTGCCACATACATAGACCCTCAAGGGAACCCTGCCAGATTTCAGGCAGAGTGGTGCAGGGGTTTCTGTGAATCTGCACCTCAAACTGTTGAAAGCAAAACTCGTGTCACTTATGTATGTTAAGGGGTGTAGGTTGTAGCTGTGTTGGTCTAAGGACATAGCACAGACAAGGTTCTTAGGGTCATTCTGATATAGTTTATTAGACTAACTGACTAGTTGGAGAAATTCTATTTGCAAGCTTTTGGGTTTAAAATCCTTTTGTCAAGCTGAGGAAGCATCTAGTTGGTATGTATGTGCTATTCCCGGATGGAAGGAATAGTAAAAGCCAGAGGCTGGCATGCAGTGCAAGCAAGAAAGCCAGTCAGTGAAAATGTAAATGGAGGCACCAGGGAGTGAGAGACAGGCTGGGGGTGGGGGTGGGAAGAGGGATGTAGCAAGTAAAAGTGGAGAGGTGCCTGCTACCTGGGGAGTCAGATATCAGGCAGGTTGTAGTGTGTCATAAATCCAATGTCTATACTGAGTCCATGAGTTTCTGTATCTAGGAGATTGATGAAGTGACGTTGTGGAAATCTAAGTTATATAATAATCTTGAGTGAGAAGAAAACAAAATTCCTTCCATTGTTCCTTTCTTTCACAGAAAGCAGCAGCACAGTTCTACTCAGGAGGCATTGTAATGATTTCCAATATGTATTTTTGACAGGAGTGAAAAAAATAATCTACAGTTATTGGATGAGGGACTGTTGTTTTGTGTTTGATTGTTTAATGACAATTTTTGTTTGTTTGCTTGGTACTACTAAAAATTCTGTAAACAAAAATTTTGGTACTCTACAGTACAGTTGTGTTTGCACTGCAAACACCCTTTGGTGCTGGTGCAATGGTGCATTTCAAGAGAGGATTGCAAGAGGTGAAGGCAGGGGAGGGCGATGTGGGTGTGGAGGGCAATGTGGATGGACCAATGGTTTGTGGGTTTACAAAGGACTGATTGGAAGTGCAGAGGCCGGACAAGAAGTGTGTACAAGTGCTTCTGGCTGGGGCTGGGGCTAAGAAGCGGTTTGGTGGAGGGTGAGGGATGAGGGTCTTTTCTCCTGCTAGGACTTTGGTGGTCCCCTGGGTGGACCACCCCCAAAGTCCACTGATGCTTGCAGAGAAATCCAGCATTGCAAGGAGCCCATGGGACACCCTACATTGGTGAGGGAGAAAGATTGTCTAGTGCTAAGAGAAGCTTCTCTTTTTTGTGTTTTCAAAGAGGCACTTGGCAAAAGGTTGGTGGTGTCCTGGGTGGGCACCCTCAAAAGTACGCCAAGTGCCCCAGTGGTGTGTGCTTGCCCACACAGTGCCCTGAAGCAGTGAGCTATCAGCAAAGAGTGGGATCGGGGGTGGGGAGGGCTGAGGGCCCTGTCTCCTGCTTTCTAGAACCTTGGTGGGCCCCTGCTGGAACAATTGGTCACACTAAAAATAAAACATGTTGGAGGTGGTTTAATTTACCATGATAAATTGAAATCTACCATGATAAAAAGACATTAACATGTATTTTCACATGCAACTAAATTAACAAAATGGTGATTTTTGCCATCATTTTGTATTGTGTATGCATTATGCATAATGCATAATGGCTACAAGGGCCTATGGTGGCCACACTTTTTTGGAAAGGATTCCATATAGATACATAACCTCTTAACTCTGAATTAGAAACAAGTCATAATGTATTCCCCACTCTTGAGGACACAGTGCCTGAGCTACTGGGGGCAAGTGTTCATGTTTTGTGATGTAAAAAATGGGTTCTAGCATATTGAGTTACATGAGCCTTCAAGCCAACTGACAACATTTGTAATGCCCTTTGGCTCTCACCACTGGGTACAAAAACACATGGGCATCAGTTCTGCCCCAGAGGTGCTCCAGCATAAACTAAATCAGTGTCATGTGGGGCTATGGGTAGCCAGGTTGGGGGCCACACAGAGAATAAGGTCAAGGGGAATGAGTAAAATCCAACTCTGGGTCAGGTTGAGTAGTCAGGAGATTAAGCAGAAAGTTTAGGGACAAGCCAAGTCAGGAAGTCAAAGGACCAGACAGAGCATGGAGCCAGAGGACAAGCTGGGTGGAGAAGCCAGTAGAGCAAGATGAGTATAAATGTAGAACACAAGCAGGAGAAAACAGCAAGACAGTGTGTGATCAGATTGAACCTTGGTACACAGACAATTCCACTTGCTTTGCAGGGGTTTAAATGGAGGTAACTGTAGGGTCTCTGGTGATGGAGAGTGCACAGATATGTAAAACCTGATGGAGACCCCTGGTCAACCTTGCCCACACTGAACAGTTTGCTACAGAGTGGCAAGTTGGAATGAGAAACCATGCTGGGCTGGAAAAGGTCTCACATTCAAGGCTGTGGCCTGACAATCAGGAATGAGAGGGACTTTCAGGAATAAGGATTATTGCAGACAACTTTGTGACTGTGGAGCATAGAGAAAGTGAGGAACAAACTGTCTAGGACCATGATGCTAAACTGACAGCTATTAAACAGGTGTAGGAAGCAGATTATTTACATTAGATTAAAAAAATGCCATTTACTGAGTCAGACCATTTATCCCAGTATCCTGTGTCACATAGGGCATGTCTGTACATGAATTTAAGTGTGCCTAAACTCAACGAACCTTATTCTAGGGCACATTGGATACTGGGCAACCTGCCCTGGTCAGCACCCTGGACAGCCCCTGGAAGCCAGGCGGTATAGCCAGACGGTGCAGCCCAGTGCCATCCAAGGAGGTTAGAGCCTCCAGTTCCACTGGATGCAGGTGACTCAGCCCCAGTTCTAATTCCCTCCCTATGTTCCTGGCTCCCCAGTGTTGGACAACAGTAGACCGGAGCCGCTGCCAGGCACCACCAAGAAGAAGACATGGCAGGTGCTGTTCTAGAAGGCACAGATGCTGGAGCTGGAGTGGTGGATCCTGCAGTAGCAGACCCTGTCAGTGTGCAGTAAGTCAGCAGAGGGGGCAGGAGGCATGAGGGCTCCTGTGAAAGCACAAGGGAAAGAAAATCTCTGCCCCACGACTCCCTGCAGGGGGAGAGGGCAGTGCAATACCAGCAGGGCCTTTGCTGGTGGCTCCACAGTGCCTCTTCCTTGGGGTGGGTTTTCTGGCTGGGCAATGCAGCCCTGCAGAGGCAGGATGCCTAACTGCCTGGTCAGGATTCAGGTGCCCTTAGAAGCCTGCACTGGTGCTGTTCAAAATGAACTCCCCTCCTACCCAGTGTCCGGCACCAAGGCCAGGTGCTTGCGTAGGACAGAGGTGGGTGGAGCAGGGAAGGCCATGCCAGGTGCTGGGGGCAGATGCAAGCCTAACCTGCCTGCTGTCCCAGGTGGAAGCCCCAGCACAGGCTTCTAAAGGTGCCTCAATCCCAGGTGGACAGTAAGGTATCCTGCTCTTGCAAGGCTGCATTGCCCAGTCAGCAAACTTGCCCCAAGGGAGAGGTACGGGGGAGCCACTGGCAAAGGCCCTGTCCATGCTGTACCCCTTGCAGGAAGTCATTGGGAGTAGTGGGAGATTTCCCTTGTGCTTTGACATGACCTCTTGTGCTTCTTGCCTGCTCTGCCGACAGCGATCACTGCTGACAACCACTGCGCCAGCAGCTGCACCATGCAGAACAGCACACACCACATCTTCTTGGTGGTGCCTAGCGGCAGCATGGGACCCCACAAGCTTGGCTCCAGACCATTCAGTCACATAGTGTTAAGTTGCCTTAAGGGAACTACACATGGGTTAAGGTGCCTTAACTAATTGCATCTACATTTGATACCTGTTTTATGCAGGTATTAAATTTAGGTGTGATTAGTCTATGATTGCCATTTTTAAAGTGCATTAAGGGTGCACACCTGTAGACTTATGCCCTTAATGCACTTAAAAAATGGCTAATGCACCTTAAATCACCATGTGTAGATGTGTAGATGCACCCACAGTGATGGAGCACGAGTAGGATTTTTTTCCCTACTCCTCTCCCACTTGTAGCCTTCAGCACTTAAGGTCTAGGACAGCAGTTCCCTATCTGTGGTATGGGTACCACCAGTGGTACGAAGACAACCTGTCAGTGATATGCATTAACAGGTTTATTATAATTACTTTATATGACAAAAATTTGCTGGTGGTACCTAGGTTGAACTGAAAAAAACTCCTGGTGGTACGTAAGGTTGTATCATTTTCAATTGGCAGTGTGTAATTTGCCAGAGTCTGGAAACCGTTGGTCTAGGAAGTTCTGATTCAGAGGCTATACCCCTGACTCCCATGTTCAATAGCTACTGACGCACCTTTCATCCAATTTATGTTTTTAATCTGTTCAAACTGTCAGCTTTTACAACATCTTGTGGCGATGAGTTCCAGTTTAATTACACACAGTGTGAAAAACCTTTCTTTTGTTCAGTTTTAAACTTAATGGGCACATCTACTCGTGTGCTTGCTGCAGCACCAATTTATTTGCGAGTAACTTATTTGTGAGGAAATGGTTCCAGGTGGGCATCTTGGCAATGGCAGCAAATCTGCTCCTGCTTCCTGGGGCCCTACAACGGGCCCCTGTCACCACTCCGGGGAGCTCCAGGCTCTGGCTGCAGTTGGCAGCAGCTGGCAGTCCTCCTTAAAAGCCAGGCCCACTGGGTGCTCCCTGGCCAGCCACTTCCCTAGCCAGGGAGCAGCATGCACAGCACAGGGACAGCATGTGGCAGTGCTCTCCCTTGCACCCTCTTCCCCTGCCCCCATGACATGCACCCCCATGACAGGGCTGCTCCAGCCCCAGCTCCTGGCAGTGAAGGCCAGTGCCCTGCAGTCCTGTTGGCCACCATGCTGACCTGTTATGCTGCCTGCTGCCTGGCCCATAGCCATCTCACCACTCCTGACTCCCTCACACCCAGCAACCTCCTTCCTGCCCGCTGTGCACTGTTCCACGGCCACCGCTGCTGCACAGTTGCCTCCTCAACCTTGTCTGCCTGGCTGGACCCTGGCAGGTTCACCAACAATGGGTTTCAGGATGATACTGTCAGGGCTCCCATTGCTGTCTTGGGCCTCCAGCTCTGCTACTTCCAGGCCCACTGGGCCAGCCAGGACTGGTGGCTATGCATTGTCCAGCATACCTGAGATGGCTAACAGTGGTTGGAGGCATTCAGGATGACCTGGGTTACATTTAGGGATCTCTTGAAGTAGCTCTGGCTACACCTGCAGCAGCATGACACAGGCATGTGGCTGCCCTGCCTTGTAGACATCTGGCTGGCCCTTGCCCTGTTGCAGCTGGCCACACCCACCCACTCACCTGTGGTATGTCAGCCACCTGTTTGGTGTGATCACGGCCACCACTGGGCAAGCCATCCTGGAGGTGTGCTGTGCTCTCCAGGACACGCTGGCAAGCACCTTGCTCCGCGTGCATGAACCCTTGGCAATGGTGGTGGGATTCTGTGTCCTGGGATTCCCCCAGTGCATCAGGGCCCTGGATGGGACCCACATCCCCATCACCTGTTTGTCCTACAGAGCCTGCTCCCATTACGGCCAGAGGGGCCTTCATGGATCACTGTGGGGCCTGCAATGCACATGAGTGCCAACTAGGTGGGCAACACTCATGATGCCTATGTTTTGCAACTCTACTCTGCCAGCCCTGGTGCACAGTGACCAACTCATGCCATGGCTACCAGACCTGCAGCTGAGCACTGTGGCTCACCAGGCCCAAGCATCCACCAGCCAGTCCTCTGACACCATGACCAGGTAGTCCAGGAGCAGGGTCCTGTCCAGGGTTCTCCTCTGGTGGAGCTGGTGCACCCACGGGACCGACTGTGAGTGGCAGCAACCATGAAGCAGCATTCCATCTGCCAAGTGCAATCTCTCCCCACATACAGTTTCAGGCCCCATAGTCATGAGAAATAAACTCAGTGAACCAGCTGGTGTCCCACTCTGGTTCCATGAGTCACTAAGGACCCCATCTGGCCTCTCCTGCATGGAGCCATCCCTATAGGCATGTATCTGATGTGCTTCACGGACACCTCTGTCACCTGCCCCTTCTGCCAACAGAGGCAGACCAGTCTTCATTGGTCAGCTTCAATAGGCTCCTTGGTCTGGGTCAAATGGCAGTGAGCGCTGGCCAGTGCACTCTGATCAGTGGCCCTCCTTGATATAAACCTGTGACCATCACTCCCATCCTTTTTTCTTTGTATTTGTCCCGAGTAATTAGTTGCTATATCTCTATAAGATCTCTTAATCAAGGAGGCCACTAGGTTTTTCTAGTGAGCCTAACCCCATGGTTTCCCTTTATATAGTAAATAAGCCTGTCTCTGACAGGGGCAGAACTACATGGTATAGAGCAGGGGTTCCCAAACAGTGGTGTGTGCACCTGAGGCATTTAAGGGGTTAAAATATCAAATGTATACTGGTAGGGGTATGCAGCCAGCTGGTAAATCTGGAAGGGGTACACAATAAGAAATAGTTTGGGAACATGTGCTATAAAGGGAGAGCATTAAACCATATATCTCTAGAACAATATCCCCTATTCAATATCTGCCCTGACACTGGAGGCACTAAATACGTGGGGTCCCGAGGGTCCTGACCCCCCCCTCAGGAAGTGGACTGTCATCTGAAATGTGTAAAACTTTCCACATGTCCATCATCTCAGGTTCCCTGCCCTGGCAAAAAATAAAAGTCAGCGCCTATGCCTGGCATCCACTATTATTTGCTTAGAGATACCAGAGAAAACATATCTAATTGCTCAATAGCCACTAATAGATCTATTATCCATGAATGTATCTAGTCTCCTTTTTGAATGTGGCTATGTTATTTTCCCCTGCCACATCCAGTGGCAATGACTTCCATAAGTTAACTTTGTGCTGCATGAAAAAGTACTTTCTCTTCTTAGTTTTAAACTTTTTACCAACTAATTTCAATTAGTGCCCTCTACTTCTAGTATTTTGGGACTTGGTGAACAACAGTCCCCTGTTCACTTGGTCCACATACTTTACGATTGTATAGACCTCCATCATATCTCCCCTCAGCCTTCTCCATTCCTACCTGAAGAGTTCTAGTCTTTTTAGTCTTTCTTGGAATGGCTACTGTTCTGTATGCTTGATCACCTCAGCTAGTTTCTACTATCCTCTCTATACCTTTTTAAAATATTATCACATCATTTTGAAGATCCAGAGACCAGAACTGCAGAACCAATATTCAAGATGTAGGCACACCATGGATTTTTATAATGGCATGATGATGCTCTGTTTTGTTTTAAATCTCTTTCTTAGTGATGGCAAATAGTTTATTCACTTTTTTTGATCACTGCTGCACACTGAGCTCACGTTTTTAGAGTACTATCTATAATAACTCTTAGGTCTTTCCTGAGTCATAACAGCTAGTTCAGAAAGCAGTATTGTGTAAGTATACTTAGGTTATTTTTTCCCATGTGCATTACCTTGCATTTATCAACTTTCTGTACCAGCATCCAAATTGTTAATAAACACAGTGAACAACACTGAGCCCATGACTGATGCCTGTGGGGCTCCACTCAAAACCTCCTTCCATCCTGACATGGATCTTTGCTTGTAAATATTGAGCCAGTTTTCTACCCACCTTATACTAGTTTTGTCTGGATCACATTTCTCCAATTTGTTTATGAGAAGGTCATGCAGGACCTTGTCAAAAGCCTTGCTGAAGTCCAGATACACTATAATCACTTTATTCCCTTCATCCACTCAAGTAGTTACTTTGTCAAATTATTTGTCACACAGTATGGGCCCTATGACCCCAGGTAAGGTTGCTGGGGCCAGCCCAGGTACTGGCCCCAGCCTCCCCCACCCCAGAGCATTTTTCCCCGTGCTAACCCCACGTGCAGAGGTGTGCACTGGGGCAAAAAGCAGCAGCATGAATTCGTGCCACTGCTTTTTTCCCTGCAGCAACCCCACACCCCTGCCCATGGGGATGCTACCTTAGATGGAAGTTGGCTAATCCTGCCTATTTGAAAATGTTTACTGATCATAGTTCCTGTTTTAGCCTTACCTACTGCTGGAACAGAAAATATTTCATGACCACCTTAAGCTTTAAATATGTCACTTGACTGCATTCCAAAGTAAGAACTGAATAATTCACTGAATGATTCAGAGTGATCTGCCTAATTACTAGTGATTTTACCATACCTATGTTGGGATGGACTTAGATCTTTGTTGGGATTTCTTTCTTCCTCCTATATAACTTTAGCTCCTCGTATTAGTTGTTTGCATTTCATGACTTCTGATTCATAGCTGCTGCTCTCAACTTTGTATTTTTCCTATTTGCTGAATACTTTCTTTTTTTTTAATCATGGCTTTTGAGTCTTGGTACCAAAATACCTTGTTAACAGAAACCTTCCTTTTGTAGCTGAGAAACTGGCACTTTCGGGCAGTCATCTAGTGAAGTTTTCTTAAGCTACTCCCAATTTTTATTTCCATTATTTGTTTAAAATATTTTAAATGTTTAAAATATATTGTTTTAGGAAATAGAGTTTCTTATACCATTTGGCCTAAGTTTTTAAAGGTATTTAAGTGTTTCTTCACTTGTCCTAAGACAAATTTTCATATATGGCTTAGGCATTGCTAAGTGGCATTTACGCCAACTGATGTATGCTAGCAGGGGTCTGCAGGACAACATACTTGCATGCAATACAGAATCCTCTCACTAAAATGTGTATCAAAGCAGGCTGCTGCCCAAGGATCATATTACAGTTGCCACTGTCCAACCTGTAAAGTCACACCTTCCAGACTCACTCACACTTGACTAAGAATCTACTTAAAATCACACGAAGCCATGTCCATGGCATGACAAGTGGCCAGCTACGGCAGTAGGGGAGTGTTTTTGCCTTTCCACAGCAGAATTTTTTTTTTTGCTTGAGAACTGCAATTACTTTGAGAATGGGCTATGAAAATGGCTATAAAAAGATTGTAGGACTATATGAGAATCCAAAATAATCCCTGGGTTATAGACATTTTACCAAGTAGCAGGCACATGCCTTCAGTCTTTTCTCCAAGTGCTTCCTTATTGATCAGGTTGGTCTCAGACCTCGAGGAGGCTGTGATAGAGGTAAATTTGAAGCAGCAATTTGGGTCCAAATATTTCAACACACTTAGACATCTAAGCGATTTAGACTTAACTGGCCTCTTTACAAATAACTGGCTAGATTCTTTAGCAGTGGAGTGGTGTATTCTTCCAACAAAGAGAACAAGGAGAAAGAAAAAGAGCAGGAACATCACAGGCTGGGGGGTGGGTACAGGAGCAGGAACTCCAGGACCAGAGTTTGTAGAGAAAGGGCTAATAGCAAAGAAAATATAAACAGGGAATGCAGTGGGTATGTGGAACTAGGACTGAGGCAAATATGTGTCTTCAAAGCAACACACCATTTATTGGCCTGCCCTTAGCCACAATGACAGTGGCATCAAACAAGGTCTCCTCTTGGAGAGGAATAGGGACTGCTAGGACTTGCCAGGGGGAAGTCAGCTTCTGAGAATGACCTAGACCAGATACATGTAGAGGCTCTTGCTGGAACAGAATCCTCCAGAGCCTAGAGTCAGTGCTCTTGGACTACCCTCATGAAGCTCCCTACAAAGGCAGGTGATGTTGTATTAATTGGCACTTGGGCCACATTCTCAGGCTTCTCAATGCAACCATAATCACCTAACATTTTTTAAAGGGATTATGATGTCATTACATGACTCCAAGAGGTGGGTCTTTAGGCTGTTATGACTGTGTCTTTATCTGCTCTTGTGTTCCCAAGAGAGCAAAGTCAGGTGAGAGTGGACTGCAGATGGGGCAGGCATTGTTACATAGGGGAAATATCAAATTTCATTCTCCTTGTGGAGAACATGTGCAGTCAGGTGTTTCTTGTAACCTGGTGCTTCTGGCCAACGTCCGGTGTTGCAGGGATTTAGAGGGATGACACCAAACTATGAATGTTCTGGAAAAGCAAAGCCCCCAAATTACAGCCCTCCTCATATGTTGGTGCAATGGAAGTACAAAAGAAAGGACTTTTCTGGGCTCATGGTGCGGGAAAAGGGGCAACCTAAGCAAAGTACCATGCTGGCTGCACCCAGACATACAGAATCACATGAACAGACCTGTAACCAGCCAAAGTGGTTAAAGGACCAGTGTTTATAATGGGATTGGATTCATCATCTTTATGACAAGCCATTATACAGAGACACTGAGAAGAGCCACAGCACAGCAGGAACACATGACTCAGTTTGCAATAATAGCCTTTCACACATTTCTAAATACAATGTTTCACACAATGCAAGGGCAGGGGTGATCAAATAGCAGCAACAGAGCAAGGAGAAGCCTGGACAACACAAGTGTGTGTCAAATTCAACACCGTGGGCAGTCTCAGCAAATCCACAACAAAGCCCATATGCTGAACTTGGAATGTCTCCCACTGTCAAGCCTATGGGCTTCTCTAGGTCCAGTAGAGACATAAAATCCAAGCTGCGGCAGGGGGAAGGGACTGGAGTAGGTCACCCAGTGCTCATTCTGCTGCTCCTACCAGGGTGTGGCTGGCTTCGAGATTCACACCCAGTCCTCATTAAGAAGATCTGCCCCATCCTTAACAGCTTCAGTAACTGTGGCATCTGTTCTGCACAACCTAGTAATTAGTCAGTCTTCTTCTTGCCTATATACTCACTTCTTTCTACTAAAGAATTACAAAGCTTCAGCTATCAGCTCCCATACTGACAAAACTGCCCAAATACACAGGCAGAGAATTTTAATACAGCAAATGTCTCCAACACCACTGCATACAGCAGGGAGTCAGGACAGGTAGCACAAGTAGGCAACCAGTGCTCTTTTGAACTCTGCCTGGGCCTGGTTGCCTTGGCAGCAGCAACCACTTTCCCTACATTGGCAAGTAAAGTGATCCAAAGGTGAGGGATGACTTTGGAAAAGGGAGCCTCAAATCTCAGCTGAGCTGTAGTGAGGCCTTTCCCTGTGCCTCGGTACCTTGGGATGCCTTGAGATCCTTTCAAAGGTCCTGTGGGATGCCACACAACGTTAGCACCATTAGGTGTACAAATATGATTCACAAAAAAGCCCCAAAATTTAAAAAAGGAATCTGTAGTGTTAAAAAACATTATTGTGGACTTTTTGAGTTTCTTTTCTGTAGTCAAAAACCAACCAACCAACCAACCAAGTGAAAACTAAGAGCTGGCATTTTCTGAGGGGTGTCTTGAGTCTAAAAAGGTTGAGAACCATTGCTCGAAGCTCTTCTAATGGTAAAGAGGGTTCCAGAAAACAGTCTCTGAAAGGGAGTCACCAAACAAAGAAAGCTCCAATCATTTAATGAGAAAATTTGGGCTGGAATTCTGGAGTTGTTACTTCAGCCCAAGCCCTGAAGCTGCTTGGGATACTGATTGGTTTTATTAAAAAGTAGAAGCTGCCCCTATATGAAATTAAATCAATATGCCACCAGAACAGCTAATGGCTGTAAGGGGCATGCAAGTGGCTAGTGGAGAAGTCTCTTGGCATAAGAGCATGAATCCTAAGCATCTCTTCACAGGCCCTTGTGCTAGAGATGGGCTAAACTAGCTGGAATTGTGAGAGTTTACATGGGTGGCAAGAGTGGGTTCTGCATAACGCTTTGCAGCCTGTATGCTGCTGGGAAGGATTCTGTAAGTTGCAGAGAAAAAACAGCACATATTGATCCCTAAGCTTTTGTTCAGAGTTGAGTCAAGTGACATCTCCCTGACACTCTTTGTGGGTAACTGGCTGCTTCTGCTTCTCAGTATGGACTGTGGAGGTTTTTGCCTTCCTCTGTAGCAGAGGCCATGACCCTCTCCCTGGGATCTTTTAAGCCTATACTAACAACCTTTTATAGAAGCAGGATGCTGGCTACCGTGGTTCCCCGACTTTACCTTTGGCAGGTTTAGTGTTATATCTTGCATTATATCAGGGTTGATGGTAGCTTTACAAAAAGTTTAGATTGTGGATTTGTATAGGATGATTTGGACAGGAACGATCCTGCGTCAGCAGGGGGCTAGACTAGACAACCTCTGGAGGTCCCTTCTAGCTCTGCTTCTCTGTGATTCATATTCAGGGGAATATGCCAAAGAATGAACTCAGGTTCTGGGTTATGCTTTCTCAGGTCTTGTACAGATCCTGTATTTTTCACTTTTAACTTATGATATCCTCAGAGAAGGGACTGTGTTTTTTCTCATGCAAAGGACTGAGCACTGTAAAGTTAAAAGGCTGAAGTGATGTGGAATTGACCTAATGCTCAACAGACTACTTACATGGTCATGAACACAAATATAGAGCCTGGGCTGAATTACATTTGCCTACTGGCTACAAATATATCACATCAGAAATCTGATAAACTACATAGGACTCCCTGATCTGAATTTGCACTAGGTAGCCATGGCTCCTTACAGGGTGCACAATGGGACAGATTCTTCTCCCCAGGCCTCACTTGTACGATCCAAGGTTCCTGATAATAACAGAAAGCTCTTGGAATGACCCTTGCAGCCACACTCATCTCTGCCCCTTTTAGAAGACTGAAAACAAGGATTTTCCTGTTGGAGTTATCTCACTGAACTAGCAGCTTGCATCCACAACTTTGCTTTATAGGCAGACCTGCAGAAGAAATGCCAGGAAGTGCCTGAAGGGTACACAAGGGGTACATACATTCTGAACATTCTTATATTCAGTTATCTTTGTTCAGCATCGAAATAATCCTCATTTTAGAGATGGAAACTGAGGCAAAGGGAGATGAAAGCCACAGTGACCTAAGACCAAAGTAGGAAAAAGGATTAAGCCCTGTCTTGAAGAGACCCTTTAAAGCTCTCTGTGAATTATGGGAGAAAACAGAAGGCTCTGATGAGAATGGCCATGAGGCTGTCTCCTGGCTACTTCAAGACTGGCAGGGCATGAATGGATACAAACATGGAAAAGAGTTTAGGCCCTTTCCAAATATCCTAGAGTTTTGCAGTGGGTTCTAGAGAAAAAAGTGGTAAGAACAAGGCTTATAGTTTACCAAACCAGAGAAGCTGAAGTAGGGAGATAAAAGCCAGATTCCCACATACAAGGGATTCAGCTGTCTCCACCCCGCTGCATGGGCTCAGTGAGGATAAGAAAGCATGTGTATCGCAGTCCTCTCCAGAGAACAGAGCATAACCAAGGCAGACCCATCCCTCTCAGCTACTGCTGCAGAAGAGAATGAGTAGGCAGGTGCTCTTTTATCACTCAGGGAGGCTGCCACCACTTTGATGCACACAGGCTTCCCTTCCCAAACAGAATCATCTCTTGGCTTCCTCATTCACTATATCTGCAAGCCCTGTTGATGCCTGGGTACTGGGCTGAACTGCTTGCAGCGTCTCCTCAAGGCTGCTGCTGGGAAACACCACATAGCGGGCACTCACGTTGTGAGACTTTGGCTCCCGTAGATTCTCTTTGCTGTGCCAGATGCCATAGCCAAAGTACACCAGGAGGCCTAGAGCAGGGGAAAGAGCTTAGGTTAACAGCAGGCAAAAATGAGGTGGTTCCAACAGAACAGGATTGCTCTCAGGGCTGGAGGAATAGAACCATCCCACGTGTTAGAGGGAGTTACATGTAGGGAAGAAAGGGAACGTATACATCTTATCATAGAAGCCCTAGCACCAATTTCTGAAGTACTCTAGTAGTCATCTCCCACATACTCAGCTCCCTTGTATATACGATGATCCATTATCTATGTCTTTCAGCCAGTTTCAGTTCATGTGATAGTTGTACATCCCTCCTCTGTATGTTGCTTCTGTGATCATTGCAATATACACACACCCTCCTGGAGAGTTAAAACTAAAGCTACAAAAAGACTTCACTTCTCTCTATTCTGCCAGAGCTTCACTTCTCTCTATTCACTTATTTATCTATTTTAACCAAAGTCAATATAAATTCATTTTTCCAATGAGCTATAGGCATATAATTTTTAAATCTTTCACTAAAATCCAGATCTACAATGCATTCCCCTCAACCATTCATTCAAGGGTCTATAATAAACATATATTTATCATGATTGTCTGTGCTGACTGGTATCTCATCCATTCCCACAATTCTGTGGTCTCTATGGGTGCCTATACGCAAGCAAGGAGACTACATTGGAATTCCAATGTGTCGGAGCAGCCTACCTGCTCATGTACGGCACCCATAGAGACCACTGTATGATGGCAATGGACAACAGTCAACACAGACAATCATGACAAATTACCAGCACAGGCAATTACCATGCTCCAGCAGCCTCCCACATCTTGTGTATTAGTATTAGCATCCCTGTGTTTCAAAATGGTGGCAGGGCTGCTTCATCTAAAGCTTGTTTGATCAGCTTTAAATAAAGTGTTCCTGCTGCCATTTTGCAATGTGGGAATGCTAATACATGGGACACTCTGGGCACTAATTACAACAGTTCTTAGAGCCACTCTAATTAAAGTGCACCCCCTAGCCCGCCAGTGCCCAAGGTACCAGGATTCTCTCTCGCTGGTTGCTCCAGCCTGTTACACAGGATGCAAGTCAAAGTGGTGATTGCCAGAATCACACTCCTTGGAGATAAGTACTCTTTTTGCTTTGTTCCTGTCAACCTCCTTGACAGTGGCTAAATAAGTAGTGGGACCTGTCAACTGTTTGATAGGTTCTGAAGTGAATTCCCTAGCAGTCTCAGATGCAAATCGATGGAGGGGGAATCAACACAGGTACACCTGGAGCCATTTCAAAAGGAACAGTAGCTGTTACATTCTAATTGTTATGTGTGAACAAAGGCCAATGGAGGGGCAGTGACTGGGGGTTCAGTCAAACTCCACTTTGATTCCTGCTGTATTTAAAGTTTAAAACAAACTGCCTGGCAGGAACAGCTGCATTTCTATTCAGGAGCTGAGGGAGTCAACTGACTTCATGGTTTATTATCTTCCTGATACCTACTAATCTATTCACTCCATGGCTGTTAACAACTTGTGGCCTTCCACTAATCAAACTATCCTTTCCTCCGCAATTATCCTGTCTGCTCTCTACCCTGGTTAATGTTTATTTGCACACACACCAGCATGTACAATAAAAGTATGCCATTATCTAGGAACTTTACTGGATGCCTTTGCTCTGAAATTTGAACCCACAAAAAATTAGAGGATAGGGCTAAAGGTAGGCTAGACTGTGCAGCGCCACAGCAGTCAGAAGCAGGAGGGAATTGCAAAGGTGAAGAGAAGAGGTAAGTTACTGTGGTGACCTTTTCCCCCAGGTTATTCATTGCAGCAGATGGCAGAGGCTGTGGGAGTGACATAATCAGGGTATACCAGAAGCACAACCAGGGTGGCATAAACCTAGGCATGGGCAGATCCAGAAGGGTTGGTCAACTCAGGCAGGGTAACTGCAAGTGGCTGAAGTCCTTGCTAAATGTTTGTCTCTTTTTGTTGACAGTGGAAGGCTACCTGCAGTGGTAATAGAAGGCAGTGGAGGCTACCATGGGCATGCTGTTGGGAGGGGAGAGCAGTGGGAGGCAGTTATAGACTTATCCTCACCTACCCTGAGCTGTAAAGGGTAGGGGTGACTGTTTGGAGGGGTTCTAAGGAGAAGGGATTCTTAGGGATTGTGTGAGGAGCTGGATGGGGGTCATAGGCACCAATGGGCCTCTGGAGGGAGAGCCTGCAGGGTAGATGGGTGTGGTATGAAAAGGGGCTGGGACATTGGGGTTTGAAGTAACAGGGATTGCTAGGGAGGGAGTCCCAGGGGCTATGAGGGACTGCAGTGAGGCTTGGATGTTCAGAGGGGAAGAAGAGGGCACAGGGGGCTGGGGCTGATGGCTATAAAATGGCATTTAGAAGTTTGCTTTTGGGAATTGGCTTGTAGGTAAAGTAGCTATGCATTAAAACAATGGTCCAGGGCAATGGGAAGGGTTAACTGATTTCTAAAAAGCTCATTTGAGAAATTTTCCTCAATGCCCACCATGTCTGACAGGCAAGCAGACAAATTCAAAACATGTACCATGCTGTTCCATGGGATAAGGTGGCACCAGGTCACAGTACCCAGCTTCAGAGCCCTTGGAATTTCTGGTTTGGGGGAACGAACCAAATTAGGAGAAGACTGATATAGCCCAAATTAGGATGTGTGCATGTGATGCCTTTGTGAAACAAAGGAATATGCTAGCAGGACAGAACATGGACAGCACGACAACCACAGAAAGACCAATCAGCAATGCCCAAAGATGAACAGTCATCACAGAGATACAAAAGGAGGGATATCAGAGCAGCAAAGGGTCCTCAAGAGGGGAACCCAAGGTCACCATAGAGAGAGGGCATACCACCAGCCTGTCCCATCCACCCTACTGGGGGGCTTGGCTTCCAACATCCAGGCTGCTGATAGCTGACATTCAAGAGAGAACCTCAGAGTGAAGCTCACATACTGGCCAGATGCACCTTGACTTTGGACAGCTCAAGACTGGTAGATATAGAATTGTTTGCATTATTCTTATCTGCTATCACTGTGTAGCAATACGATTCACCTAATATCAAATGGAGAGGTCATGGCTGGTCTGAGGGTTTAGGGTCCACCTGGAGTCAGTATCTGGGTCATAAATCTAGTGCCACCAAGGGCATGATAGGGACTGGTCTGTGCAGGGTGCAGTGAATTCATGGAGGCAGTGATGGGGCAGGACAGAACTCAGTGAGGGATGCTATGGTCTAATGGGGTAGGGATGAAGATGGAGGATATATGGGATAATAGGACAGAGTGGAGCCAGGGAGCATTTGAGGTGGCGGGAACGACATATAAAGGGTGATGAGGAGCACTTTGAGGCAAATTGACCCAGCATTCTTCGTTTGACCCCAGCATTCTTTCCTGCCATGGCAGGGGGTCTGACTTGATGATCTTCTCAGGTTTCTTCCAACCCTACCAACTATGAACCTACTATGAAACTATGAATTGCAAAGTGTCTGGGGGATGCACATATAGGTGTGCAGGGAGCAGTTCTGTCTGTGGCCAGTCTGGGGAATAATAGCTGTATCCCCCTGGCACCAGGTGCTTGCCCCACCTCAGGGCTGGCAGTAAGGCTGTCAAAACCCATACTTACTGAATAATACAGCCTTAGGCCTCTAGCATATTAGTAAAACTTTCAGTTTCCGTCACTTCCCATTTCTTTTTAAGTAGAGAAAAATAGCTTTGTGTTGTGATAATGCACCACAACATCCGCACTCCCTTTTAAAAATCCTACATCCACCCATGTGTGCAAACAAGTCAAGAAAATTACAAAGGTAGCACAATCACTCCATGTTTGGGGTTTTCCTATATTTGTATCCTTTCTGGTTTGTTCACAAATAACAATTAGAACATAGGTAGTAGAATAGACTGCCTAGGGAAGCTGTGGACTATCACTGGAGCTTTTCAAGAAGAGGTTGGACAGCCATTGACTGGGAATGAACTGGGTAAGGGGTGGGCAAAATATGGCCTACAGGCCAGAAGCATGCCAATTGATTGGATCTAGCCCACAGGGGATGCCCACCAATTGACTGGATCTGGTCCATGGCTGTCCCGTTGTGCTCTGCATGGGTCTGAGCCCCACTTGGGGCAGCCCACACCATGCTCCAGACTGCATCCACTGGTCCAGCCCAAGCCAACATGCGCACCTTCCAGCAGAGCTGCTCCTAGTGTAGCTGCAGTGGGTGGAAGGTAGCTGGGAGCTGGAACCTTGCACACTGAGGCAGGAACTGCCAAGCTGAAGCTTCCTCCCTGCCTGGAGCAGTGCAGCAGGGGGAGCTACCACTGGAGATGAGGGGAGCCAAGCAGCACTTGGGTGGCTGCTGCAGCACCTAAGAGCAGCCCCGCTTGAAGCTCTATACTGGTCAGGGCCAGGATAGTGGCTTGGGATGGAGTTTGCCATGGGCTGTGCCTGGTCAGGCTTGGCTGTATGTGGTATGCCATGGGGGCAACTGTGGACTATGCTGCCTGGGAAAACTCTGCTGCATGCACCCCCTGCACCCACCTCTCTCCCCTGACTCCAGCTGGCTCCCGGGACCTAGCACCCAGGCAGCCCCAACCCCCCCACAAACACACATGTACACATACCCCCCCCCTTCCTTCAACACACACACCGAAAGGCGGGGGTGTGCAGGGAGCAGATAGCAGCTCTGCTCTGGGCTCTGTCCCAGGATGGTTCTGGATAGGGATGATCCTGCTTCTGGCAGGGAGCTGGATTAAATGACATCTGGAGGTCCCTTCCAGCCTTATTTCTATATGGCTGTATGGATGTGTCTACGCATGAATTAATGCATTTCTAAACTTAATGCACCTTAACCTAAGGTACATCAAGGTGATTTAGGCATGCATCTACATATGGACACCTTAAGGTACCTTAACATGGCTCACTGGGCAACCTGCAGGACTGCATTGCCCAGCCAGCAAACCCACCCAGAGGGAGATGCGCTGGGGAGCTGCTAGCCCTACCCATGCTGTACTGCCCCCTTCTCCTGCAGGGAGTCACAGGGGCCTTTCCCTTGTTCTTTGACAGGAGCCTTTTTGCCTTCTGCCCCCTCTGCTGGCTTACTGCACGCTGACAGGGACCCCTGCTGCCGGAACAGCTGCTCCAGCTCCAGCATCTGTGCCTTGCAAAACAGAACCCACTACATCTCCTTGGTGGCACCCAGAGGCTCAACTCTGGACCACTCAGTCACATAGTGTTAAGGCACCTTAATGTGTCTACACCTGCTTTATGTAGGCATTACAAAATTAGGTGCTTAGCCTAAAAATCACCATTTTAAGGCTTATTAAGGGTGCACACATGTAGACCCATGCCCTTAATGCACCTTAAAAATGGCAAATGTACCTTAAATCACCATGTGTAGATGCATCTTCTGACTCTATAACAAATGCTGCCTATTTGAAACACTCCCTTTTTGAAATGGTTCCTAATATACATGTGTCAATACTCTGTGAGTTTAATGCAGTCAAGCTGGAGGGACTAGAAAATCTGTCTAAGAATTGATCTCACAAGGTCCCTTCCAGTCCTAAGCATCTGTGAAAGAACTGTCTCATGAAAACAGGAACCTAAGAACAAATGTTTCAAATTAATTGATCAAGTTGGGGACTCCATATCACTGGAGTTAAACAAAGAGAGGGAAAAGGACTAAAAAGATCCAGGCAAATGCAGGTCTATTAGTCTGATTTCAAAAGTATGAAAGGCTTAGGAACAAATATTAAAGGAAACCATAATTAAAGACATGGAGATGAATGGTAAATGGGATAAGCTACAAAAATGGGTTTACCAAAGCGGATCACTGCCATTTTAGTCAAATAGTTTTCTTTAACTAACTGTTAACTAATTGTCTAGACTACTGATTCTCAGCCAGGGTGCTGCAGTATCCAGGAGTGCCTGGAGATCCTTTTAGGAGTGCCAAAGGATGCCATGTAATGTTAGCACTGTTGAGTGAACAAATGTGATTCACAAGATAAACCCAATGATTTCAAATAGGAATCCATAGCATTAAAAAAAAATGTAAACTGCTGTGGTCTGAGTTCCTTGCAATAGAAAATCAACATATTTCTCCATAATCAAATAATGAGTGCAAACTTAGAGCTCATTGTCCAAGGGTGCCTTAAATCTAAAAAGGTTGAGAACCAGTGATTCAGACAAAGAAAATGTCTCATTTGTATAACTCATTTAGCTGGACATCAGTAAAGCATCTGATACTTTGCCATGAGGAAAATTATTAGAGAAGATGAGGATTAGAACAAAAACTGTGAGGTAAGAAACTGGCACAGTGGGAGCAAATAGATGACAGCACTGAAAAGGGAAATAATGGACTTGTGAGAATTAATGGGGTTCGTTTAATATTTTCATGAATGGCCTTGGTGTAAAAAAATGTACGTACTAATGATATTTGCTGATGACCAGGGATCAGGGCTTTCTGTTTCCCATGGAAAAAACAGAGAAAACCATGGATTTCCCATTTTTATCAGAGAAAATGTGATTTTACCTGTTAGTGGAGAAACCCTTTTGCAATGAGGTCTGCAGATGGGCAGAGCTCCAGCCTACAAGAGCTGATTGCATAAAGGGCGGAGAACCCCCAGCCCTTCCCAGAGACAGGGTAGGGAGGGGGAAAGGTGGGGCCTGAGGCTTTTAGTCAGTCCCAAGGCTTGACTCAGGTTCACTTTCCTTCTCAAGCTTGCAAGGTTAGGTAAGTGGGGCTTGCAGGGGACTTGAGGGGAAAGCCAGCTGGGGGCTGAGGGTCCTGAGGAGCCAGGTGGTGTTGGGGGAAGCCCTGGAGTGCCCAGGTGGCTGCGCCCTGTGCTGCCTTCCCGTGGCTGGCCACATGGCTCCGTGGGCACAGCTCCGCAGCCACATGGCTCTACAGGCAAGCAACGCAGGGCAGTGGTGCCCCCCTGCGGGCTGCACACAAGCTGTCTGACCAGCCAGCCTGGAGGGGGCTCACACATGGAGGCTGCTGCCACCACCCCACCACTGCTGCTGTTGCACCCCATGCCACTTGCCTGCAGAGCCATGGAACTGCGGAGCTGTGCCCACACAGCCCTGTGGCTGGCCGCAGGAAGGCAGCATGGGGCGTGGTAGTGATGTGGTGGTGGCCGCTGCATGCAAGCCCCCCCCATCCCTGCCAGCTGGCTTGTGTGCCTGTGGGGCCACTGCCACTTCACTGCCGCCATGCTACCATGCGCTGTGCTGCCTTCCCTGTGGTGGGGAGTGAGGGACACCAGAAGGGCCAGGGAGGATGTGGGGGAGGGGACTTAAAAACCCCCAAATCCATGATTAATCAGGGAAAACCAGGATCCCTGTTGATGACACAAAGTTGGGAAGTACTGACTATAAAGAGGAAGACCATGATATCATAAGAGAAGAACTGAATGACCTTGTGGACAACACAACTAGGGTTATATAAATGTGATAATATTCACAGAAGTTTAGGTCTAGAATGGACCTCGTGAGGTCATTGAGTCCAGCCTGCCTGCTCTGGGCAGGAAAGACTGCTGGGGTCAAATAACCCTGGCAAGGTATTCATCCAGTCTTCTTTTGAAGTTCCCCAGGGTAGGTGCCTGCACCAACCCCACTGGGAGTCTATTGCAGAGTCTGGTCACAAGAACAGTGAAGAAATTTTTCCTTATATGTAGTCTGAAACCTTCTTCTAGGAGTTTATGACCATGGCTCCTAGTTTTCCCTGGGGCGCTTTGGTGAATAGCTGTTTGCCTACTCCCTGATACATTTGTAAATCGCCATCAAATCCCCCTGAAGTCTTCTTTTTTCTAGGCTGAACAGTCCCATATCTATCACTCTTTCCTTGTATAGCTTGCTTGTCAGGCCTCTAATCATACAAGTGACACTTCTCTGGACTCTCTCAAGATTTTCCACATCCTTCTTGAAGTGTGACACCCAGAACTGGATGCAGTACTCCAGCTGGGGCCTCACCAACGCCAAGTGGAGTGAGAATAACTTCCTTAGTTTTGCTTGAGATTCATCGGTTGATGCATACCAGCGAATTGTTTGCTCTGCTAACTGTATCATCACACTGGCTGCTCATATTCATTTTATGGTCAATTATGATCTCCAGGACCCCTTTGATGTGGTGCTATCTAGTGTGGCACCACTGGTCCTGTAAGTTTGTCACAGATTTTTCCTCCTCAGATGGAGCACTTTACACTTTTAAGTGTTGAACAGCGCCTGGTTTTGGCCTGCCCATCTAACCAATCTGTCTAGGTCTGCCTGGATCATCAGCCTATCTTCATGTGTGCCTGCACTTCCCCACAGCTTAGTGTCATTGGTGAGCTTTGCCAGTGTGCTTTTCACCCCCACAATCAGATCACTGATGAAGATGTTAAAAAGCACTGGTTCAAGTATGAAACCCTGGGGGACTCCACTTACTACCTTCTGCCAGGTTGACAGATCTATCTATTCAGAGCTGACCCAAGCAGGGTGCGGGGCCTGGGGCAAATCAGCCCATGCAGGACCATCTCTGCTCCAATTCCACATGCCTGGGATCCAAAGAAGCTGGCACCACCATCTGCAGTGGCAATAGTGGCACCGGGGGGAAAAGGGGTAGCAAGTGTCCAGACATGAAGCTGACAGTGGCAGCATAGAGTCACTGTGGCTGCTCCACTGAGCTCCGTGGGGCCCTGCAAAGTTCAGGGCCCAGGACTGTCACCCTGATTTGTTCCCCCCAGGGATGGCCCCATGTCCATTAGTACTGTCTGGATCTGACCCCATAGCCAGTTTTCTACCCATCTGACCATTGCATTGCTGAGCCCATAGTCCCCTAGTTTTACCTTGAGCACCTCATGGGACACCAAGTCAAAGGCTTTCCTAATGTCCAATATCCAGAAGTACAGAGAGCAAGGTCATGTGCTTAAGGACTAATACAAGTTTATGCTACAAGATCAGGATCCAGATGGAAATGGCTCACAGGAAGAAAGGCCTGGGTGTACTAGTCAACCACATGATGACTCTGGGTGTGTCTATACATGTGCCCAACTGCATAGTTGTTACGGTGCAGTCACTTACTACTTGCGTCAGCAAGTTCTAAACAACTGCACAGTAACTGCTGGTACTGCACAGTCCTGGCAGTGCATGGGTCATTTCCAACCTTACTGCACAGTATCAATGAGCTACTGCATAGTAGTGGTAGAATCACAATTCATGACTGCCGATGCTACGCTGCTGTAGCATCTCATGTAGATGCACCCTCTGAGACATGAAAAAGACAAAGTGATCCTAGGATGTAGCAGGAAAGGTATTTTAATCAGAGATAAGAAAATATCAATACCACTATATGAGCTACTGATTAGAAGGCATCTCAAGTACCATGTACAATTCTAGTCAATTATATTCAGAAAAGATTAGTTGAAATGGATCAGGTACAAAGGTGGTCTACTAGGAGGGACGCTAGAAAAGTTTGATTCATGTAGCCTGGTAAATCAAAGGCCAAGAGATAGTGCAATTTCTGTCTATAAATATATTATTAGTAAATGCAGGAAGGGTGAAGAGCTATTTAAGCTAAAGCGCAATGTTGGCACAAGAAAAAATGAGTAAAGATTGGTCAGGAATAAATTTGGGACAGACACTAAAGGAAATTTTCCAACCATTAGAGAAATAAAGCTATGGAACAGACTTTCCTTTGGGGTAATGAGCGCAAAAACTTAAGTAGCTTATGAAAGGGATTATATACTGGGGTGCCTGCACTAGCAAGAGTTCCACACCATGATCCAAGAGGTCCCTTCCAAACCTCCATACCTAAAACTACTCAGCTTTTTCCAAGGACACACTGTGTATACTTACTCTCTAATTGTTCAGGTGCACAAACTAGCTCAGCATGCCTGAGATCAGAATCATTGTGGTTTTCACTGGGCATGCCTAAATGTGCACTTTAATGCGCATTAGCCTATTCTGATGTGCATTAAAGTGTCACTTAAAACTGTGCTCTTCAGTTAATGCACATTAAGAGAGATTAATGCATTTTCCTAGTACCTCACAATGGGGAGGTACTAGACTTAGCGCACATTAGCTAAAGCATGTTAATGAACATGTAAATGCACCCAGTCTCTTTCCATATGAGCTAAGGTTCTCTATGGAATTAATATTTCTGCAGCCACGATGCAAACTCACCTATGATCAGCCAGATGGAGAATCGGAGCCATGTCATATAGTGCAGCTTCAGCATCAGATAGATATTCAGAAGAATACTCAGTGCTGGGGTCAGTGGCACAAGTGGAATCTGCAGGAAAAAAGCTAGCAGTGACAAAGGATAAGGCAGCCTGTGTCAGCCAGAAACATCACCAAAATCACAAGAACAAAGGATGCTGGAATGCAAACAACTTCTGCTAAGAAACAAAACTTATAGCCTTAAAAATGACACAAGCGCTGGTGGAGTGGTAAACAGTGAGGGTAGAGCAGTCATGCAAAATGATCTGAATCACGTGATAAACGGAGTCTTTCCAAACTATGTTTCCACACAGAAAACTAAAAATCTGTTTCTCTGAACAAGGAGTACAGGCTTTACTTAGAGATGAAGACTTGGATCCTGGGAAGGAGGAATTATGAAAAGGATTTAGTCATCATAGCAGACAAGCAGCTAAACATAAGCTTCCAACAGGGGATGCAGTAGTGAAGCTACATCCCATTTTGAATTGGACCACACCACAGGTGCAACTGGGGACATTTAAAATCCCCTAAAGGAGGTGAAATCCCTACTCCCTTCCTCTTACCTTCCTCCCCCATCTGTCACTGTTCCAGTCCGTGCTGTCCTCCAAGCAGGGGAAAACAACAGGGCTATTCCTGTCCACCCCAGCTCAGCTGCATGCAGGCTGGACTCAGTGGAGCCTGGGAAGAGGTAATGGGGATGGGTGGCTGCTGGGGTGGAAATCCCTGTACCCACACCTGCTCCTGAGGCATGGGACAGGGGGAACTACTCTCCCGCCATGGTACTGCCACTGTCCCCATCCCCAAATGAGCTCTGGATGGGGCAGGAAGAAAAGCTCTGGTGCTTCCCCTGAAAAATAGGGAAAGTAACAACAGCAGGCAGGGAGGCAGGATTTTCACCTTCTTTAGGGACTTAAAAAGTCTATGGGCAATGGACTCCTAAAGGCAATTTGTCTATAACAGCAGGAGTGGAAGAATCTGGGAGCAGGGCTTACAGTCACCCCTGCAGTGATGGTTGCTGCTCCTGCACCCCACTTTGGGAAATCCTGAATCTTCTCCTGGCTCCCAGTGTGATCCTGTGACAGAAAGGGTTAATGGGACCTTGGCTGCATAAAAAGAGAAGTGGGGAGAAGGAGCAGGAAAGTGAATATATCTTTTAATCTAGTATTGATGTGACAGATACTGAACTACTGGGTTCAGTCATGTTGTGCACATTTTAGAAAGCATGTTGAAACCCTGTAAAAAGAGCACTGAAGAGCTACAAAATATGATTCAAGGACTGGAGAAAATGTCTGATACTGAAAGATACTCTTTCTGTTCAACTTATCTAAAACAAGGTTGAGAGGTGACTAGATCATAATGTTTAATGACCTTCTTGGGAGAAAATACGTTCTAAAGGTCTCTTGAATTTAGTGAAGAAACACAGAATAAAAATTAAATGTCAGAAGCTGGAGCCAGACAAATTTAAATTAGAAAACGAGGATGATTAACCGTTGAAACAGATCCAGGGAAGAGTTGCAGTCTGCCTCACCTGAGGGCTTCAAGTGAAGGTTGGTGACCACTGGAAGATGTGCTTTAATCATAACTCCATACTGAGCTCTATATATGGTATATTAATTAAATTTAATGGCTTGTAACTGACAAGAGTTCAGACCAGAGGGGCTGATCTTTTACCTTGAAATTTAGATTTGTATTCAAAACCTGTGACAGATTGCTTAATAGCTCTACCTCCTTTATTTCAATGCAGCCGAGTATGTGGCAGACCCCATTTCTCTCCTTTAGCCCACCCTGTCTTTTCCATGCAGCCAACTGCATAATTATGTTGCTGTAAATAAGAGATTCTGGCATGTGGAGGTCACCACTGAGACTTCCTACTGCTCCCCATCCTGCTAGGTCCTTTTCCTGACCATGACAGCAATATTGGATATTGTCACTGCCCTGGTTGCTCAGCCTTCCTATCAGATTTGACTGATGGACATAAAGTCACAAGTTGGGCTCAAACTCTGCCCTGTCAAAGTTCAATTCCCTTCTTTTGACTCCTGTTTTAAAGGTTAGGTTATGTTAAGCAAGAGTCAGGAAACAGGTTCCTTCCTCAAACTGAAATCAGAGAGGTCTTCACAAGTTTTAGGCCCAAATGGACTATTCTGAATATCCAGTTTGACATCCTGTACAGAACAGGACAAAGAGACTTCTAAACAGATTCCTTTACCTGGATTGAGCTGCAGCAATTTTTCTGAGATATCAAATTTTTACTTATTGGCCTCAAAAGAGTGAATATTCAGGTTCCAAAGTTACTTGTTACAATGGTTAATTCCTCTCCCTGTTATATATTTGCACTTTATTTCTAATTTTGATTTGTCTAGTTCCATATCCAGTCATTGTATGGTTTCCTTTCACCAAATTCAGAAGTAATCTTTTATCAGAAACGTCCTTCTCATGTAGATATCAACAGATAGTTAAATCTCCTCTCAACCTTTTTTTCAGGGAGCTAAGCTGATTTGGATTCTTAGACATTACTTAGAACACCAATTTTCCAGAGCACTCATCTTTATTGTGGTTTTTTCAATCCGTCCTTTTAAAATTAGGACCTGAATGCTCAACATAGTATCCAGCCATGGTGTCAATAACGCTAGTTGCAGACCCAGCAGACATTCAAGTAAGTGTTCCATGAGATCTGATGTGCACATGCAATGATCATACTTCCTGCCACGTGCATGGCAGGAGGCACAATTATGGGATCGTGGATCCCCATCATGATCCTATGCTTCCCCTGCTCCCCTAAGTAAGAAGTTGATCAAACAACTATTGCTCCAAGTTTCAGGGGTGCACCAGAGCCCTTGACTCCATCTCTCCAAGAGCTGGGAGCCCTATCAGCTGCTACTTCCAGCCTCCAGGCCATAGCAAAATCAACAGCTCTGCTGGACCTGAGGCTGGGAATGCAGATCAGGTGGTCTATACTCCCAGCATCAAGGGTGTAGCAGAACCCATGATTACAGTTGTGCCCTGGAGGCATGGGTGCAGACCACCTGATCTGCTTTCCTAGCCTCCAAGGTACAGCAAAGCCCTTGACTCTGTTGTGCTCTGGAGGTTGGGAGCTGTTGATTAGAGCTAGCAGCCTGCAGGACCCAGTGCAGTAACAGGCTCCACTACATTCTGGATGCGGGAAGCCCCAGTCAGCTGCAGCTCCCAGCTGTGGCAGTGCATTGAAGCCAAGGGCTCCAGTGTGCCTCCACAGTTGGGATTAGCAGCTGATCTCAGCTCTCAGCCTTGGGGACACATCAGAGCACTTGACTCCAAAGTGCCTCGAGGCTGGAAGCAGCAGTCAGCTGACTAATGCTCTCAGCCTTGGGAGTGTATGGTAGTTAAGTGCTCCTAAGGTTGACCCCCAGTCAGCTTGGCCACATATGCAATTTAAGGGAGTGAAGTGAACCAACAATAAAATTATCATCTTAAATGTAATGTCTGCCAGGAACCAGAGATAGTTGCACCTCCATACATCTATGCAATACATCCCTGCTTATACAGCCAAGGGTCATGTTGGTCTTTTTAGCCATAGGATGGCACTGGGAGCTCACACTCCACTGGTTTTCACTGTGATGCCTTAGTCCCTTGTCAGACTAATTATGTTCAATTTGTGTGACCTAACTCCTTTGTTTCTTGTCCTTGTCTGTACTAGAATATATATTACTGTGAACCCTGCTCACCAAATAACCAGATCATCATGTAACTGTGCTGGCCTTAGTTGGAAATCTTTTGAGTTTTGTGTCATCCTCAAATTTGACCAGCTTTGATTTATTTTCTTCCAAATCATTAATAACAATACTGAAATCCAACAGCCCAAGAACAACTTGTCTATAAAGTGCTATGTAAACTTTAGGAAGATGGTGCAACCTCTCAGCCCCCACCAATTATAGAGTCCATTGACAGAAAGGGGAATGACCCACCCAGAGCCATTCAGGGTGCCTGTGACAGTACAAAGAATTGAGCTGTTCCTTGTCTGTTCTTTACCCATCAATTCAGCCTTCCCCTCTACTGCAGATATCACATAACAGTGGTAGGCCTGAGCCATTCCAGTCTTCCTCTGGCCCAACATTCAATGAGAAGGCGCGAAGCAGGTGGCTACCTGAAAGGTTTGCGTGGTCTGCTGCTGCTCATGGACCCAGATAAGGAACAGGCTGAGTAGAAATCCCAAGCTGAAGAGTACCAATAGCAGGGAGTAGCTCCAAGTAGGCAGATGGAGGTGAGTGTTTCCAAACACCAAGATGGAGCAAAGGCATATGGCAGACACCATCAAGGTAATCACAGCCACAGTGACCACTTCTCTGGGGTAGAAGTCGCTGAGGAACTCGAGGTATGGCTCAAAAGCTGCCTTCAGCTGTCCAGGCTCCCGGTGCTCCTTAGCTTTATCTTTGTCTACAAGCTGCAGCTTGTCTGAGAAGGATTCATATTCCTTCAGCCCACTGGTGCTAGGGCCCTCACTTGGTCCAGGGCTGGGCTGGTTTCCAGTGAGGTGTGAGGGAGCTGCTGGCTTCCCCTGCTGAAAGCGCAGCACAATGATGCTGGCTGCCACAAAAGTGTAAGCCAGCAATGTACCAATGGACAGGAACTGCACCAGAGCTTCTAGGTCAAAGATGAGAGCCAGCACAGCCATAAGCACCCCAAACACCACAATGCCAATCACAGGCACCTGTGTGCGGGGGTGTACCTGGGAAAACACCTGGAAGAAGAGCCCATCCTCTGCCATGGCATAGACAATCCTGGGCAGAGAGAAGAGGTTGCTCAGCAAAACTGTGTTCATTGCTGAAAAAGATATGAAGAGAGAGTGAAGCCACAAGCATAGCTACATATCATTCCATCCAAAGCCTTGGTGGGAAAGATCCTACACTCTTGGACTCAAGACCAAGGCAGCAGTAAGCTCGTGGACTTATGTACATATTGACAGCAAGGGGATCCCTCTTTCTCCACCATCCTACTACAAGACCGTCCTTTTTCTGTCCTGCACACCCTCAAAATATACTCATCCCATTGCCCCAGCAAAGACTTACTCTCCTTGATAGTTCTCCTTGGGAAAGGAGAAAGCAGGCACAGGGCGGAGCTAATGCTCCAGAAAATACTTTACCCTAGAAATTGATTGCCTGGGAACAGGGAGGTCAACCAGGACTCTCAGTTTGACCTACTTAATGGAGCCTGTGCCCTGGGAAAAGACTGAAAAGCAACCCCAGACAAAGGAACTTGTGCTCTTCTCCTTGAAATAAGTCCTAAATTGCAGGAGCCTCAAAAGACAGGGAGTCTGCTTTGTCTAGCTTGTTCTGACAGACAACATTCAGACAGGCAAGTACTATTTCCATTTTATATTAGGTAAAATGGAGGCAGTGACAGAAATAGAACCCAGAATCCATGTCTTAACCCTAGTTCTGAGGTTATGAACTAACTGAAGGACAAGTCAGAAAGTTTGCACTGCAGCAGAAACAGATCTGACTGCTAGCTAAGGTCCCAGGAATAAGAGAATTCAGCCTGTATGGACTTACCACAAATTGAGCCAGCAGCTACTAGAAGCCCTGCCCAGGAGTAGCCTCTTCGGTAAAAGGCATCTGCTAAGGCAGAGTCAGGGTCCAGGGTGTGCCAGGGTACCATTAGTGTCAGCACCATGGACACGAGGACATAGGATCCTGTGGCTAGGCCCAAGGAGAAGGCTATTGCTCTGGGGACAGCCTTTTGGGGATTTCTGGCTTCTTCACTGGAGGCTGCTATGACATCAAAGCCAACAAAGGCATAGAAACAGGTGGCAGTGCCAGTCATAATGCCTGACAGTCCATATGGGGCAAAGCCACCTTCTTTGACACTCCAGTTCTTAGGCTCTGCAAGAATGAATCCCATAATGAGGATGAACAGGATTACGCCCATGCTGATGGCAGAAAACACATGGTTAAGCCAAGAGGACACCTTGGCTCCAAAAGAGATGAAAGCTGTTGCTATCAGCAGGATTCCTGATGCCAAGAAGTCAGGGTAATGAGCCAGGAAAGGCACGTGCCATGTGCCCACATGGGCCTCAGTGAAATTCTTTATTTTATGGTTAAATATAGAGTCCAGATAGCCACTCCATGCCCGTGCCACTGCAGCCCCTCCAATCATGTACTCCAGCAGCACATTCCAGCCAATCAGGAAGGCCCAGATTTCACCCACAGAAATATAGGTGAACACATATGCAGATCCTGTCTTCGGTACCCGGGCACCAAACTCAGCATAGCAAAGGGCTGCCAACAGAGAGGCAAAACCAGCAATTATGAAAGAGACAATGACGGCAGGGCCAGCTATTTCCTTGGCTACTGTGCCTGTGAGCACATACAGACCAGAACCAATCATACCCCCAATGCCCAATAATGTCAGGTCAACAGTGGACAGGCATCTGTTGAAAGATGTCTCCATCATGTCATCTTCCAATGTCTTCACTCGGTTGAGTTTCTGGCAGAAACGGGCCAGGTCTGCAGACCGAGGCAGCCAACTCGCCATCTTGGGCAGACAAGGTCCTGCCTTCAGGAAGGCCAGCAGAAGGAGGTGGACCTTAGGTCAGAATGTCCCTCAGAAGCTTCCCAGTCAGAGATCTAGGGAGGGGCAGAAAGAAAACATGAACTGGCTCTTCCTCTCCACATACTGCCCGAACATGAACAAGCCCTTCTCCCCAGTATGTGACTCAAACGTTATCCAATCCTTCCTCCACAGCCCAAATGCAAGACAGCCCTTTCTCTAACATATGACACAAACATAAGCCAGTGCTTACTTCTACCTGTGACTGAACACTAACCAGTCCTAGCCCTGGAGGTGGCAAAAGCTCCCATCTCAAGTAGCCTAGAAATAGAAAGCACTACTGTGGGGGAAAAGGGAAAGAACCGCAAGGTGAAGCTTGCGCACTGGCCAGACATACCTTATGTGGGGGAAAGGGAAAGCTGTACAAGAGTAAAAGTTGAAAAGTTTAATCACTGCCTGGATTTCTAGCTTGGACTGCAGTTTTGTTGCTCTTCTTTTTGCCTTGTGCAATAATGAAGTAATTTCCTTTGTTCTTTCTGCCTATATATTTAGTATCATGTATCATATAGTTATAATTACAAAATGTAATAAATCAGCAGACTAAAAGGTATAAAAGCCTCTGCTAACCTTTTGACAATGGGGGAAACCTTCTTAAGCTTAGGCTGAGAAGCTCCCCCCCCCTACGGCTGAAGCAATCCAATAAAGCTTCTACTGACCTAAAGAAAAGGTTGCAGTGGCGTTTTCCATGACTACCCAGCTACTAAATATCTAACACCCGACATCATAAGCACTAAGGCTCCTCTCCCAACTCCTAGAGCTTACTAGTAAAGACAAGGGAGGTAGAGAGGCCTAGGAAAGGTTCCCAATAGGGAAACAGCTGGTGAGGGGCAGCCCCAATTTTCCCAGGCCCAGAAACACAGACCTGCTTTGGCTGTCCTTCAAGGGTGCAAATCATTTATGGTGCATTTTGTAGTAAGTCTACCCAGTGAGAGCTCTGATGATGCAGCCAGGGGATCACAGATCAATGAAAAACAATTATTCGCTAAGCTTGAACACCTGCTCTATTAACACATCAGAAGTCCCTTCCCGCATTCACAGTGGCTTTCATATGTGTATACAGAATCCACTTCCAAGGGAGAGGAAGAATTTTTGAAACAGGAATACAGAATATTATAGGGAGAGTTGATTGTACTGCCTTCAAGTACACTTCACTAATACTTTCAAGCATAAGTTCCCATTTTCAGTTCTTTATTATTATTATTTTAACTGAAATTTCTAAAGCTATTTGGCTCAGACTGAATTTTATTTTAAAAAAATTAAAAACTGTTCCAGCTGCTTCCAAGAATAAGGTTCTGAAAAATATACTGTTGCCCATATTATTTTTTTTTCATCTGTTTCATTAAGACGCTCTAGTTCCTCCAGGTTTTGGATCAAGGACTTGATATTTGGCAGAGGAGTCATGAAAGGGTTGTGATTTGCCTGCTCCATGAAACTCTGCCCACATTTGCTGAGGTTAAAAACTGAAGTTCACACAGATTTGAGAGTTAAGAGACTTATGCTGCCAAGATTTCATCTGCACAGAGCATGCTCCACGCCACACTTCACCAATAAAACAACAAGACTGAGCAGGCTCCATTCCAGGGCTCCAAAGGGCTTTTCCAATATTTCCTCCTTCCAAACACAAAGAGCCACTGTGGCAACAGAAGCAAGAGGAAATCCCACTGGGGGGTGGGGGGGGGGGGGGGGGGGGGGGGGGGGGGGGGGGGGGGGGGGGGCGCGGTGCGGCCGCGCCCCAGGCACAAGAAGAAAG
>JAGPOW010002492.1:846258-878814 GCA_030014935.1 Caiman crocodilus | reverse complement strand
AGCAGCCACCTTCCCCGGGCACAAATGGTGTTTTCAAATTTTACCCCCTTCAAAACCAAAACACCCATTGGGGAAAAATAAGCAAGCGAAAATCCCACGGCCCCTTGCCCCCCCCCCCCCCAAAAAAAAAAAAAAAAAAAAAGAAACCAAACCAAACCAAACCACCAAACAGCCTTCTAATTCAAATATAAAGGAATGAAGAACAGAGCAGGAAACATGGACAAGAACTGGCTAGGTTAGAAAAATTTAAGACTGAACTCAGGATTTTAATCTCTCTATTTTCCTATTGTTAGTAAACAGCTATGCAGTATGTCATCCTCCCTAAGCAGCAGGCTCACCTCTGACTGCTACCAATTACTTGATTAACTTAGGTGACAGAGGCTTGTACTGTGGATCTAGGCGGAGGTTCCAACCCAGCAACTGACTCACTTTGGGAGTGCATATTGTCTCATATGATAAAAAGTCTGAATTGTTCTTCTTACTGATTAGAAAAACTTATGAATTACATTCAAATATATTACTTTTAAAAAACAAAAGTAAAAGTTTCTATCCTGCTGATTTTATGATTGTCTTTCCATTTTTAAAAGCTATGACTAGCTAAAACAACCTGCACGAGAGATAAGAACTTAGAGAAACCTGGCATTGCTCCCCAAAATGTCACAAGGACACCTGACCAATTTGGTATTAAGGAAAGTTGTGCTAGGTCAGGTTGTGCACAAGTTAGGAAAGTTGAAAATGTCAAATAGTGCAAAAAGATGATGCAGGGGACATAGAATGAGCCTGATGGACAAATTAAACCATCTCCTGTGTATAAATAGAAGATGTATCAAACTTCTGGTTCAAACCTGGCTGCATAGATGGGGAAAAGGTATGTTCTCCTTTGGGATTAAAGAGGAGGCCTGGGCCTAAAAGTCAAGGTTAGAGCATTCTGGGGCTTCTAATTTATGGTTGCTACCTATAAAGTTGTCCGGCAGCCCAAAGACCTTAGCAAACCAACCTTGATTCAGCACCCTTCTTCCACCATGGCTCTATGATGGGATCTCAGTTTGTGACCACATATTTCCTTTGCCAGGGAAATTCCCACACCTGTTCCACCTCCTTTAATGTCACAGATGCAGTGTTAAGGGGGGGTGACACACAGCCCAGAACTGGAACCCTGGCTTGCAGGACAAGGAACCCTAGTAAGGGTGGCCAATCCGCAGTATAAGTGCCACAAGTGGTGCAGGCACTGTCTGTATATGGCATGTGGCAGCTCAGGAAGGGGACAGGCAGCACAGTAGCAAATAGGACAGGAATCAGAAAGCAAAGCAAAGAAATCAGGGAAGAAACACAAAATAGAAAGCAGAAAGCAATGCAGCAGAACAGGCAGAGGAAAGGGATTGGAGTAGTACTCCAGGAAAGCACAGAGCTTTTTGGCAGCCGTGCCACAAATTAGATTGGCTCCCACTCCTTCCAGTCTCTTAACTCTTCATGAGGCATGAGAGGCTAAAGGTCACAAAGACCAGTTGCTGTGCTAGAGATACAGGGGGACACTAGAATAGTCTGCTTTTATCAGATATGTTGATATGTGGCAGGAGTTTTTTTTCAGTTAAGAGTAAATTAAAAATGCAGTTTCAGTCAACTCCCAAATGTTTGTAAATTCGATCCAGATTCATTGTACAGTTTGGGGATGAGGGTGTGGGTTTATGCAAAGTAAGTTTCTTTATGCAGTAGCTTAAAGCTCTCACCCAATGTAGCAGATCTATGCTCAATTTCCTCCAAGGAAATTTCCTATCCTCCTTAGCTCCTTGGCTATATTTGAGCTGGAACTTGGAGACCTTCCATCTCTCCTGTAGGAGCTGTTCCATTTCGTACAAATAATTCATCATTCACTGGAGTAGGGAATGGAAACAGGATATATCATTACTCAAGTGACTGTCTTAACTGTCAGGCAAAAGGGGCATTCTTTCTCAGTCTCAAACTCTAGCTCTGCTGAAGTAGGATAGCTCTAACCTATGGACTAAGAGATGAAAGAAATATTTTAAATTCAGTTTAGCCACCCCTGCCAGAAGTGGGCAGAAGTGCATGGGCTCATCTGATTGAGGGTGTGAACAGCCCTAAACAAATTCAGCAAGGTAGATGATCAGCCAAACCTCATATCCATTTAAACACTTCTCTGCATCCAAGAATCTAGTTTGATTACTTGCCTACCAGTGTGGTAGGAGCAGGAATGTCACACTTCCTGTACACTTATCACCTTTGGGCAGGCCAAGAGACAGGGGGACCTAGTTTCCTGCCCTATACTTTGTTGCTGCTGCTCCTGCAGCAAGCCCGTCCATGCATAACAGTTTTCAAGATCTCCCCCACTGTTGACTATAGTTGCTGCTTGGCAGTGCCCCCTCTTAGCCCTGTGGCTATTAACTGTATTTCACCACCTGCTTGGTTGATAGGGGCACGGCGTTCACCATGTAATAGCTGCAGTCCCTTCTCTGTGCTGTCCCCATAGGGAGCCATACATCTTACTGAGTTTTATAACTTTAGAGAAATGTCCTTCAGCCTTAGTCATAAGAATGTAAGCAGAGCCACAGTGACTGAGATCAATGGTCCATTTAGCCCAGTATCCTGTCTCTAACAGTGGCAGGAATAGATGCTTCAGAGCAGTGGTGCTCAAAGTATGGCCCACAATCTGAATCTGGCCGTCAGAGCTCAATCATTTGGTCCATGGGGCCCCACATGGGACTGGAAATTTGGCAGCAGGGGAGTGGTAGATGAATTAATCCCCATGGCAATTAACACTACCACTGCTTCTTCAATGTTAAATTTTTGGACCTGAGGGAAGCCTCCCAGCCCCACCCCGGCCAAGTGACATAACTCCACATGCCAGATCAGGGCAGCATGAAGGGGTGATCTGCAGACCAGATCCAACCCACAAACTAGGTTTTGCACACTAAATTCAGCCCATAGTCTGGCTGGGCCCCACTCAAACAGCCCATTGCAACAGAAGGAGACTACATGAATAGATCGTAACTAGACTCCCCAGTTGTACACTTCTTGGAATCCAATATCATTGGTTTAGGGATCTCAGATGATACATCCCTGACTATTCTGTTTAACAACTATGAATGGACACATCATCCATGAATTTGCCTAATGCCTTTGTGAGCCTGGATATACTATTTGCCTCTATAAGCTTTGGTAGCAATAAGCTCTGTATGCAGGAGAGGTGCACGGATATAAAGATTGCATATCTGATTGGTGCTGATAAAAGGAAAATTAACATTATTGGCTTATTTTTTTGGCTTGTATAGCTGATAATGTCTCTGATAATGTGCCTTCTGGCCAGGGCCCCTGGATGCCACATGCATGTGTGCAGCTGCCATGCACGTGCCCAGAAGTGCAGCCAGGCAGTATGGAGAGCAGCGTCCTGCAGGTAAGTCTGTGGAGGGGAAGGGGAGTGGGGGAGGCAGACTGGGGCCCCCACAGTAAAGGAGGGAGTGGGGCAGGGGTAAGGACAGAGGGTGCTGCCCAGACAGGGCAGTGAATGGGACCCTGGGGCTGGGAGTGGGATTAAACTGTGGACAGCTCATCCACAGGGCATAGGAGGTTGTGATGGGGGGGCAACTCTCCAGCACTACATGCACCCCTAGGGGAGGCATAGGGGGGCATGTGGCCCTTTGGATTTGTGTGCAGGGCGGAGATGGGCTGCCCTCTGTGAACTTGAGGCCAGGGGCAGTGTCAACCTCTTCCTGGTGGGAGGCTGGGCCAGGGCTTGGCTCAGAGTAGGTGAAAGCAGAGCAGGCTCAGCTGTGTGGTGCAGGTGGGCAGTGGTGGTGGTGCCTGCAGGGGTGGCTATGGGGAAGGGAGGTGGGGAGGCTAAATTGAATTTTGGAGTGGCTATAGCTGAGAGAAAGGCCACAATGCAGAATGCCCTGAGCAGGAGTGGTGCTGAGGGCAGGCTTGCAGGGACTACAGCCACCCCAGAATTTGCTTTAGCCGCCTTACACCCACCTCTCTCAGCCCACCCCGCACATCAGAGCCCACCAGGCTCCCACCCATTCTGAACCCAGCCCCAGCCCAGCCCAGCCTCCCCCCCGCCACTTAGGAAGAAGGTGGCGCCACCACCCCTGGCCCTAAGACCACAGCGGGCAGCCTGCCTCCGCCCTGAACACAACTACAGGGGGCCACATGTGGCCCTATGCTTTCCACAGTGATGCACACAATGGCAGGGAGCTGTCCCCTTCCCCCACTGGACAAACTGCCCATAGCTGTCCTGCTCCTGGCCTTCGGGTCCCATTTACTCCTCTGGCTAGGGCTGCCCCCAGTCCCCGACTCCCTCCCTCCCTCACAGTAGGGAGGCTCAATCTGTGCCTCCCCATGCCTCTTCCCTCCCCTCCCCTTCACAGGCTTACCTGCAGGGCACTGCTGCCTGGCTGCATTCCTGTAAATCAGTTATCAGATTGGCATCAGCCAAGAAGGCTGGTTAATAAATGATGATCGGTATTAGCTAAAAAATCTTTATCACTGCACCCCTAGTATGCACTGTATAAAAAAAAAAATCATTTTCTTGTAGGTTTTAAACCTGATTCCTGCTCATTTCAATAGGTGTCCCTTAGTTCTACAATTCTGGGACTTGATGAATAGCAATTCCCTACTCACTTGGCCCACAGATCAGGTGGCCACAGACATGGCTTTATAGACTCCCAAGCCTTCTCCATCCCAAACTGAAGAGTCCTACCTTTTTAGTCTCTCCTGTTATGGCTGCTGCTACATACCCCTAACCATTTTTGTTGCTGTTCTCTGTACCTTTTCTAACTCTACTACATCTTGAGATGTGGACATTAAACCTGCATGAAGTATTCAAGATGCAGGTGCACCATGAATTGCTATAGTGGAATGATGTGGTTTTGTTTTGTTTTCAATTTCCTTCTTAGCGATGCCCAATGATTTTTTTTTTTGGTTGCTGTTCCACACTGATTTGATGCTTTTACAGAATTAACGACAGTGACTCCAAGGTCAATTTTCTGAGTCATAGCAGTTAGTTCAGAGTCCAGAATTGTGCATGTATAGTTGAGGCTATTTTTCCCTGTGTGCATTACTTTGCACTTGTCAACAATGAAGTTCATCTTTCACTTTTTTGTTCACTCACTCAACTTAACAAGATCTTTCTGCAGTTCCTTTCTGTCAGTTTAAGCTTTGACTAATTTGGTATCATCTGCAAACTTGGAAATTTTTCTGTGCACCTTTACTTCTAGCTTATTGATGAAAACATTGAAATTGGGAAATCCAGGATCAGAACAGAGTCCTGTAAGATCCCAATTACTGACCTTTCTTCATCCTGAAAAGTGACTTTTAGATACGCCCTTTGCTTCCTATCTTTTAACCAACTCCCAGTCCATCAAAGAATCTTCTTTCCAATCCTGTGGCAACTTAGTTTTCTTAAAACCTTTTAGAAAGGAACCTTGTTGAAATCTTTTTGAAAATCCAAATGTTATATCAACTGTATTTTCCCTGACCACATGCTTGTTAACAATCCTCAAAGAACTCCAGCAGATTGATGAAGCAGAAGTTCCTTTTATAAAAACCATGTGGACTCTTCCTCAACAAATCATATTTGTTCATGAGATTGCTGATTTTATTCTTTACTATAGGTTCTACTGACTTGCTAGGGATTGAGTGAGATGCACTGGTAGTTCCAGGATCACTTCTGGAATTTTTTTTTTTTTTTTTGAAGGGTGTTATATTGGCAACTTACTGGTCCTCTGGCACAGAGACCATTTGTAAAGATAGGTTACATACCGTTGGCAACAGTTCTGCAATTTCACATTTCAGTTGCTTTTGAACTCTTGGATAAATACCATCATGTTTAATCTATCTATTTGTGCTAACACTTCCTTCTGTTACTTCAATTTGATCCAACTCTTCAGATGCATCGGCTAGGAAAAGTTGACCTGGTGTAGGAATCTCAGCAATATCTTCTGCTATAAAACCGGATATAAAGAATTTACTTAGCTTCTCTGTTACACGCTTATCATCCCCAAGTGCACCTTTTACACCTTGGTCATCTAATGGTCCCACCAATTCTCTAGCTGGCTTCCTACTCCTGATGCACTGTTTCAAGTTTTTATTATTAAGTTTGGCATCCTTTGCAAGATGCTCAAATTCTCTTTTTGCCTTGCTTTGTTTCATTTTACATTTGACCTATCAGAGTTTGTGTACTTTCCCAGTTCTCTCATTTAGCTATGTCTTCTATTTTTGAATAATGCGTTTTTGCCTTGCATACAGTAGAATAAAGGTGGCATATTCAACCCTAACCTAATCCCCAGTCCCTCTGTCCAATAAAAGCTCAGTTACCTGGAGACCGTGATCTTTATGGACCAATTTTCATGTTCCCAATGGTATCTCCAAACTATAGGAACTCCAAAGGTCT
The DNA here is from genome assembly GCA_030014935.1 of Caiman crocodilus. Lineage (NCBI taxonomy): Eukaryota > Metazoa > Chordata > Crocodylia > Alligatoridae > Caiman > Caiman crocodilus. The sequence goes on along the minus strand of JAGPOW010002492.1, from coordinate 872,408 downwards.
TTGGTCTTCCCCATCCTTAGTACCTCTGTCCCAGCTTGCAGTCCGTAGCACCTCCCAGATGCACTTATCCTGGCTTTTACAATCCCTGGATCTTCTCTGTCCCTGTATATGCAAATCCTGAACTTCCCTCTTTACCGTCTTTCCTCCCAGTTTGTCCAGACTTCATCTCCTAACAATCTTTTTTGTCTACTGCCCCTACCTTCAGGACCTTTAATTCCAGCCTCTCGATCTCCCTGGTCTCAATACCATCACCTCCCCACCCCCTTGCCTCATATATCCAGAAACACCCTCTTCCAGGTAGCTCCAAACCACGCCATCCCTCTGAACCCTGCTTTCCCAATTCCCTGAGGCTGCAGTGCTCACTCCCCAGATGCCACTGCACCCTGCTTTTTCAGTCCTCCTTAAGGGTAGAAAAATGGCTTCCCTTTGACTCCCCCCCCCACCTCCAAGCCCTCCAGAGTAGTCAGCTGCTTTTCTTTCCTTTGTGGTTAAAATACCATGCTGTGGTGTGCTCACTACTCTCAACTCCTCCAGAAATAAGAGCTCCAGGGGAAAGGATGGTAGCCTTCCTCTAGCCTGGAGATCTCACCTGCCCGGGCTCAGAAAAGCAGCCTAATTAAGAGCTCTACACAGCTACTGGTACCCTCCGCGCAGAGATGGGCTGGCTGCCCGCACAGGCGTGGCCCTGCCAGGTCCAGATCCCGGCCTCGGCCTCGGCCCCAGCCATCCCCGCCTGCACCGACCCCTGACCAAGCACAGCTGCTCCCCTCCGCCCCGACCCTCCAGCGAGGGAGACGCTGTCTTTCCCCTGCCGCCTGCACGTCCCGCAGGGCCGCAAGCCATTTCCTCCCCCGTGCTCCGGCTCCGGCTCGGGCGCTGCCGGCCACCCCCGGCATGCCTGAGGCCGTCGGCGTCCTCTGCGGCACAGAAGCCGGGCCCGGCAGGTGCCGGCTCCCCATCAACCCTACGCCTCCGCCCGGGCCCGCTCACCTGCCCCGACGCTGAGTCACTGCATGACGACACCTGCAGGCGGCGGCTCCGCCAGGTAGGGGCGCGGCGCGGGGCGGGGCGGGGCGGGGCGGGGCTGCGCGCAGGCAGCGGCAGGATGCGGCACAGCGCCCCCCCGCCCGCCCGCGAGGATGCTCTGCTCATGCGCGGACCAGCCCATGTTGAACGGGCAGGTGGGCACAGCATGGCCGCGAGGCACCGTCTCGCCACAACTGTCCAGCAGACCCCGGGGAACTATCTAGACAGAAATCTCTCTTGCAAGACCATGGCGCAGCTTTCCAAGGGTGAACCCCTTCCTGGAGCACCTGGATTATGGGCTTGCCATAGGATGCAGGCTTCCACTGAAGTCTTGTAGTAGGGCCACGGCTACGATGCCATGGCGACACACCCATCACAGGGATGCTTGGAGCACAGCAACGAGAGCGTCCTGCATGCCTGTGGCTATGCCAAGCTGATGTGCTGCTTCATGGTGTCCAACCCCATCTGCTGGTCCCATGACATCTACGTTGAGCACATCACAGGCCACTGCCAGTACACCAACCCCACCAGACTGACCGCTGCCGGACCAGACCCAAAGGGGACCCCCGCTCTGCACCCGATGGACTCTGAGAGGGATCTCCAATGACGGACCGCTCCACTCCATGCGGAGAGGACCCCCATGATAAGACACTGTAGACTGGGAAACTTTCTCAACCTACCCCCTCCACCATCACGAACCATTGTATGGGTTTGTGTCTATCTTTTTTCTTTTTTCTTTCTCTGTGTTGCCAAGTGTGGGGCAGCAGACAGCTTTACAATGGCTGGCAGATAGGGTGAAAATCTGAACCCTCATTTCATGAGGGTCAAATGAAGATTTTCCAAAACAGCGTGTCTTGTGTAACTCAGAACGTGTCCTGAACAGCGTTCTCAGTTACAGGGGACAGCTGCACTTCTGTCTGCACCCTTAGGAAAGTAGGGCTGGAAGGGATATCCAGCAGTTGTCTCATGAATCCAACCTGCTGTCTGAGACAGTATCATCCTTATCCAAACCATCCTATGTGAAGAATAATATAAAATCTACATAAGACTACCCTCAGCAGTGACACTAACACCCTACTTAACCTGCCACAGGGGAACCAGAGCAGTCAACCTCTAGCTTCCATGAAATGTCAATATATGCTCAAGAGATCCCAGTAGAGCACAACACCTCCTGCTACAGAGAAAGGCAACCCTCCCCCTTTTGCCCCCCAACCTGAGGAGGTGGAACAATAATTAGAAAAGCCCAGAAGCATGGGAAATACCTGTAGCAAAACAGGCATAGCTAAGCCTAGATCATCCCCAACCAGTTGCTGTTCACCCTCTCCTTGAACACTGCCCTTGATGCAGAGTCCACAACTTCCCTAGGGAGTCTATTCCATTGCCTCATTATACTAACACTGATGTTTTTCTGGATATCCAATCTAAACTTACCTGACTACAATGTCAAGTCACTGGTCCATGGCTCCTGCTCTGCAGCAAGAGAGAAAAGGTGCTCTTCTTTATGGCAGCTATTTGAACACTGTTATCGTATCTGCTCTTGAATGTCTTTTCCACAAGCTGAACATGCCTAGTTTCTTCAGCCTCTCATGACTTGCTTTCAAGCCCTTGATCACTGGTGTTGTCTACCTCTGGAACCCTTTAATTTCTCTGCAATCTTTTGAAAATGTTAAGCCCAGAGGCACTGTAACCTCCCATGTTTTGCACCTACTGCTTCTGTTGATGCAGCCTAAAACTGCATTTGCTTTTTGTGTGGCTGCATCACACTACAAACTTGTATTGACTCTGTGTGATCAACCAAGACTCTCAAGCCCTTTTCCATAATTCAGCAAGTGTCCCCCATTTTATATTTGTGCTTTTGATTATTCCTCCTGAGGTGTAGCACCTTGCATTTGTCCACATTGAACTTCGTCCTGTTAGTTCCAGGCCAACTTTCCAATTTGTCGAGATCCTTCCGAACTGTGCTCCTGTCCTCCAATGTGTTTGCAATCCTTCCCAGTTTCATGTCATCTACAAACTTGCTCAAGAGACTTTTAGTGCCATTATCTCAATTGTTAATAAACTCACTGAACAGCACCAAGCCCAGGACTGACCCCTGTGGGACTCCACACAAAATCTCCATGGATATTGAACCAGTTATGTTTACCTTATAGTAGTTTTATCCAGCCCACATTTTTCCAATTTGTTTATGAGAAGGTCATGCGGGTCTTTCCTTCCTGAAGTCTAGATACACCATAATCACTACATTCCTTTCATGCACTCAAGCAGTTACTTTGTCAAAGTTGATCAGGTTTGTCTGACACAATGTTTTTCATAAATCCATGCTGGCTATGTTTGCAAATGGACTTCCTTATGATGTACTCCAGTAAATCCCCAGGTATTGAAATGAGGCTAACCAGACTGTAGTTCTCTGGACCTTCATTTTTGCCTTTTTTAAAGAGGGGCACTACACTGGCCCTTTTCCAGTACTCTGGTACCTGGTTTGTCTTCAGGAAGATCATTGCCAAAGGCTCTGAGACCTCCTCTGTCAGTTCCTTCAGTACCCTAGGATGAAGTTCATCCAATCCTGCTAACTTAAATTTGTTCAAACCCAACATTTGTTATAATTTTCCATATATAGAATCTAATTATGGGAGGATCATCTTAAATTCAGCCCACCCCTCACCACTGCAGCATGGGGAGCAGTGGTAGGACAGGTCAAGCAGCAGGGAAGTCAAGTGGCCTGATCTCTGCCTCTTGTCCTCCCCCCCTACCATTTGCTGACCCTCTCCCTCTCTGCTGGCTGCCCCTGTAAGTGCCTATGCATCTTGAACCTGACCACCCATGGCATCTGTAGCCCCTGCCTCCACTCACCCACTTCCCAAAGCTCTTGGACTCTTATTTCTTCCTACTTTTCAAGTTGATTTTTGACAGGAACCCTAAGTACCTTCAGAGGAAGATGAACTCTTGACCCTCAACCATCATTCTTTGCTGCTGTTTTCTGAGGCCTTTACCTTAGCACTGGTATCCTGGTAGGAGTAACAGGATGCAGTTCTTCAAGGTAAGCAGCTTTGGAATTTCTCTGAAATATTAAATTTCAAAAATGCTCAAACTTGGAAAAACATTAACTGTTAGCCATCAGGTTAGGAGGGCAAAGCCACAGATGCAGGGACAATTTCTCAGTCACCTGAAGGACTGCAAGAGCAAAAGGTTGTAAAAATTCACATCAAGAGCCAGGTATAGAAACATAGGTGAACTTTTATTTGTTATGCAATCTGAACCTGGCACTGAAGTAGCATAGAGTGAAGTAAACCAACCACAATATTCATGTGCAGTGCCAAGATGGTGTTCCCAATATGAGGCCCCTGTCGCCATTTTGAAACATAGGATGCTGAATATGTAAGCCACTCTGATTAAAACACCCTCTTCCCAGTCCCCGGAGCATGTGTATAGGTGTCCAAAGGTTCCCTCATGAAACTGCACCTCTAATGTCAATAGCACTCTGCAGACCTGGCTTTTTCTTTAAGAAACAACACTCAAAATAAGGAGGCTGCTTTGGAAAGGGAAAGTGTGCTCCAGCTTGCTTTAAAAAGGTTATTTCTATCTTAACACATACAGAAGTCTTGATGCATAGCTTCCTAATTGTGTACCAAGATGAGACTAGGAAGGCCATGCTCAGCCTCCACAGCAAAGTAACGCCATCCAATTACAGTAAAAGCTCTGTTATCCGGCATCCCCTGGGAATGGGGGACATCAGATAACAAAATATGCTGGTTAATTGAGCGGCCCTGGCTGCAGCTTCTCCTGCTGCATCTAGGGTGTCCCTCTGCCCCTCCTGTGGCATCACCACCCCTCCTGCAGGCCCTGTGCGCCCTGTGGGACAGGGAGGTGGGCCCCACACAGCCTGTTATATCCCTGGCCCATGGGGGCTCGTCAGCGCAGGCTGCTTTGCCCTGGGCCATGGGGGCCCAGAGAAACCGGAAGTACCAGTGGGCACTTCCGGTTTCACTTTCCTTACAGGCTGGTATACTCTATTAACAGAGCATATCATCTTGTAAGGTGCTGGTTACCAGACTGTTTACTGTACCTGTTTTTGATATCAGCAGCTATTCAATCCTTTCTTGTTATTTATGGTCCTTTATCAGAAACCCATGCCCTCTGAGAACACGAGGAAAGAGATCTGTACTTTGAGATGGAGTAGGAGATATTATCTGGAATCCAAGATGACCCACAGATGGTTTCCAAAATGTCACTTAAACATTGCATCTATTATCCTGTTTTCCAAAAGGAGATGTTACTGACATGTTCCAAGTACCCAGAGTTACTTCCTTCAGACCTTTTGCTACATTTTGTACAACATTCAAGAGGTAATGATTTCAGAAGAGACATTAGAAAACGTGTTATTCAAGGACCACAAGACCTTAATCATTTATTAAAACTGAGAATGGAGGTAAGTGAAATTTTTTTCAACAGCTGTAATTGAGATGCATAGTAAACACAATAGAAATCATTACAAACACCTTACTCCAACTGTCCCTCGGTACTTTGGAGTCCTCCAACTCCCAGTAAAAAGGGACCATCTCTTCCAGACTTGGTGGAAAGTGACTTCTTTATCTTGCTTTTTTTATAGCAAATGCATATAGTACTTTATGCATTAGCAAGAAGTCAGACATTCTGGAAAACTACAGCTGGGTCCATTCAGGAGAATGCTTTCTCTGGCTGTGTTTCCTTTTGCTGCAACTTCCGAATTAGTTCTAGTAAGTTCATTTGTAAAGTCAGCTCCTGTAAAGGAAGAAATGACACTTCAGGAACAAGAAAAGCTAATCATACTTCTCTGCCAGAGGCTGCAGGAAAGATGTAGAGGATACTGTAGAGGGTATTCCACAAAGTAGATAGAGTCACACTATTGACATCAACCTTCTACCCCATCCCCCAAATAAAATGCCCCTTCAAACACTAGACATATGCAGAACTAAAACTTGAGGTTAATACCTTTTTACCTAATGTAGGATGTAAACACTGCAAAATATCTGAAATGAGAGGATGATCTGCAGAAAGGTACAAGAGTTATAAGATACAAAACCCTTGATGGAGGTTTCCCTCCTTTTTCATAGCTTGTCATAAAGCATGCAGGCCCGTCAGTTCTGCAACCTTTTCATTAGGGCACTGGAGCAATAGCTTTCCACTAAAAATGTAAGAAGCATATTAAAGTGCTCCTCCCTGGGCGTGTCTATGTGTGCACATGCTTACTTCGCAGTAAACCTCCCTTATCTCAAGTAAACTTGCTACCTGCAAATGCGAATAGCAAATTTAATCTGAAGTAGTAATAGTGCCATAGCACTCGTGTACATGCCTGAATGAAAAATCTGCTCCCAGTCAGCCATCTACCAAGAGATGGGAAATTGCTCCCTGCCCCTGGGAGCTGCCTGCTGCCCAGGCAGGCTGCACCACAGAAACCTGGGCAAGGACTATGTCCCCCTGCCATGGAAACAGGGAGCTCTAAGCCCCCTGCTCCCAAGCCATGACTGGGGAGTGGGGGCTGGTAGACGCTTATTTTCTCAGCACCAGCTCCATGCTCAAGGGACAGGTGCTGGGAGGTAAGGGTGTCTTTGCCTGAGCTCTGTGGTCACTGGGCTCAGGCTGGGAGATAAGTGGCCCCACGGCGCAGAGCCAGTGCTGGGAGCTCCCTGCTGGTGGGGCTGGGGAGCTGGGAATAAGCTCCCCAGCCCCTGCCCTGTATGCCTGCATGTGGAAAATGTACCCCTATCCCAGCAGTTAGCAGAAAGCTTCCAACTCCTGCTCCCTAATTGTGGAATGGGGATTGGGAGCTTCCTGCATGGGGACAGTTCCTCACCCACCCTGGAGCTGTTTGGGACCTTCCCCTGACTGGAAAGTTCCTAGCCATCCCCAGGCTATGCAGGAAAGCATATGCAGCCTGGAGGTGGCTGTGAATTGTCCTGTTTCAGGCAGTCCCCAAACAGCAATGGGCTCCACAAGCAGACTTCTTCATGCAGCCTGGGGCTACCTAGCAACTGTCCCAGTTAGGGGCAAGTCCCAGCCCCATGCCCTGATTGGGTGAGTGAGGCATGAGGCTTGGAAAGAGAAGCAGGGGTAGAGTAGGTCTCAGCCTCCTGCTCTGATTCAGTGGTGGTCCAGCTAGCACTGAGCTAGTTTCTAGCTGCCCCAATCACAGATTGGGGCAGGGGTCTGGGACCTGCCCCTCCCCTGAAGCTCCTTCCAAGCCCCATGCCCCTGATTGGGAAGCTAGAGTCTGAAGCTCCCCCCAGTAGTGTCAGGGGCCCGTTGCAGGGAACTGGGTGGAAATCTTCTCCCTAATCCCTGCACGTGTAGATGCTGGCCCAAAAACTCTTATTCCAGAGTAGCTTACATCAGAGTAATTTTGAGCTTCTTTAAATGCATGTGGAGATGCATGCACTACTTCTCTGAGCATCTCACCCTCACAGTTCTCAAAAAGCAGCTCCAATGCATTTATTGTACTCCAAAAGAGAAGAAAAACTAAGCCAAAAAGCTGGAGCAGGCACTGAGGGTTTGATACTGGTTATATAGTGCTACTCATTAAATGCACCTGTGTGTGGTACACACAATTATTTCACCATTCTGATGTGAAGTGTTCCCTGTAAATATCTGAAAATCTGTCATTAACCTCATTCAAATGATCTTATTCCCTGAGTTTTACAAAAAAACACCCTTAGGTTAAGCAGCTGTTTCACTATGACCTCTACTTATCCTTACCAAATAGAGAAAACAGTTTGAGAGAAATTAAGTATTTACCCATTTTAAACATGAGGGATAAAAACAGGAAACTTAAATGATTTGCCCAAGATAATAGAATAAAGAATGAACTGGAAACCAGAAACAGCCTATATTTGGGTGTCTTTTCACCTTAAGTTATCCTTTCTCTCTGCAGATTAGATTTCAAGTTTATAAATGCAAGCTGAAAAAAAAAGTTTAGATTATTTTTAGTGCTCATACTCGGACAAGCTAAGGAGTCATGGGGCTGAAAGGAAATCTTGCGCTAGAGACTTCTTGTTCAAAATGTGCTCTATATCAGGTAGTGTTTGCTCACTCTTTAGTAACTGGCTTTTGCAAGAATTTTTTTAACCTAATATTTCTAGCTGACAGACTTGAGCATCAGTTCACACAGCAAAGGAAGGATCATACTTCCAGTACAAATGTTCAAAGTTCAAATTCTATACCATATGGGCTGGGGAGAAGGTGGGAAATAAAGAAAACTTCTGGCATTTTAGTTTTCCGTTTTTTTTTTTATCTGTCAACTGTTAAAAGTATTGACAGATCTTGAATCTCCTTCTCATCTTACAGACCTGAGGGTTTGTGGTGATATAAAATCCAGACACTCCAGCTTTCTCCAGGGTGCTCTGCTGGTCAACTACTTTCTGGTCTAGTTCCAAGACTATTTTCTCATCCATCATTCGCTGTTCATCTCGAATTCGCTGCTCCACAGTCTAAGAGGGAAAATTTTGATATTATTTTTTCTCCAATTATCTTCTCATTGAATTTTCTTTAACCCAAAAATAAAGACACAAATTAATTTAATCCCTGTGACTGGAAGGACCATAAATAATCTGTATTCCTTAAGAATCTCTTAGTCCCTGCATTGTTGAAAGGTCTAAAAATAAGCTAGGGAGAGTTACAACAAGTTTAGAAAATCATCATTACTAAGGATCCTGTTTTTTTCCTCTGTTAAAAAATCTAAAATCCTTTGATAAAAATCCCCAAATACCTGTATTTTGGCATTTTTGTTTTTTTTATCATGAAAAATCAAAGCTTCTCTTGCCCTCTTCACTCAACAGAATCTGGGTCCAGCTGCAACTGTCCCTCTGTTGTTTTGTGGTGCAGAGCAGCTCTGATATGCCACTGCCCTTCACTCCTGACCTGCAGTCCCCCCATCCCTTCCAGTGCCCCTCACTCCCAACCAGCAAACCCCTGGCCCTGCTAGTGCCCCTCATTCCTAACCCAGTCCCCTATGCCCCCCAGCCCTGCTGATGCCTCCCACTCTCAGCCCACTGCCCCATCACTCAGTGTGAGGAGAAGGCCCTAGCCCTAGTGTATTGGGAAAGGGATGGTGTGTGGGACAGGGTGTGTGTGTGGGGGGCAGGCAGGTGTGGGCATAGGTGCCCCCTGCCCAGTTGGCAGCAGCAGAGGGGCACAACTCTATGCTGCCACCATGACAGTGTCTTACCTTGGCAGCCATGGCACCGCAGCCCCTCTGAGGGCACCTGAAGCTAGGAGGCCACAATCTTTCAGCTGCAGGGTGCCCTACACACCCCTAGGGATTGGGGGAACACAACAGTGTCCCATGACTGCTAGGACCTAGCGTCCACATCTCCCAAGCACTACTGGGGCTAAGAGTCCCAAAGCTGATGGGACTCTCCATCTCAGTTGTGTAAGAGGTACAGCTAGGGCCAGGAGTCCGGTCAGCTGTTGGACTCAGGGTCCTGGCAGCCACAGGGCACTGTTGCAATCCCCTAGCCCCCGGTGGCATAGAGTATTCCTGCAGCTGGGAGACTGCAGTGGCTATGATCTCCTAGCTCCAAGGTGTATTGCTCGCCTCAGCAACTGGTCTCCCAGCCACAGGGGTGTTGCCTACACGTGCAAATTAAAGGTGGAGAGAAACCAGCTATAAAGTAATTACACATTTTCCTAAAATAACTTTATAGCTAGTTGGATCTTTTCAAGGCATCATAGTTAATTTCCATGTATAGCCAGTCTAAATTTATTGTGCAATTAACCTGACAACTGTGTATACTGTGTAGAGAGGGCCATATGGTTGGAAATATTACCAGCAAGATGTTGCCAAAACAATGCTATCTAGGAAATGGTAACAAGGACCTTTACGTCTCCTAATATTTAGCAAAATCTACTTCAGTTCTTGGGAGGAAGAGATGCATTATCCCCATTTCTCAGATAAGGAAGTAAAGGAACAGATGACAGATGTGTGGTTTGGAGCAGAGGTTCTCAAACTGTGGTATATGTACCCGTGAGAGTATGTAAGACATCTCTGGCAGGGTATGCTGGAGGAATTGTGTAATGGCAGATTTAATTTTCATTATAAAAATAATAATTGGCATTTAAAGATAAAACATATGCTGGTAGGGGTATGCAGGCAGCTGGTAAATCTAGAAGGGGGTACACAATAAAAAAAAAGTTTGGGAACTGCTGGTGTACAGGTTTCAGCTTGTGACTGCGCTAGGACTAGAACTAGTTCTGCCACCAATGTGCTGAGTGTGAGGATGAGGGAAAAAACTCATAACTTCTGCCTCTTTCCCTGTATGTAACAAAGGAAAATATTTAATAGGACTATTGGACAGTAGGCTGGTGTTCTGGTTAAGAGACCTGCCATCAGACACAGGGCCTATTTAACAAAGACTGGGAAAAGCATTTTTGGGCATCATATGGCTAACCTTGTGAAAAGTTCTACAAGGGAGAGCAAAAGAAAACCCTTCAAGTCATGGTACATTCAATTGAGGGATAAGTGTCCCAATAGAGGGAAAAGAGACCCAATTCTGAAGAAGGCTTGATGGGAGAAAAGTAAGGCTGGCTGCAGAATATTTATGATGCATATATACAAAACATAAGTATGGGGAACAAGCAAGATTAAATGAAAGTCATAGCCTGTAAAGGAAAATATAACGTGATATTACCGAAATTTGGAATAGCTCCCATGACTGGAATATCAACATTGAAGGGTATTCATTATTTCAGAAGGATAGTTTTGGGGGAAAAAAGAGGTGGTACTGCACTAAATCAAAATGCGTGTTCAAGTTTCAGGTCCAAGAGAAATAAATAAGCAAATCAGGGTGAAGATAAAGAACAATAGGGTAGGGGATATGAAAGGAGGATGTCTTCTGCGGATCACAAATCTCTAAATCCTAGCCTTTAAACAAGCACCAAACCTCGCCATCCTCATCACCAGAAGCTAATTTCCTACAGCCCAAAACACACTGAATGGATTCAGACTATGCCATGACAAGGAATATAAAATGGGGGTCATCATTGACCACAAGATGAACATGAACCTTGAACATGATGCTGCGGCTAGTAAAGTACTCGGCCTTGGTGAGGCTGCAGCTGGAGTACTGTGTCCAGTTTTGGGCTCCACAATTCAAAAAGGATGTGGAGAAGCTTGAGAGAGTCCAGAGAAGGAGCCACGTGCATGATCAGAGGTCAGGAAAACAGACCTTATAACAACAGGCTGAGAGCTATGGGGCTCTTTAGCCTGGAAAAGCACAGGCTCGGTGTGATCTGATGGCCACCTATAAGTTTATCAGGGGTGACCACAAGTACCTGGGGGAATGTTTGTTCACTACAGCACCCCAAGGGATGACGGGGTCAAACGGTTATAAACTACTGCAAGACTGTTTCAGACTGGACATAAGGAAGAATTTCTTTACTGTCCGAGCCCCCAAGGTCTGTAATAACCTGTAGCATTGAACACCTTCAAGAGTAAATTGGATGCTTATCTTGCTGGGATCCTATGACCCCAGCTGACTTCCTGCCCTTTGGGCCAGGGGCTGGACTTGATGATCTTCCAAGGTCCCTTCCAGCCCTAATGTCTATGAAATCTACGAAACCTGCCAACAGATCTCCACCACCAACACAATAATGACACCGCACAACAGAACTATCAACATTCCTGGATCTTACACCTGGCACCTCCAGGGGCATGTCCACATATGCAGGCACATGCGCTTGCAGCAGCTCAAATAGAAGCGGCACAAATTTGTGCTGGGGATTTGTGCCTCAGCACATGTGCCTGAACATACACTTTGGTGTGTGGCAAGTTGTGCAACTTGGGGCAAACTGACCCTGCCCAGTTCCTTCTGGATCTTCAGCCAGGGGGAGCAGAAGGCTGTGGCCAGCATATGTGCTGGACCCAGCAGTATAAAAACCTGCCCTGGCGAGCAGCTCGGCTACTTGCTCAGGAGTTTCTCAGGCCCAGCCAGTTGACATATGGGGACACCAGTCCTCTGTGCCAGCTGGACTGCTGCAGAAGCCCTGACCTAGAGTGTACCCTGTACCCCTTACCCACTGCAGCAGTCTGGCAGCCCCTACCATTCCCACTCTCATCAGTATGCCACTGTGTGCATGGCATTAGAAAGTTATTGCGCAGCATGTTTTTTTATTGTGTGTGGCTGCACACGCATGCAGCTTAGAGGTAACACTAGCTACAGCCTATACACCTAAATCAGGAAGTAACATTGCTACAAGGAAATAACAATATCCAAAAAAGTAGGATGGCATTTATGGGAAATTAAGTTCCCAGCACCAGTTGGAAGATTAATACAACAAAACATAAGATGTCCAGCAAGCTAAACTTAGAGGACAACTTTCTGTTCCAGAAAGTTCAAGACAAAACCAGGCCCCCCATTCCTGATTCCCCTGTTTACCCCCATCCCCACACTGCTTTTGCTCTCTGCAGTCTTGGGTCCCTGCCTCCTCTTCCCCCACATCTACCCTTCCCCTCAAAGTCCCTATTGTCCTGCCTGCCCCACCACCATTCACACCCTTACTTTTGCTCCATACCAGCAGGTTCTGTCCCTGCTTCTGCCTGAGGCACTGAGCATGACCCCAGCAGTGCTGTGGAGCTGGCACTGCTGCTACAGGGATGAGGTGAAGCATGTGCTCCATGTTCCAAGCTGCAGCAAGGACGGAGCCTGCCAGCACAAAACAAAGGTACGGAGGAGTGTGGCAAAGGGGGAGAGAGGGGGAAAAGCAGCATGGGGTGGGAGAGGACTGGGGGCAACAGGGACTTGAGGCTGTGGGGAGAGGGAGTGGCAGAGGGTGCAGAGGCAGCAGGGGGGACAGCAGAAGCTGCAGCTCTGGCCCTGGGCCAACAGCTGCCTGTACCCACCACCTTGTACTTGATTACAAGGGGCTTTCCCCCCCAGGTGTTAAATGGTAAAAAGAAATCTTGTCTTTTAATCAAGCAAATATCATACAGAGAAGAAGGAAGAAGGGCCAGGCCACATCTTAAATAAAGAAGGCAGCAGTGAGCTTTGACAAATATTAAAGAATTCAAGTCATCAGGATCTGACAAAATTCATCCCAGGGTGCTGAAGCAACTGGCCAAAGAAATCTCAGAGCCACCTGGAACAATATTTAAGTCACAGGTAACAGGTGGAGTCCCAAAGGACTGGAGACAGGCTAACATGGTGCTCATCTTTAAAAAAAAAGGGAAAAAAAAGGATGGGGTAAATCAAAATGACTATTCCAACTACAATACATGCTGGTAGTTGCAAACAGTAAGTTAATAGCACAAATTCAACCAAACTGGGCAGATCTTAAAACAGGGACGGACAACTATTTTGGGTGGAGGGCCCTTTAGCAAGGTTTGATGAGATTTTGAGGGCCCCAGGGTAGACCCACCCTTTGACAGTTGCCCCACCTCTTGGTTGCCATCTTGGGACTGGAAGTCCCACCCCTAATCCTTAACCTTTACCATTGGATGTCCCTCCCTTTGCCCCCCAGAAATACTTCTTTTGGGAGAGGTTGTTGCCATCTTAGAACCAGAAGCTACCCCCCAAATCATTCACTAAAAGTCAAATACCTACTATAACATATTTTCATTTTATTACAAAAAATATTTTTGTCATGTTTTGTGGTTGCATACTGTATATAGAGGTGATTGCAAAGTAACTCAATAATAAATTCTTGGTCTTGTACATTGTGTAGGGGGTGTGGTTAGGGGTGTGTATGTGTATGGTGGGGCATGGGGGATTTGTGGTGGGGTTTGTGAAGGCTGTGGCTGTGTGTGAGAGGGCACAGGGTACGCTGGGGTTCTCTATATGTGGGGGGATGTGGAGGCAGGGCGTGGGTGTGTGGCATTCATGGGATGTGAGGGAAGGTGGAGGGGAATGTGCTTGGGGTGCTTGCGCCCAGCATAGGTGCTGGTGCCCAGCGGCATGTGGCTCCAGCTAGTGGCGCACATCGCAGTGGGGAGCACAGCCCCCCACCTGGCAATCTTTATCGCTGGCATTCCCCGCCACATACGTGCAGCCCCCACACTTGTGCAGTGCAGGAGGGAAGCCCCACGTGCTGGAGCCAGCTGCCTTCCCCACCCTCTGCCATGCATGTCTAGGGGCCAGGGAAGGCAGCTGGTTCCAGCACATGAGGCTTCCCCTTCCCATGCCGCACAAGTGTAGAGGCTGTGTGTGCGTGGCAGGAAGTGCTGGTGATAGACTGCCCAGCGGGAGCTGTGCTCCTCGCTGCAATGTGCAACTCTGACCAGAGCTGGGTGCCAGGCATAAGCGCCCCCATCTGTTGCTGCTGCTACCACCACTTGCCAGCCCACCAAGGGGGGAGAGGAGAGGCAGGGTACCCATACCCTCCCTCACACCCACACCCTACCCACCTAAGCTCTGTGCTGCCACCACCCCTGGGCATGGACTCCGTGCTGTCACCAGCCTCAGCCCCTGCCCCCCATCCTTCCACCCAGCTGCAGCTCTGCTCCCACTCTCACTGCTTCCCTACCTGTTGCCCAGAGCAAGCAGGATGCTGAGGAAGCTGAGCAGATCCCCATGGCTGCCCAGAAGCTGCCTGCTGGCTGGGCCTTTCTGCCCACAAGAGTGGAAGCAAGGTACAGTAGGGTATGTGGGGGGTATGAAAATACGTGGGTGCCTTGCTCTCACCCTCATGGGAAGAAGGGCTGGGCAGGGTACAATTCGTTGGTGGGTACCGTGGGCCAGATGAAAGTGCCTGGCAGGCCGGATCCAGCTTGCAGGCTGTATTTTGCCCATCCCTGTTTTAAGAGTACAGGGTTCCAAGTAGACTGAGGCTTACTGAAAACTGGTAAAACACTTGAGTTTTACAATTATAGCTATACTAGTTATATCTGTGTAAAGATCACACCCTCTAGCCCAGTGGCTTTCATTCTTTTTTTATTTGCAGACCCCTAAAAACTTTTGAATGGAGGTATGGACCCCTTTGGAAATTTTGAAAGGAGGTACAGATCTCTCTGAATTGTAAGTGTGGGTATTCACATACTTTTTATTGATCAGAGTCACCTTTCACAGACCCCTTAAACACAGCCTGCAGAAAAAGCCTTGTCTCAGATCTGAGTATTAATCTAGGCAAGCGGCAACTCAGTTCCAGATTTGGCCCTAGGCAGGGGATGGGGTACACAGCTCTCAGAGAGAGTGCAGGAGGAGGGACCTGAAGCCCCAGCCCCCAGCCCTTGGCCTACAGAGCTTGTGTGCCCTCTCACCTCCTGCTCTCTCCTGCAGCCTGCCCTGCCACCCACTCCCCTAAGCTGCCCCTTCCCCCACTTACCTTCTGCTCCAGTTCCAGTCCCTCCAGCTGCAGCCCAGCCAGCTGTGAGCAGCTGCTGCTTCTCCCTGGCTGGCAGGGCTGTTGCCAAGTACCTGGAGGAGCAGAGCTGCAGGAGAAGGTAAGAGGGAAGTGGTGAGGGCAGGAAGCAGGGGGGGAGCGCAGCAGGGGGAAGGTATGCAGGCAGGCATAGGAGTAAGAAGCAGGTGTGCAGCCCCTCACTTTCCACTGTTGCTTTCCTCATCACAGTAGTGGTGGGCAGGCAAATTTAAGATGCTCGTCTGATGATTAGATTCTGTACATGGAAACTACTTATAACAAATTTATAATCTGCAATGTATAGAATTTGATTGTGGGGGAGGGTCATCTTAAAATTTAACATCATCCTATATTCAGGTAAATAGAGTAAAAATCGTCAAAGAAATTCAGTGAGCAAGTACAAGCCTGGTCAAAGAACTATATAACTGAGCCTCCTATAATTACAAGAAAGGATTTATAAAACCATACCTGTGAAAGGGAAGACAAACTGTGTACTGTTTGTTGGGGGAAAACTGCACATAATCAAAGGAATGCAAAGATTCCTAATCAAAATTTTTTCAGAGAAGATCCTTGCTAGCTCTAATTTCTGGAGATTAGTGAAGCAGAAACAGGTTGCACTGCATTCCCTGCTTCACAACTAGAATGGAACGTTTCAGCAGCGCGCCTGCATCTTGCTACTTCAAGTACAGTAAACAGAAATTCTATTTTGGCCTCGGAAAGAGAGCCCGTGGGCGGTTGTTGGGAGTAGACAGCATGGAGATGGGTCATCAGTGCTTACTAAGTGAAGATGAGGAACATCCATCCCTACAGGGAAGAGTTTAATTGTTGATCTAGAGACCAATTTCAGAATCAACCTTCCCATTTCTACCAGTAACTTAATATACTATAATAATAGTACTGTATTCAACAAAAGAAAAAAAAGAAACCTTGCCTTGGATATGAGGACAGACCTGGCAGCTGTGGCTCCAGCAGCACTACAATCTTGACCCAGGGGAGACTATGTAGTGACAGGGGTGCAAATGGCAAGGGGGTGGAGTAAGTGGTATGGGGGCACATGGGTGGCGCAAGCAGCAGATCCTCACAGATTATAATTATCCAGGCATGGAATTCTGTTATTGGGGGAATCAACTTGAATTCAATGTCATTTTGAATTTGCATAAATGCAGCGTATGCCACTGCAGGGAGGTTTACACATGCAGCTGGGAGTGAGAGCTCTAATACGTTGTGCAACAGAAAATACCAAGAGAAATTTACCTCCATTTCTCTCTGCTGAGCTGCTCTGAGGAGTGGCAGGTTATGTGGTTTACAAGATTGCTGGGCCTCTTTGTGTTTGTGGAACATTTCTTGCTTGAGCACTGCTCAATAAATACAAAATTAAATTGTGCATCAAAAATAACAGGCAAGACAGTTATACTCAGCATTTCCTCCATATTCACAAAAGTTTAGCCTTTGGAAGTTAAGTCTTATACTTCAGAGAATACTATTTTCACTAAATCCACAGAATTTAAGAGCATCACCTTTCTTGGCATGGGTTGCCTGAAGACATACCTCTGCCTTGATCTTTAACAAGACATTTGACTATCCATCCACCAGGTCTTTATCTCTTTGGTGTTCAGAAAGAAAGTGAGCTCTTTAAAATGCTGCCAGTTACTTAACCCACTTCCCTCTCCAGAACTGTGCAGATCGGAGACTTTTATAATAAGAGTACTGTTCCTGAAGCACAACAGGAGTAATTCATTGAAAAGGACTGAAGAAATGGGCCTAATTTCCTTGTTTTAAAGATATACTTAAGAACCTGTGGAAATCACAAAATCAGGCAATGGCTGAAAAATCTGTGGGGGAAACCCTTTCCCACTACTGAAAATAAAATGATGGCTCCCCAGAAGGAGCCAGCAGTCCTTATGGCATTATGGCCTGGCCATGCAGGTGCAGGGTTACCATATTTCCAGTTTCAAAAAAGAGGACGCCTGCTGGGGGTGAGGAATAAGATTGTGTGTGTGTGTGTGGGGTGGGGGGAAGCAGTGATATGCCTGTGCCCTGCCCTTATCCCTCACTACCAAACCACAACCCACCCCAACCCTTCTGTTGCCCCTCACTCCTGACCCACAGTACCTTGTCCCTCAGACCATGCTGGTGCCCCTCAGTCCCAAACTGCAGCCCCCTGCTCGTGACCCAGTCTCTGGCCCTCCCCGTGTCCCTCACTGCCAAGCCACAGCTACCCCCAGTGCCCCTCACTCCTGACCCACACCCCCTGCTTCCCCCAGCCCTGCAGTGTCTCCCAGCTGCTATGCCCCTGCACCAATCCTGGTGCTGCTGGCCCAGCCACACAGCTCCCTGCTGCCCCAAAGGGACCCCCTGCCCTGCTTCCCTGCTGCAGCCCCAATGCCCAGATAGCTCCCCCAGCACTGGCAGGCACCCACTCCCCCTCACACACCCATCCCCTCCACACACCCCTGCCACACACACAGAGGCACTCTTCAAGCACCTCTGCCCAGGGTTCTCACCTCGGTGCTCATTGTGCAGCTTCAGTCGCTGGTTGTAGAGGTTCTTTTCTGTCAGATGCTGAATCTCAAGCAGACCCTGAACAATCTCAAAGACTGTTCCATCAAGGAGTGCTAATGCCAGGTCACTGAGGATTGTGTAAGACAAACGCTGCTGGCAGGAGCTGAAGATAAAGCACAAGAAAAAGGAGGAGGGTAGTAGTAGCCATGGCACAAGGTAGCATTTTAAAGACAACTGTCTTTGTTATTAAGCCAATTAAATCTTCTAATTGAGGAGACAGCACAGTTTTGCAGACAGAGCAAATGAAGGGAAAAAAAACTTAGTTCATTAGTGCTTTACAAAACACTGGAATCCTCAAATAAAAAACAATTATTACAATGTTAAGCATTATTACCCAATTCTTGGAGCCTTACAGGTAAGTTCTATGCACACACACACACCGCTCCTCCCAAAGAAAAGTCTGTTAGCACAGCTCCTGGATCCTGCATCGTCTCATTCCTGCCAGGTAAAGAGTCAGACCTTTCATGTTCTCTACTGATATGCTATGATAGCCCAATGTGCTCCACCTCCCCCATCATGTTTTTCTCACACTCTTGATTTCATAGATTCCATAGACATTAGGGCTGGAAGAGACCTCGTGAGATCATCGGGTCCTGCCCCATGCCCAAAGGGCAGGCAGTCAGCAGGATTCAAATGATCCCAGCAAGATAGGCATCCAAATGTTTCTTAAAGGAACCCAGGGTAGGTGCCTGCACCACCTCTGGGGGGAGTCTATTCCAGGCCCTGGGGACTTGGACAGCAAGATGTTTTTTCTTATGTCCAACCTAAAACGATCTTCCAAGAGTTTGTGAGCATTCAACCTAGTCTTCCTTTGGGGTGCCCTGGTGAACAGATGTTCTCTCAGTTCCTGATGCACACCCTTTGTATACTTATAGGCTGCCATCAAGTCACCCCTGAGCCTACACTTCTCCAGGCTGAAGAGTTCCATGTCTCTCAGCCTCTTTTCTTAAGGGCTGCTGTCTTGTTCTCTAATCATTCACATGGCTCTCCCCTGGACTCTTTTGAGCTTCTCCACATCCTTTCTGAATTGTGAAGCCCAGAACTGGACACAATTCCAGCTGTGGTCTCACCAAGGCTCAATAAAATGGGAGGATGACTTCCTGGGTCTTTTTTGAGATGCATCAGAAGATGCAGGCCAAAGTATGGTTTGCTCTGCCAGCTGCAGCATCACATTGGTGGCTCATATTCATCCTGTGATCAATCATGACTCCCAAGTCTCTTTCAGATGTGGTGCTAGCTAGTGTAGCACTGCTGAGCCTATGGTGTGGTGTGGGTTCTCTCCCCGAAGGTGGAGCACCTTGCATTTCTCAGCATTGAATGCCATCAGGTTCTGATCTACCCACCTTGTAAGCGGTCAAGGTCAGCCTGGATTGTCAGCCTATCCTCTGGGGTGGCTGCACTTCCCCATAGTTTGGTTCTGCCAGCAAACTTAGCCAGTCTGCTCGTAACACCTGAGTCCAGATCATTTATAAACACGTTGAAGAGTACAGGTCCGAGAATGGAGCCCTGGGGGACTCCACTGACTACAGTGCATCAAGTTGATTTGGTTCCATCAGCTGACACTCTCTGGGTCTGTCCAGACAAGATTTACCTGCCATGCAGTGTTGGCTATTTCTCAGAATATTACCTTCTGTTAGGATGTTGGTAATAGTTTCCCTATTGATTTTTTCCAGGTTCTTTCCAGGGACTGAGGTCAAGCTAACTGGCCTGTAGTTCCCTGGATCTTCCCTTCTCCCTTTCTTGAAGATAGGCACCACACTGGCCCTTTTCCAATCATCAGGCACCTTGCTCAAGTACCACAAGTTCTCAAATATCCTTGCCATAGGCTGTGCTATAATGTCAGCTAGTTCCTTTAGCACTCTTGGGTGCATTCCATTCGGGCCAGCTGATTTGTGGATGTCAAGCCTCTTAAGATGTTCCCTCACAAGATCAGTGGTAAGGGTGGGCACAGGTTTGCCCTTTCCCTGGTGATCCTGCCTCTTGTCAGACAGGGTGATGCCAGTAGCCTGATGGAAGACCAATGCAAAATAGTCATTAAGGAGATTGGCTTATCCCGGTTATCAGCTGTCTCACTTGGTTTAGCAAGGGTATACTGTTACCCTTGTTCTTTTTCTGACTTTCCACATATTTGAAGGACTTTCTGTTGTCCTTTATTTAAATGGCCAGTTTGAGCTTGGTTTTAGCCTCAGCTTTCCTAGTTTACTCCCTACAGGTGCAGGCTAGTGCTGACTGCCCTTCCTTAGTGAGGTTTCCCATCTCCCATCCTTATAAGCTTCTTTTATTAGGTGCAGGAGGTCCTTGAGTTCCCTATTGAACCAACGGGATCATCCAGCCCTTTTGCTACTTTTTCTGCGGGTCGGAATGGACTTCCCTTGTGCTGCAAGGATTGCATCCTTAAGGAGCAACCAGTCATTGTGGACATTCCTCCCTGCCAAATTGTGGTTTCTCAGGGCGTGAACAACTAGCCTCCTAAGCTTGTGGAAGTTGCTTTTCTAAAGTTGAAGACTTCCGTATTGCTGACTGACTTGCCAGGTTTGTGGTGAATAGAGAAAGTGATCACTCATGGTCAATGTCTCTCAACTTCCTTTCGATTCTCTGGTCACTGACTAGCTCATCCCCTTTGGCCAATACCAGGTCTACCTTGTTCCCTCCTTATTCTTAACCCAAAGGGTCTCAGTTTGCCCTCCTTGGCTGCCAATTTCCACCTGTAGGGAAGTATATTGCTCTTTCACATAGAGAGCTACAGCCTCACCCTTTTTTCCAACAGGATCTCTCCTGTACAAGGTATAGCCATCTATACTTGTGGTCCAGTCATAAGTTGAGTCCCACCATGTCTCTGTTATCCCTGTGAGATCATAAACATTACTGTTTGGAAGTAGGGCCAGTTCCTCCTGTTTCTTGCCCACGCTCCTGGCATTTGTATAAAGGCAAGTGAGCTTGCCATCAGGGGCCTTAGGTTTCCCTGCACTTCTGGAACAGCCCTGTCTCTGGGGTGGGGTTGGAATTTGTTTCCTGCTACAGCCTGACTTGATGGTTTGGTGGTTGATGCTAGGTGGGCTTGCACCAGAGATGATCTGTCCTTCCCCCAGTGAACTTGGTTTAAAGCCTAATCAAGGTCAGCCATTCTGGCTGAGAAGAGCTTCTTCCCTGTGTGAGTGAGGTGGAGGCCGTCTCTTCCCAATAATTTGCTGGCTCTTTCTCTGAAGTGCAAGCTGTGGTCATAGAAGCTGAAGCCTTCATGATGGCACCAGCGCCACAAGTCTTATTTACTTCTTGAATTCTTCTCACCTTCCTATGCCTGTGACCCACAATGGGAAGGATCAAAGAGAAAACTACCTGCGCTCTCGACCCTTTGAGGCCTGCTCCTTAAGTCCTGTAGTCATTCATGACCCGGCAGGGATTGCTTTGAGCCATGTCATTTGTGCCAACATGGATAAGGAGCATGGGGTAGTGGTCAGAGGGCAAGATAAATTTTGGGATTCTCTCAGCTATATCCTGGATACAGGCCCCTGGGAGGCAGTGGACCCTCACAGGCTGAGGGGTCAGGCGGCAGATTGCTCTCTCAGTCCCCAGCAAGAGGAAGTCTCCCAGAACAACCACTCTGCGTTTCTTCCACGGGGTAGTTGCAGGATGGCTTTCTTCTTCAGGTATAGGACCTGGTGCTTCTGCTGGCTCATCTGGTACAGCAAGGATTTCATTGCTGTGAAGGTCCAGGGGAGTAGCGACTGGTGCAGTGTGCCTTGGGGCTGGAGACAACCTTCATCTAGGTGACCCATGGCTCTTCTGTCTTCTGGTGAAGGGCATGGCAGTAGGAAATGATTTCCTGTTCACCATCCCTGATGGCACGCAGCCTCTGCAATGCAGCCTGGAGCTCCCCTACCTGGTACTGCAGGGTCTCCAATGTGGAGCAAACCTCACAAGGAGAGGTGGCAATGCTCCTAATCCTAGATGCCTGCAAGCAGAGCAGGCAGCCCCCACAGCCGAGAGCCAGGGGCTCCATCTGAGTGGAGACTAGAACCATGGACTCCATCTGGGTGGAGGCCTCAGCAGTACTCGGGATGCGGTGCATCCCCACCACCATTGCACCAGTAGTATTCTGGGCTGCTGCTGTGCAGACCTGTCTCTTCAGGCTCACTGCCTGGAGCCTTGTGCCCTCCTGTGCTAACTCATGCACCAGGCCAAAAGTGTGCCTGTCTGCACGTTCTGTTTGTGAGGCTCTAGTTGCGTGGCTCCCTGGGGCGCTGGGCAAAGCAGGAGCCAGGGGGAGGCGGGATGTGATCCTCCTAGGCTCCTCTCAGCTCCACCACAAATTCCACCACTTTTCTCATAAACAGGAGGGAAGGAGAACGGCTCAGAGTAACCATAGCACTTTTGGATAGTTTTAAAGGGGCCTCCAAAGGGCACTCTTAAAGGCTTGCTCACACAGATAAGTAGGCACTGCTATGTGGATGGACTGCTAGTTAAAGCGAGTATTGATGAGTACTGACTTGCTTGGAAAGGGTTCACGTGAACATACCCCACATACTTATTGTAGAATCCAAACAAATCATTACAAACATACCAGCTACCTCCATAACAAACCATTAAGAGCAATACAGATCTATAGTAAAAGCTCTGTTATCCAGCACCCCTTGGGGATGCCAGATAATAAAATATGCTGGTTAACTGAGTGGCCCAGGCTGCTGCTTCTCCCGCCACATCTGGGGCATCCCGCCTGTGAGACAGGGAGGCAGGCCTTGCACAGCCTGTTATGCCCGGGGCCCATGAGGGCTCAGCAGCACAGGCTGCTTTCCCCCGGGCTGTGGGAGCTCGGAGAAACCGGAATTGCCATGGTGGGCACTTCCAGTTTCACTTTATCTTACAAGCAAGCATGCCAGTTAACAGAACTTTTACTGTACTTCGAGAGAGCTGCAAATCTCCCTATCCTATTTAACTCCAACCAGGGTGCCAACCTTGTAGCTGAGCCCCTGCTGAAAACCTCTCAGCCAGTGGTGTCAGTGATGGAGGCAAGATGCTCTGGATGATGGTCCTGGCCAACATCACCCATATCGGGGACCTCCTGGACTATGCCAGGCAGGGGTGGGTGGATCCCTTTGTGTTGGCCCAGCATATGGAACTGTCTACTCTGTGCACTCCCCGCCACTTACTCCAGGAGGTAAAGATTGCCCAGCTGTCCACGCCTACGATAACCCAGTCCTGTGAGGGCAGTGCCTGCCCCCCAGTATCTCCAAGCCCTCTCGAGTAAGTTGTGGGGCTGCTGCCTTAGCAGGCCCTATGGTGCTCTTTGCCCCACGATCATAGCAAGCTGGGAGATACCAGCTAGTCCACTTTTGAACCGCCAATTGCTCCCAAGTCTACATGCTTGTGCTCTGCACCATCCATCATCCTGCCCTCATGTTCTGCCCCAAGAAGCGGCAGGACACACTAGGCTGTGGTGAGGAGGGTCCCTAGTGGACTAGTCTGTACTCCACCGTAATCCCATGAGCCACTGGGGACCTCAGGTGGCAGCTCCTGCATAGAACTGTCTCCACAGGAGTGTATCTGGAGAGGTTCATGGATACCCCTGACACCTGCCCCTTTTGCAAGCAGAGGGAGACCCTGGTGCACATGAACTTGGAGTATGCCAAGCTGCAGCCCCTCCACCAACTCCTCCAGAACCTCTTGCTGATGTTCTGGCTGCAGTTTTTCCTTCACCGGTTTATTTCCACGCTCCAAATCTGTGGCCCCACCAAGTCCTAGGCCTCCTGGTCAACTTCCTCCTGGCCCTGGCTAAGCTAGCTGTATATCTAACCAGGAAGGAGGTTCTGTGTCTACTAGGTTGCTGGATTCATTTGAGGGCCAGTGGGCAGTCTGGTATGTCCTGCTCAGTGTTTCCCCTTTGCATGGTAGTTTTAAGCCTCTGATCCTCTCTCCTGTCCCTGTAATGTCTTTAGGTGTCACAAGCATTCAGTTGTTGCCTATCCAGTGGCCTTCCTTCCTAAGGAAAGCTTAAAGTGCTTCTTTGTGGGTGTTGGCCCTGGGTCCTTAGACAACTAGGCTTATAGTTTCCCATGGTTGGCCTTTAGCACACAAATTCCCACAGTGGCAAATAGGCTCATGTCTCCGGGCAGTTTCACTGGTCGGTGTCCACAGGCTCCCTCAGCGTGCTTGGGGGGCAGCGGGCACGGGCTGATGTGCTTTGCTGGGTGCTCTCTTCCAAATCCCGCGTTAATAACCTGTGACTTTGCTCCCACCCCTCTTTTCTTTTTTGCTGTCCCAAGCCGATGCGTCCTCAGTGGCCTCCCTTCTTAAAGGAAGCCTATAATTTTCCACAATGGGCCAAGGTCCCTGACCCCCACAACAAATCAAATAGGCCTGTTTTCTTGTTATCATCTCACAAAATCAACTGACATATCCTCAGTGGCCTCCCTTAGTAAGGAAGGCTTACAGCTCTTGGAGATGGGCCTAGAAGCTTGTGATCACAAACAGGCCTCCGACCTTAACTCCGACCCCCAGCACTACACCCTTACATCCACCCGCCTCCTACCCAGCGCTGCAGACACCCGAGGGCTTCTGGCACAAGCCGTGTAGGCTGCAGAAGCCCCGATGGCCCCCGACAGACCCGTCCCCCTTCCTTGCTGAAGCCCCAAAACCCCGAGCCGGCAGCCTCTCCGCCGCCTGCTCCGGGGAGCCCCGCGCCCCGGCTCCGCGCAGCGTCGCACGCCCTGCACCTGGGCAGCGCCTTCACCAGCGCCTGCAGCTCGGACAGCAGCTGGTAGTGCCGCTCCTGCTGCCGCGCCGCGTCCCCCAGCTCCTCGCCGCACCGCCACAGCCGCGCCATCGCCCCGCCCCGCGCATGCTCCGGCACAGCCGCGCCGCGCCCCGCCACGGGCGCTGCCCCTCCCCCGCGCAAGAGCGGCAGGGCGGGGGAGGGAGAAGGGGGCTGCCGGTTCCGGTAGCTGTGTCCTGGGGTGGGGCTGATTGGGGAAGTAGGCTCAGGACATAAACGGCTCGTATTGCCTCCAGGCTGTAGAGGGCATCCTAGCCTTGGCTGGGAAAGAGGCAGGATGGTTGTGTAGGCTTTTGTTATGTCTGGAAGTGCCGCGAGGAAGTCCTCGTGGATGAGAGCAAAGGAAAGAAAACTCTCCCCTCCCCCGGAGAGGGCCAAGAAGGGATAAGGATTTAAGTTCATGTAGGCTTTGGTTGTGTGTGCCTGGAGGGATGGTATTTTAATTTTTAGCTCCTTTTAGGCCAGAGGGCCAGGAAGAGGGTCCAGAGCCTAAGCCCTTGGGCTAAAATCTCTAGCTGTGCAGCTGCTACTGAGAAGCCATGGCCTAAGTGGGCCTGGCATTGAAGGTAGTAGCTAAAGTAAGGCCTGACCAAGGGGGCTAGAGTCTGGATAAACTCAGAGGGTGAAGCAGGTGGTCCAAATGGAACAGATTATGCCCAGGCTCAGGAGTCCTCCTGTATGACTGGTTGTTCCATCAAGGCATGGCAGGAGAGACATAGGACAGCAGTTCAGAAGTGACAGAGGGGTGGGGGGGCTAGCCAGCTGCAGGGTGTTGCTAGCACCTGGAAGAGCTAGTCCTGTCACATATCCAGACTGGGTAACGTAGGTACAAAGTCTCTGTTGGGGCCTAGTCCTCCATCTACTCAGTCACCAGCGTGGCTGGTCGGTCAACTAACCCTCAAGCTCCCAGCTATAAACCCATGCACAGGAACAGGAAGCATCTCACTAAATGGTTTCAACTCAATCTCAGACTGGCTCTCTACTCTGCTTGATCTGGATTTTTAACCTGGCTTGCTCTCTGATTCTGCTCTCTTCCTGATTCTCTGGCTTTCTGACTTGGTTTGTTCATAGCCCCTCTTCTCAGATAGACTTCCTGCCTTTCTGACCTGCCTGTTATCATAGCATCATAGAAAATCAGGGTTGGAAGGGACCTCAGAAGGCCATCTAGTCCAACTTCCTGCATAAAGCAGGACCATCCCCAAGTAAATTATTCCAGGCAGGACTTTGTTGAGCTGAGACAGGCTTTAAAAACCTCCAAGGATGGAGATTCCACCACCTCTAAGTAACCTGTTCCAGTGCTTCACCACCCTCCTAATGAGAGTTTTTCCTATTATGCAACCTAAATTTCCCTTGCTGCAACTTGCTTCCTGTTTTGTCATCTGCCACCACTGAGCACTGTAGCTCAATCCTCTTTGAAACCACCCTTCAGGTAGTTAAAGGCTGCTGTCAAATCCCCCATCAGTCTTCTCTT
>JAGPOW010002492.1:803054-845857 GCA_030014935.1 Caiman crocodilus | reverse complement strand
TAGACTAAATAAGCCCAGTTCCCTCAGCCTATGCTCAGAAGTCACATGCTCCATCCCCTCAAATCATTTTAGTTGCCCTGCACTGGTAAGGCCACATCTGGAGTACTGCGTCCAATTTTGGGCCACCTACTACAGAAAGGATGTGGACAAGTTGGAAAGAGTCCAGTGGAGAACAGAGTGGAATAATTACTTTCTTTGATGTGCTGGCAGTGCTTCTAATGCAGCCCAGTAGGGTGTTTTCTCCTTAGCAGAAACAGCACACTGTTGATACATATTCATCTTATTGTCCACTGTAATTCCCAGGGCCTTTTCTGCAGAGCTGCTGCTTAACCAGGTGGTCCCAAGCCTGGAGCAGTGCATAGGATTCTTCTGTCCTAAGTGAAGGACTTTGAATTTGTCCTTGTTGAACCTCATGAGATTTCTTTTGGCCCAGTCCTCTAATTTGTCTAGGTCACTGAATCCTAGCCCTATCCTATGGCATATTTACAACAAACTGTCCACAAGTTTGTTTAGGCTGCAATCCATCCCAACATCCAGATCATGAATGAAGATATTGAACAAAACTGGCCCTAGGACCAACCCCTGGGGCACTCCAATTAATCCTGCCTGCCAACTAGACATTGAGCCATTGATTACTACCCCTGAGCCCAATGATCCAGCCAGCTTTCTATCCACCTTACAGTCCATTCATCTAACCCATACTTCCTCAGAATGCTGTGGGAAATGGTATCAGAAGCCTTGATAAAGTTAAGATATATTACGTATGCTGCTTTTCCCTGTATCCAGAGAGCTAGCTATCTCATCATACAAGGCAATCAGGTTGGTCAGATGTAATTTGTCTTTGGTGAATCCATACCAGCTGTTTCTAGTCACCTTCTTTTCCAAGTGCTTAGAAACGGATTACTTGAGAACCTGCTCCATGATTTTTCCAGGGACTGAGGTGAGGCTGACTGGTCTGTAGTTTCCTAGATCCTCCTCCTTTCCTTTCTTAAAGATAAGCACTATATTTGCCCTCTCATAATCCTCCAGGACCTCCCTCGATTGCCATAAATTTTCAAAAAATAATCGCTAGTGCCTCTGCCATAATGTCAACCAACTCCCTCAGCACCCTCAGACACATTGCATTTGGCTCCATGGACTTCTACATGTCCAGCTTTTCTAAATAATCACTTAACCTGCTTTTTTGCTGCTGAAGGCTGCTCATCTTCTCGCCAAATTGTGCTGTCAGGTGCAACAGTCTGGGAATTAACCTTGCCTGTGAAGACCAAATTTAAAAAGGCATCAAGTACTTCAGCCTTATCATGTCACTGGGTTGCCTCCCCTATCCACACTTTGCCTGACTTTGCTCTTGTTGCTACCAGACTTGTGGAAACCCTTCTTGTTTCCCTTCACATGCCTTGCTAGCTGCAACTTCAGTTGTGTTTTGGTCATTCTGATTTCATCCTTGCATGCCTGAGCAATATTCTTGTACTCCTCCGTAGTCACTTGCTCAAACGTCCACTTCTTGTAAGCTTCCCTTTTGTGTTTAAGCTCACCAAAGAGGGCTCTGCTAAGCCAAGTTGTTCACCTGCCATATTTGCTATCCTTCCTGCCCATCTGGATGGTTTGTTCCTGCCAGAGGTATGGGGCAGAACATTTTCCAGTGCTTTATTTTTTTATGGGAAATTTTCCATTTCTAAAAATTAATTGTTTCATAAAATTCATTAGTAACAATGAATGGATGCCAGTACAATATTAGGCAAACTTGGCAGTTTTGAAGTTGTAATTAATGTTTTTCAGGTGATTATCCGTGGGAAATGTGTGAGAGAATACATATAAGTTTTATTTATTTGTAAACAGGAAGGTAAGTATACTCACATAATAATTCAAACCAAAAATCAAATTATGAATTCACCTAATTGGCTGCACAGATCAAATCAAAACCAAAGCTAAAATTCTTATTTAACCTCAGACTGTAAGTGAAAGCAAAACTAAAACTGATTAACTTTTGTTTTACTTTCGGTTTAGTAAATGCACAGAACGGTGTCTCATTTCTTTTTTGAGTTGGGGAAGTTGGAAGTGTTTGCATACAATCTGTTAGTTTTCTAGTGCCTTTGCTTTGAAGTAGTCATAATAATGCATAATCAGAAAAAAACCTAGTGTGTGGCATCATTATAGTGAAGGTCAAGCCACTGAAGGATGAAGAAAGTTGGTAGATGTAAATATTGTGGGCAGCAGTATGTTAACAATGCAACAAGAATGAAGAAACATTTAATAACATGTAGAAACTGTCCTGAAAGCGTATAAGCCATATACAGAAAGGTAATACAACCAAGTGGTGGAACAACATCATCTGAGAAAAGTACTTCAGGAATCTTATGTAAGTAAACAAATTAACATGTTAAACAACACACAGTATAGACTAGCCTCTATGTTGTTTTAAAACATTATAATTTTAGAAGTTGTTAATGCAACTCTGGACTATTATTTATTTATTTAAAGTATTTGTATCCGGTGTTTTTGCTTTTACTAAGCACCTAAAGTTTCTTAGGCTTAACAATCAAGCTCCCTGCTGCTTCTCCTCCTCCTGATGGATGAGGCCAGACTAGAATAGGCTAAAATCAAAATCTTTCCCCTCCCTCTTTTGTTGCAGGAACTTAGTAGCTCAAGTGAAATAACAAGTTTGCAAAAAATGGAAAATGAAAATGTTGAGCTACCAGGTCTGGGGGTGAAGAAGAAGCAGAATCCTCGCTTTCAAGATCCCTGTCACCAGATATGTGATCCACCATGAGTAGCTGTTCAAAACAGTCAAGCTTTTTATCAAGCTTTGTGGACAAAATGTCAAAAGAAGATCAAGAAGAAGCAGATGAGACATTAGTTCGAGCTATATTTGCAAGTGCACCTCTTTCTATATCTGAAAATCAAGACTGGAAGGAACATTACAAATTAATTTGCTCATCATATAAGGTACCATCACATTACCGCTTATTACATTCTCTCTCAGAGAGTATGACAGAGTTCAAACAATGGTTATTCAGAGGATTGGTCAAGCAGAATCACTGACTCTGATGTCAGATGGATGGACAAGTAAATCCTTTATTGAACATTATGTTAGCAGCACCTGAACCAATATTCCTGAAGACAATTGCTACCAAATCATCTCGTCATACAGGTGAATATATAGCCAGCTTACTGAGTGAAGAGACTGGAAGTGCAGGTGCCTCTAGGGTACAAGCCCTTGCAATTGATAATGCGAGTAATGTGAAAGCTGTGTAACAACTGTTAAAGGCAAAGTATCCTCATTTAATAGTATTTGGCTGTCTTGTTCATGGGTTGAATCTTCTGGCGAAGGACACATTAAGTATGGATACAATGAGGACAACATTGGCAAACTGCAAAGTGATTGTGCAGGTATTCAACAATCATCATGTTGTATATTGAGCTTTGAAGAAATGGCAGAAAGAGAAGCAGGGGAAGGAAAGTGCACTTTTATTGTCAGGAGAAACTAGATGGGACTCTGCTACAAAGTGTTTACATAGTTTGCTCTGCACAAAGAACTGTTTGCAGTGTGCTTCAGTAGATGGCACAATATCCCAGATTATTCCCTTGAGCATTTGGAAGCAGATTCTTGATAATGATGTTCAAGTTCAAGGAGCATTCAATTTGCTACTACCAGTTTCGGTGCCTATCAAGAAACTTGAAGGATATGTGCACCAAGCCTTTCAAATAATCCAGAGATTTTTCAGAGAACTGAATGAAAATCTAATTGAACTTTTGCCTTCTTTACCTCTTTCCAAAGAAGAAGTAAAACAAATGTTTAATAAGGTATCTGAGTTTTGCTCTTATCCATTTAATCTGGCAGCAAACTTTTTGGAGCCTCAAAAGAGAAGACAACATTTATCAGAAGATGAATTATCTAGTGCTCTTAATACAATTATGGAAATAGCTAAGAATGTCCCCAACATTGACGAAATAGCCATGATGACAGACATTGCCCAGTACCATGCAAAAGAAAAATTTTGGAGTAAAGACATTATTTGGCGGGCAGCAGAGAGTATGTCTCCTCTTATGTGGTGGAAGAGATACTGTAACACCCAACTGTCGTCTAGGATTGCTCTAAGGATCCTAAGTATTTCACCAACAGCAGCTTCTTGGGAATGGAACTGGAAGGTTTTCAGCTCAATCAACAAAAAGGAGAAATAGGCTAACAAATGAATGCACTACTAAGCTTGTTTCTATTTCTCAAAATCTCTTGCTTCTGGAGAATCACTCAGAAGCACAATTAGTGAAGAAGATGCAGCGTGATGATAAGTTGCCCTTGCCCATAGACTGGACCATCCTTTAGCAAAAGAGAATGTGGTTCAAGTAGTTCTGAATCAGATTTGCCTCAACCTGATTCTGAAATGGAACTAATAAGTAGTGCAAGTGATCCTACAGATAGTGACAGTGAAACTGGAGTTGCCACAATGACCTCAGTGGAAGAGAGTTAAACGCTGTTGAAGTAGATGGGTAGACAACCATGGCTTATCATGCACAGTTCTTTGGGCGTGCTAAAAGTACTGTGTCAACAGTTTTCAGTGACTTCTTTTTTTCCCTAAATTTAAACACACTATGCAAGGGAAGTACATGCTATTGTATATTTTTACATTTTTATAAGTATTCCAATAAAAATAATTTATTTCCACATAAAGCTTTGAATTTGTTTGACTATAACATTTAAACCACATTAAGTGTGCTGTATTTAATTTTTTTCCTAATCAAATATTTAAGTTCAAATATTTGTGGCTAGTGGGACATAAAATTAACATGGGGATACTTTTTTAGTTTTGTTTACTAAATGTAAGTCAAATAAACATGCTAAACCAGATCATGCTCTATTTAGGGCATTGGAAAATTTTCCAATTCAAGTTTTTCCAGAAAACTCGCATCTCTGGTTCGTGCACCCTCAGTAAGTTTTCTTTAAAATACAGCCAGCTCTCCTGGACTCCTCTCTCTCAGAATGGCCTCCCAGAGGTTCCTGCCCACCAGTTCCCTGAGGGAGTCAAAGTCTGCTTGTCTGAAGTCTAGAGTCCATACTCTACTGCTCTTCTTTCTTTCTTTTGTCAGGATCCTGAACTCAATCATCTCATAGTGATTGCTGCCCAAGTTGTCAGCCATTTTTACATCCCCCATCACTTCTTCCATGTTTGTGAGCAGGAGGTCAAGAAAAGCATGGCCCCTAGTTGGTCTCTCCAACACTTGCACCAGGAAGTTGTGTCCAATGCTCTCCAAAAGCTTTCTGGATTTTCTGTGCACTGCTGTATTGCCCTCCCAGCAGGTGTAAGGATGACTGAAATCCTCCATGAGAACCAGGCTCTGTGATTTGGAAAATTCTGTTAGTTGTCTGAGGAAAGCCTCATCTACCTCAACCTTCTGGTCTGGTGATCTATAGCAGGCACCTTGTTGCTCTCTCCTCTAACTTTAACGCGGAAATTTTCAAAAGGTCTATCTCCAGTTTCATACTGTAGCTCTGAGCAAACATAAAGCTCTTTTACATAAAGAGCAACTCCTCCTCCTGTTTCCTGCCTGTCCTTCTTGAATAGTTTGTACCCATCCATGGCAGTGTTCCAGTCATGTAAACTATCCCACCAAGTCTCTGTTATTGTAGTTACACCATAGTTCCTTGATTGTGCAAGAAATTCTAATTCTTGCTTGTTTTTCAGGCTCCGTTCATTCATGTACAGACACCTGAGATAGCTAGCCAAGTGCACTACTTTCTCAGGAAGAATGAGCAGGCCTGCCTTGTTGTCCTCTCCTTGTGCTTTCTTCAGGTTTCCCACCTCCCCACTTACCTTGGGGCTTTGGTCTCTGTGCCCCTGTGAATATAGTTTAAAGTCCTCCTCACTAAGTTAGCAAGCCTGTCTGTGAAGATTCTGTTCCCGCTCTTTGTTAGGTTGTTCCCATCTCTTCCTAGTAATCCTTCTTGGAACAATATTTCATGGTTGGAGAAGCTGCATCCCTGCTGGCAACACTACGTGCACAGCCATGCATTGGTCTATAGGATGTATCCACTCCTGTCTCGGCCCTTCACCTTGACTGGAATCTGCTTGTTTCTCCTGATGCTGGTTGGTATTTTGATCCCCAGACCTGGCCACCCATGACCCAATGTGACCTAGCATACTTGTTACATACTTTTAGAATCCTTTTTATTGCCTTTTATGTCCCTTGTCAGTTGCATCTCAAGTCATGCAATGGGCTTCTTGATTTTTCTCCCTGCATGACTGTGCAATATTCTTATACTCTTCCCTACTAATAACATTTTCTATTTCTTGTGGGATTCCTTCTTGAGTTTCATCTCATTCAAGAGATTACTGTTGCACTTTCTATTCTTCCATTGCATTGGACTAGTTTGTTCCTGCACCCTTAATATGACCTCCTTAAAGTACAGTGAGCTCTCCTAGACTCCTTTTCCCCTCAGACCTGTCTCCCAAGGGATCCTGTCTACTTTTTCTCTGAGTTTGTTAAAGTCTGCTTTTTTTTTTTTTTTTTGAAGTCTAGTGTCTTTGTTCTGCTGCTTTGCTTTCCTTCCTCCCACTGGGGTCTTGAACTCTATCATTTTATGGTCACTGAGTGTGTCTACATGTGCATTAGATCCAGGAGCAGTTTACCTGCAAGTAACCTACTTGTAAGTGAATGCTCCCAGGCAGGCATCCACATGTTCAAGGAAATGGGAACAGATTTGCTGCTTAAGTCAGAAAACTGCTTCCAGTTCCTGGGGCCCTGCAATAGGCCCATGCAGCCACCAGGTGGAGCTCTAGGCTCTCCCTTGGTGCTAGCTCAAGAGCTGGCAGAGAGCAGGAGGCCAGGAGACAGCTGTCTGCTGCCCAGAGCTGGGACATTGTACCCTGCCCCTGGAAGGCTGCTTGCTTCCTGGGCAGGAACAATTCTGCCCCAGCAGCAGGGAGCTTCTGGCTTTAGCTCCCTGATCAGGGACGTAGGTCAGGGAAAGAGCTGCAGGAAAGAGGCAGGTCACAGCCCCATGCCCTGATCCACCAGCAGTGATCTAGCTGCCCCACCAGCAGACTAAAGCAGAGGGCTGGGACCTACCCCAACCCTGCAGTTCTTTCCAAGCCCTGTGCCTTGATCACCTGATCAGACACAGGGCTGGGACCTGACCTTGACTGCAACAGTTCCCAGACACCGCTCTGTGATTGTTAAGTAGGGAACAGCCTGTTCCCACCAAACTCCACACTCATGGACCTGAGCAGGGAACAGGGTCTCTAGCTTTCACCAGCACAGAGCTCTCAGTACCAGCTCCATGGTCACAGGGTTGGTGCTGGGGGATAAGGATCTTCTAGCATTGGCCCCCTGGTCATGGAGTTGGCACTGGGAAATGAGGCTCTCCCAGCTTCCTGGTCCTCAGTTGCAATGGTGAAGTGCAGGCTGGGAGATAAGGATTTTTCAGCCCCACTCTCCAATCATGATCTCAGAGCAGGGGTCTTGGAGCTCCCTGCTGCCCCCCACTTGGGCTCTGCTGGTGGAGCCCATCCTGGTAGTAGGCAGCTCCTAGGGGCAGGGAGCAATCTCCCATACCCTGGCCAGGAGATTAGGGATTAGAGAGGTTTACTGTTCAGTAAGCATGTGCATGTGTAGGTGCACATATTACTCTGCAGTAAATTACACCACTGTGCAGTAAAGTGTCTTATGTAGATGCACCCACTGTCACCCAAACTGCCTTCCAACTTCATATTCTCAGACGATTCCTCCCTGTTTGTAAGCAGCAAGTCAAGGAGAACATCCCCTGCTAGTTGGCCCCTCCATCACCTGTACCAAAAAGTTACCCCCAACATACTTTAAGAATTTTCTGACCTACCTGAGCAGATAATTAAAGTCTGCTGTGATAACTAGGTCCTGTGATTTGGAAACTTTTGCTACTTTTTGAAAGACCTCATCCACTTCTTCCTTATGGTTTGGTAGCATATAGGAATCCCACAGTGACATATATCCTGCTACTCAACCCTCTGACCTTTACTCAGAAGCTTTCACAGGCCTACTTCCCACTTTATACTGAACCTCAGACCACATGCATACTTGCTCTCTCTCTCTCTCGCTCTCTCTCTCTCTTTCTCTCTCTCTTTCTCTCTGTGCAACACCTCTTCTGTTTTCCCTGCCTATCCTTCCTGAAAAATCTATTCCCGTATTTGTCAGTATTCAGTCATGTGAACTATTTTAGCATGTTTCTGTAATCCCAATCCAAATTACCTCATGATTCCATGTAATAAGATCTCCAATTTTTCTTGCTTATTCCCCAAGCTTCTCAGATAAATATAGAACTATTTCTGGTAGCTAATGGATTAGCCTATTTTCTTCCTTAGAGCATTGTTGAGACTACCATTACCTCCCTTTATTAGGTTTTTATCCAGGTCCCCTGGTTCTTTGCTTACCTCTGGTCTTTTGTCTCCATCCCCAGGTGAACCTAGTTTAAAGACCGCCTCGCTAGCTTAGCAACCTTGTACATGAAGAGGCTCTTCCTTCTCTTTGTCTTGTGGACCCCATGTCCTCCAGGTAGTTGTTCCTGGAATACCACCCCCTCTGGTTGGAGATGCCAAAGTTCTGGGAACACCATGTACCATCTACCATGTGTTGAACTCCAAGATGTGTCCTACCTAGGCCTTTACCTTTGACTGGAATGACTGATGAGAACACCATCTGGGCCTCTATCCACTTCATGATTGCACCCAGAACCATGTAGTCACTTTTGCTCAAGGTCACTTCATTACTGCCTACATGGATAAGCAGTGTAGGATAGTAGACAGAGTGGATGACTGGTGCTGCCTTGCGGGGGGCATATGCCCCCCCCGTGCCCAGTCCTGCCGACTGGGGTGGGGGGGTCTCCCCACGAGCGATCCTGCCAACTGGGGGGTTCCCTGCAAGTGATCCCACAACAGCCAATCATTGTAGCCACTTCTGGGAGTGGCTGAGGTCACTTCTTGGAGTAAGTGCTGGCTGATTGCTGCAGCCAATCCCAGAAGCGGCCACAGCCACTCCTGGAAGCAGCTGCAGTGATCGTAGTAATTGGCCAGCACTTGCAGGGAGGGCACCAGCGCTTCCGCCTGCCCCCCTGTTCATTGCCCAAGTGGCGAGTGTGGCCAGTCAGGGGGTGCATTGGTGCTCTCTGGGAGTTCACATGCATCCCTGTGATCCCTCTGCGCATGCCTATGGTAGTCAGAAGGCTGGACAAGTCTCAGTGACCTTTTGGTGATGTCCTAGATGTGGGATCCTGGCAGACAGCAGATTTCCTAAAGCAGCAGGTCAGGCTAGCAGATGAACATCTCCAAGCCAAGCAGGAGGAAGTTTCCAACCACCAACATCCTGCATGTTCTTTTGGTAGTAGTCCTCTATTCTCCCACCTATTGGGGTATCTGAATGCACATGTAAACAATTCTGGGGAGAAAATTTGCTTCCAGTCAGCCCCATCACTAGGGGACCACCTGCAATCCAGTCCTTCTCCAGCCCCAGGGCTGGGGTGGCTCTTTTCCTGCCCCAGCCCCTGGGCCTTAAAAGCCTGTGGGGCACTTGCAGTAAGCCTCTGGCCAATGTATGTCCCAGCAGAAGCCCTTGGTCAACTGCAACAGCCTGCAAAGGCCCAGCACCCCTCTCTGGCACTGTGTTGCCACATGACTGCCAGAACTGTCCCATTGTGCTGTGCTGGGTGCTGCAGCCACCTGCCAGGCCTGGCAGCACCCTGGACCACATGCAGCCAGCCTCTAGCCACTGGGTTCCTCTCCAGATGACCCCAGGCCAGCCACAGAAGTCTGCACAGACCCTGCCACTAGTGCCTGGTATGCCCTTCATGCACAGCTGCTAGGCCTGTGCTGTGGCCCCTGCACTGAGCACTGCACACACATGCCCAGGCCCACCAGCACTGGGATTCTCATGCAGAGGCCCAGTGAACCATCAAAACAGCCATGCTTGTATCCTCCCTGAAGCCACATGTCACCTCCTTGGGTTCCAGCTGGTGCCAGAAGAAGACCATGGACCTCGCACTGTGGGGAGAAGCTGAGGTCCTCAGCCAGTTTGCATGGAACAGGAGCTATAATGTACACATTTACAAGAGCCTATCAGGCCACATGTGGGAGCATGGACACAATGAGTCTGTGCTGGTGCTGTATAAAGGTCAAGGCCTTGCAGGCACAGTGGATCACCATCACCAACCAGAGCTGAATTATGCTAAGACTTTTAGCCATAGTCCAGGCTTTCCCAGAACTAAACAAAAAAAATGATCAGAGTACCTTCTGTGGCATTGGGAAATGTGGGTGCTGGGACTGGGCACTACGTAAACAAGGCACAACAGTTTCCGTATAAGGAATGTGACTGGCATAGTGGCAGGGGATTGGTGTACTGTGTAAGGAATGCTTGGCACAGAGCCAAGGGAGTGGCTCATTTGGAATGAGAAAATTTATAAAAGTGATGGACAAACAAAGGAACGTGTGTTTTGAGTTGCCACCCTGGGGAGACAGAAGCAACCTTGGAATTCTTGTTTGGATAATGAGGAATCCAGAAACTAACATCTCACAGACCCAGCAGAAGATCTGAGGCTGGTACCACCAAAGGTCACCATTGTAACACCCAAGGAACCACTTGCAAGGTTGTATTATGGGGAACAAACCTGTAATAAGGCTTAGGGATTACTATTAAAGCTCAATTCTGGGTGCTGCACTTCAGGAGGGATGTGGATAGCATGGAGAGGGTCCAGAGAAGGGCCACTCACATGATCAGGGGGTAGCAGGGCAGGCCCTACAAGGAGAGGCTAAGGGACCTGAACTGTTCAGTCTCCACAGGAGAAGGCTGAGGGGGGATCTAGTGGCTGTTTACAAACTAGTCAGGGGGGACCAGCAGGCACTGGGAGAGTCCCTGTTCTCCTGAGCACTGCCAGGAGTGACAAGAAATAATGGTCACAAGCTGGCAGAGGGTAGATTTAGATTAGATATCAGGAGGCGCTACTTCACTGTCAGGGAGGATAGGATCTGGAACCAATTTCCAAGCAAAGTGGTGCTGGTTTCTACCCTGGGGGTCTTTAAAAGGAGGCTGGATGAACACCTGGCCGGGGTCATTTGACCCCAGTACTCTTTCCTGCCATGGCAGCGGGTCGGACTTGATCTGCTCAGGTCCCTTCCAACCCTACCAACTATGAAACTATGATACCAAATTGGATGAGGGGCCATGTCAGTCCTTGCGGGGTCTCTGGCAAAAAGAATCCTAGTTGTAACACCGGTCAGCGGTTGCCCACAAGTCCATGCCCTTTAAGAAACAGCTGGCCAACATCCTCATGCCCCAGGACCCTGACTGGAGCCATATTCAAGCATGGGTGACCTGCCTGAGCCTCCCCTGCAGCCTGGTACCTGTGGTGATGCATCACCAGGAGAGGATCCCTTCACCCACTAGGAACCTATTCAGCCATGCTTCTGAACCTTGGCTGCCTTCTGCAGCTCTGGGAGCCCAGGCCAGTGCCTGCCCCACAAATTCCACCTAGGGGGCCAGGCCAGTCATGCACCAGCAGCTGCAGATCCTCCCTGGAGGGGCCCCTGCCTGAGTAGACAGATGCCACACCCCTGTGCCTTGGCGACCTTGAGGTGGGTGGTGGAGTGCACCTGTGTCCCTTCAGGTGGTTGAAGGCACACTCCACCAGGGCGCATGTCCAGCTCAGGCACCAGTTGAAGTGTGCCTGGCAGGGGTCCATCTGGCTGGTGGAGGGGTGCATGAACCAGCGGAGGAGCAGGTATGTGGGGTCCCCAATGAGATGGGGTAGGAGCACCACCACATCCAGCTGGAGGTTTGGCATCCCTGCCTCAAAGGGCCCACTCTCCACCAGGGATGTTAGGGTCAAGTTTCATAAGACACAGCCATCCTGGGCATGAAGGTATCATGGTGGTTAACAATAGCTTGGAGCACAACAGAGTCAGCCCTACCAGCTGTAGTAGAGATAGTCACTGCAGGGTGGGCAAATGATGGAGATGTGGGTCCCATCCAGGCCCCTGATGCAATGGGGGAAGGCCAGGGCACAGGAGCCCACTGCCACCACCAGAGGGTCTTGCACACAGAGCAGTGTGCCCCAGCACATTCTGCAGGGCTCCGCACACCTCTAGGACAGCCTCCCCAGTAATGGCCCTTCCCACATTGAAGAGGTGGCTGACAGTGTAGGCTGGTGGGTGTAGCCAGCTTGAGCAGGGCAATGGTCAGCAGGCTGGAGCTTCCAGGTCCCCTTGGAGATGACAAAGAGCCAGTGTAGGGCAGGCCAGGGTGGGAGTATATTGCTGCCAGGAGCAGTAAATTTGCTCCAGCTTCCCTGCACATGTAGAGGCCTGCTCAGGGTAGATGTATTCTAGAGTTATTTACTCTAGAGTAAGTCTACCCTGCAGCAAATGAACATGTAGATGTGCCCTAGGTGAACTATTACCAAGTACCCCCTTTGGGGCCACCTTCTCCCCAGTGTAGTCATGACAATTGCCTTTAAAGGTACATATGAGACAAGGTCTTATTATACGAAGCTGCTGTTTCTCTAATACCTTCATCTCTCACATCTAGCTCTGTTCTTACAGGGACTCCTTCAATAAGAGTGCAACCCAGATGCCATTTCTCATCATTGCTTCTGCAAGCACATGCGTTCCAGGTCTTAGTCAGTATCATCAGATTATATACTCTGGACCTTTTCTTTGGCATCTTCTGCAACTGACATAATGTGCCTAGCAACTTGTTTCAGTGTGTATGGTTTGTGTATAATGTTACATTTACAAACCCTCAGTTTCCCTTTTCTTAGGTTTTGACTCAAAGGGTGCCCTCTCTGGCTCACAATAAATTCCAGAAAGCCCCTCTCAGCAATTTCCATGGCAACCTCTATTTCCAGTCTTTTCCAGTATAAGGGTTGATAGTCAATAACTTCTAAATTTTGTCATTGTGCAACCCAGCAACAAATGTACAGTATTTGTCAAGGCATTGATCAAAACATGTCCAAATTGACAGTGCTCTGATGCCTTTTCTAAGGCAACCACAAACTGTGATAGTGACATCCATCAAAATCCCCAACATTGCCCACATGAGTGCCAGTTTATTTAGGACTCTATACTTAGGCCTTGCTTAGTGTGCTCTTGGTGCACGCTGCAGGTTCTTTTACTCTAGACTGAAAAATAAAATGGCTGCTCTCCCCTCTTGCATCTTTCTCTGCAGTACTTCCACAGTGATTATGTTACAGACAGGTTTGCTTGGTGTATCAGTTTGCCATACTTCATTTCTTTTGGCAACTTTTCTATTGTGATTACAGCAACAGCTGCGGACCTAACAGGGTGCTCATATAAGATCTCTTCAGTGTACATGTAGTATTATTAAAGCATTTTCTTCCTGTTCTGGGGCATTTAGGCTGCAGACACCAGCACAACTGAAGATCCCATCTTTGTTGCCAAAAACGTTATATCATTCTGACTCCACAGTAGTGATCATTAGACTAGACTAGGCAAGGGCAAAGAGTCTGTAATCCTTTTGCTGGGCACCAGTTGGCAGCAACAAGGGCTGGGTTCAAATTTTGGGGTACCCAATAAGTTTTCACTGTGGCTCAAGCCCCCATCCAGAAATCTGGGGTCACTGAATTTGGCTCGGGTGTCCCATATAAATAACCCCTCCACCTCCTTGTAGGCAATGTAAACACAGAGGACAGAATTATTACAGAAAACAAAGGAAACCACCAAATGCAATATAAAACAGTACCAATTACAAAATACAGTCTCCAGTTTGCCCACATTTGGGGAAATTCCACCCACTCCCAGGTAGTCTGAGACACGGGGGCTCACCCAAGGTTAAGTTCTGGGGAGCCTAGTCCCTTATACCTGCTACTTAGAGAGTCCCATAAGCTGTTTCTTGAGTTTTGCTGCATCTTGGGGAGTTGCTAGTGAGTGTGGGTCCTTCCAGTGGCAACACATAGGGATGCACATGCACACCCTGAGGGCGCTGGTGTAAGGCCGCACTCCCTGTTTAGATGATGGGTAGGGGTGCAGGCGGGAGTGCCGTTGCTCCTCCTGTGAGCGGGGCCCTTGGTGAGTGACATCGGCCACAGGGGAACCCCGCCAAGTCAGTGTGATACGGGGGAACCCCCCCATCACTGACTGGTGCCCATGTGCCGCCCCGACCCAAGAGGCACCAGTTGCCCATGCGTCCTTCTGTATGCAAGAGGCCCCTCATGCCCTAGGAATTTGTAGAGTGGTGTGGTGACTTTGGGGGGGTGGCTGCACCCCAAATTCCTAGTCTCAAATCCCACAGCTCCAGCTGTGGAAAAAATTGCAAAAGAACTTCAGGGAAGAGGACCCAGGCCTATCGTGGTTCCTGGGCTTGAACTGCAGATAGGCTCAGCTACCCAGCTAGGCTAAGACACAATTGCTGCAGCCACAACAGGGAACAAGCTCCAAATCCTGATGCACACTTTACCAAGCTCTAATCCTGGTGGTTTGGTCCAGGGATTATTACCCTCACAGTACTATCCCACCCAAAATCCAGGAGAACATGAAACATAGGTGACACATAGTAGGGACATTGGGGGACATGTGCTCCTCTTGAGACTGGCTGCCGCCAAAGCTGCTGCCAGCTTCTGTGGGTGGTTGCTGGTCACCACCCATCCTCCTCCTTGTTGCCAGCTATGGACAGTCCTCATTCACCACTCACCCCACTCCTCCCCACCACCAACACTGCCTCTGGCATCTACAGGCAATTCCTGCTTGCCACTTGCTGCCATCGACACTAACACCGGCATGAGGCACCAGTCATTTCATGGGACAAAAAGGGGGAAAGTCAAGTCTCATACTCAAAGACTGTAATGTTTAAGCCATTGAGTTCCAGGTATGGGATACCCACTCAGACCTCTATGTCCTTGTGTTTCTGACCTTGAGTAAGAATTCAGCAGAGACAGGTGGGATGATAAACAGTTTTATCTTTATTGGGAAACAGGATTCAGCAACACCCACATTCACAGCTTACAGGGAGAACCACAACCCCAACAAAACCACACTCACAGGGCATCAGGAGCAAAGACTGGACCATACCACTGCTGGACCCTTAAAGGTACATTCCATATATCACATCCCTTTTCTTTACTCTGGGAGCTTGCTCTTAAATAGTCAAATGTTCATCAGCAGCTACTTTAACTCAGAACATTTTGGGATCATGGAGCCAGAGGTTGCTAGCACGTGGGTCACCAATGGGGTCTATTACCACTATCTCAATACGTAGTCCTTGTATTTCATAGGCAACTTCACCACATGCCCACTCTTAGTTTGTGTGGTGTCATCAGGTGTCTCTGTGGGTAGTGGTGGATTCTCTGAAATGTAACAAAACTCTGCTCTTGGTGGTCTGGTTCTACTTCTGATGTTTGTTCTGCTGCCGTCCCTTGAGGTTCATCAACATGTTCTGCTGGTACTGATGAGTAATGCTTTCTTAAGCATCTTCTGTTCCTCCTGTAGACATTACTGCATGGGGTTTTTACCATGTAGGTAATGCGGTTCATCCCTTTTTGCCATAATGGATGCTGGTATCCAACCTGTACTTGTTTGCATCCTTATTTCTCCCCTTCTTGTAGAGGTAGTAAGAATGCAGCCATGTAGTCATAGTGTTTCTTTTGGCACCTTTGAAGTTTCTGCAACTTGTGGGAGGCATTTGATGGTAGCGTAGGAGCCAGCACCACCATTATAGTAGTGAGGGTACTGTGCAACAGTCTCTTCATCAGAAGCTGCCCTGAAGCATACTCAAGACCTGTAATGGGCATGTTCCACAAATTGAATAAAGCCAGGTATAGTTCTGAGCTGTCCTGAAAAGTCTTCTTAAACATTGATTTGATGGTCTGAACCATGCATTCAGCCTGACTATTGGATTGTGGATAACCCAGAAAAGAGTGGGCGATGGTTATGCCCCAGTCAACTGCAAATTGTGTCATCATGTGACTTGCAAATGGCAAGTGATCACAAACAATTTCTTTAGGTATACCATGGTGAGCAAATACAGACTTCATTATGGCTACTACCATGCCAGCCATTTTGTCTGGCAGATGCAAAACTTCAGAGTACTTGGAGTAATAGTTAACTATTATCAAATAAGACTGTCCCCATTGGTAAAAAATGTCTGCTGCCACTTTTAGCCAAGGCAGGTCTGGAATCTTATGTGAGGTCAAGGGCTCTTTCTGAGTACTGGGCTGGAGCTCTTGACAAGGTATGTAATTTGCAATCCATTGCTCTATGTGGGCATGCATCTGAGGCCAATACATGATTGTCGAGCTTGTGCTTTTGACTTTTGTATGCTGTGATGGGGTGAGTGAAGCAAATGTCAAGATGTGGGTCCTTGCACCATGTGGAATGATTATTTTTGCCCCAATCATAAGCAAATCATCCTACATCCGGATTTGGTCTCTGAGAGGCCAGTAAGGTTTTAGTTCCGATCTAAATTGTTTTTGCCTGCTTGGCCATCTGTTAAGGTGCTGAGCTCTAAGGGCTTGTCAGCCTTCATGTGTTCCTGTAACTGCTGGAGCAACTGGCCACTGAGCGACTTTGTTTCTGTCAGACTGTGAACCAACTTTTCTGAGTGGAAAAGATCAGGTTCAGGGGGAGGGACGATCACTGTGGTTCTGGAAAGCATGTTAGCCATTAACATTGCCTTTGGTATAGAGAATCTGGATGTCATATTTCTGGAGCTGCAGTAGAATCCTCTGTAGCCATACCGGAGCCTTTCCTATGGGCTTTGCAAAAAACACTTCCAGGGGTCTGTGGTCTGAGTGGACCCTTACCTGGGTGCCATACACATATTGGTGGACCTTCGTCATGGCGAAGACAATTGTCAGAAGTTCTTTTTTCAATCTGTGCATAATTTCTTTCAGATTGTGTTAGAGTCCTTGAAGCATATGCAGTTGGTTGCTTCTGCTGAAACAGACATGCTGCTAGACCATCTTTGGATGTGATAGCTTGGATTTCCAGGTGCTTTGCTGGGTTAACGTACCTGAGCACAGGTGCTGTTGAGATGGTTTTCTTGAGCTTATCCAGGTCTTCCTGATGCTCAGCTCCCCATTGCCAGATAACGTCATTCCTGAAGAGCGCTCTCAGCGGGGCCATCAGACTTGACTCGTGGAATGTATTGCGCCAAGCACTGAATGGTTCTAAGGAGTCTCTGAAGGCCTTCTTTGCCTGTTGGAGGGGGCATCCTGTTGATGGCTTCCACTTTGTCATCATCCGGTTTGACACCATCTTTTGAGATGATATGGCCCATATATCTAATACTGTCAACTAAAAACTGTATTTTGTCCTTATTAAACTTTACTCCTTTCAGGTGTGCTTTCTCCAGGACTTATTTCAGGATAGTGGCATGCTCCTCTTTGGTAACTGCCACAATGAGCATGTCATCCATGATTATGTGGATTCCCAGATTTTCACCAAAGCTTTCATGATTCTTCTGTTGGAATTCTTTGCACACTGCATATCTTGTGCTAATGAATCCGATTTAACCTTTTATATAACTGACAATAGTGACCCACCAATACTTGTTAGGGTGGCATGCAGAACCTTAGACTTTATCAGATGAGTCCGTGGGATGGCCCTGACAGTACCTACAACCAAAGTGGACCTTCTCAAACTATACCTGGACATTTTTGAAGATTTGGAACAGTTTTCTGGTACCCACAACATTTATGTTGACCCCACGGTACCACCAGTTGTGCATGGGTGTAGAAAAATTCCTTATGTAACCCTAGGCAAGTTAAAGACCACCTTTAAAACACTGGAAGCTAGGGGAGTCATTAAAAAGGGGACTAAGCCCACACCCTTGGTCAATAGCTTAGTGATCACACAATAAAAGGATGTTCACTATGACTGTCTAGACCCTAGAGACCTCAACAAGGCAGTATTGAGGCAGCACTTTTCTATTCCTACTGTAGAGGATGTGCAGAAGAACTTGTCAGGTAAAAAGCTGTTCACCATTCTTGATGAAAAGGACAGTTACTAGCAAGTCAAATTGGACAAGGAATCAGCACAGCTGTGTACCTTTAACACCGCATGGGGATGGTACCACT
The DNA here is from genome assembly GCA_030014935.1 of Caiman crocodilus. Classification (NCBI taxonomy): domain Eukaryota; kingdom Metazoa; phylum Chordata; order Crocodylia; family Alligatoridae; genus Caiman; species Caiman crocodilus. The sequence continues at coordinate 827,811 of JAGPOW010002492.1, read as the reverse complement.
TCAATTGCCATCCCTTTGGTATTAAGTTGACTAGCAAATTTGGTTTCCCTCTGTGTTTAAGTTAACTTGTAAGATTGGAGACTAAGTATGGTTCCATGGAGGCAGATCCTGGACTGGAAAAGGGGACCAATAATCTGTTCCTTTGAGTGAGGCACAGAAGAACAGGAAAGAGTGACCTTTTGTCTGCACATTTTTTCTGAACATGAGAATTCTACATCACAATTAAGTCATGGCAGGCATGAGTTCAGGTGAGGTGTAGAGACAGGGGAAAGTAACTGTCCCCATTCTATACTCCAGAAGCCCTGATCCTGGGAGGTGGAGGAGGCGAGTCATTACAACCCTCTACCCAACAATTCTACCCATCTCACCTCTTGAGAACAACCCGCGCTCAGGGTTATGCCCAGAAGTACCACTGAACTCTTACTTGTAAGTAACCTTTCACTCTTTGGGGTTCAATCTACAACCCCTGGTGCAACTTTCAATTTCCCACTTGAGAACACATTCCCGTGTCTTGATATAATCTGTATGTTATTTTGGGAAAGCTTTCCCTGGAGTCCTTGAGTGAGCCTAATGGATCTGCAATTGGTCTAGTCCTATCTGCCTATCTGCACACCTTGGTTCTACTTGTGCCAATGGACCTAAGGTTTGTTAAGTGACATTCTCCTCACTGGCACCTGTGGCACTGATTGTGGCCTCCCGTTTCTCCCATAGCCACACTATGCCTCATGGGTCTTACTCTAACTCTATTCACTGGGCCCTCTGGCTCCATATTGGCTCCAGGCCCCTAGTTCCTGACCCTTGTCAGGCTGCTCCTACCTGCAGTATTCCTTGGGCCCCTGGCCTTGTCTTGGCATCAGTACCCCAGGCACCTTTGCTCTATCATGGCTTCTACCTTATCAGCCCACCATCCCCCTGGTCCCTGCATGGCTCTAAATATTCACTTCAGCCAACTGAACTCACCAGACCCCAGGTCCTTGCAGAGCTCTGTCCTTTGCATGATTCCAAGCACAGAGTGCTACCTGTGGCCTACAACCACCCCTACGGCTACTCCCAAGCCTCCAGTTAAACAAAAAACAAAATACAAGCTAACCAGTCTCTTCCTTAGACCAAACTCCAACTGGCATCTTGGACTTTCCTTTATTGTAAATTCAACACTGTCCTTGGCATCATGCTGGTGCCAATCATGGTTGTGATTATCTCCTATTTCAGGGACATTACACTGGGAGATGGCATAGTTGCCGTGGCTCATCCAGATTAAGTGCTGGGTTTCCTTGTAGATGTCAAGAAGATCACCTCACTAACTGTGACAGAAGATGGTGGCACTTAGGTGAGATGTGTAATTTTTGACTTAGCTGAGTGAAAGATGTAGAGGTTGAATGGGATTTGGGCTGTAGTACTACTTCAGCAGCAGCATAGGTCCAGGAAAAATAATTCATGTCTTTTCTTAGTCAGGGCAGGAATTGTAGGGGTACCATTTACTTCCAGGAGAAGTTAAAGAAGGTCTTAAGTTTGCCTCAAATTGCGTTACCCCTTCCCCCCAGTCACTACTTCTATTTGCACTCTCCTTGCTGCAGTCTAACCCGCCTTTCCATCCTGTCCCTGGCATGTTTCCTGCCTGTCTCTATATTATCTGCAATGGGAGCTTGTGCAGCTCAGGTGCACATGACACTGTGCATCGACATACCCTCCAGTGCAGATGCAGAGGGTGAAAGACAATGCTGACTTGTTCCTGAAAAGATAGATTTTTTATTTCTATTAACATATTTTAATAAAAGGTTATATGCTGATATGAATCTGATCCATTTCTGTGGGAGAGCTAGCATTAAGGCTGTGCGAATTTTGACAAGAATTTTGTCTTGGAGCAGTTTCAATGCGTTTCGAGCTTGAAACAGCAAAATTGAAATGAAACAAAAGACTTCAAAACAGCTTCAAAACAAAATGAGGGCAGTTGAAACATTTTGAAAGCTTCAAAATGTTTTAAGTTTTGAAGCTCCTAGTGGCAGGAGGCAATGGAGAACCAGGGCTGTGCTCTACCTCCTCCCACCAGGCTGAGCTCCGTGGGGCTGGCAGAACCACTTGGAGCATAGCCCTGGCTCTCCCCTGCCTCCTGTTACCAGGCTGCATTCTAAGTGGCTCCGCCAGCCCCACAGAGGGTGGCTCAACTTACCCTCCCAGTACTGTTGTATTCCTCCTAGGTGCATGACCCCCAGATCTGCACGCAGGATGATAGGAGGCTGCCGCTGCTGCCTGGGGCCAGTGGCAGCACCAGTCTTCCTGGTGCTGGGCTCAGGGTGTGCCCAGCACCAGTTACAGGTGGCACCGGCAGCCTCCTGTCATCCCAAGCAGATCCAGAGGCCTGCACTCCCGGGGGTGCAGGTCCCCAGATCTGCATGTCAGGTGACAGAAGACTGCTGCTGCCAGCAAGTGACACGAGCTTTGCTTGTTGGCACCTTGAGGTACATTTTCCCAGAAATCCCTGTACCTATCTCTTTGAAACTTGGCAGACTTCATGCCCTCAAAAGGGGCAGCACTGCAATTTCTGTGCAAAAATATCTGTGCAATTTTCATCTGAATCAGACAAGAAATGACAAAGTCATAGACATTTTCATGATTCCCCATTATAGCCTATGGTCTAAATGCATCGAAACGGCGAAACAGTTTTGACAAAACGAAACAGAACAGTGCTTCAAAATGAAACCAAATGCTGTCCCTTTGAAATGGTGGAACAGAAGTCAAAATGAAATGGTGCTGTTTTGTACAGCCCTAGCTAGTATCCCTACCAAGGGGAGATAGTCTTCTGCTTGGTTGGAAGAGGTGTGGGGAGGGTGAGTTTCTTATAGTGCAGACAAGACCATGAGAATGACGAGCAGGAAGTGAAGGGATGGACACATATTTATGACAATGGATGACATATTGCTCCTGGTTTTCCTCATAGGTCTGGCTTTATGGTGGCTTTTTACACAACAATGCCATGATCTGCCGTGCTCCTGTTGGTAGCATTCATCACTCTTAAATGAGCGCACAGTTTAAAGTAAGGCAGCAATTATCAGGGGTAATGTTTGTATTATGGGGACAGAAGTGTCTGAGCACGTAATTTTGGAGAATGGCGCCTAAAGGAAGGCTTGTGTTTATGAAGTGGAGTGATCAGTGCTTGCAGGTGGAAGGGGGACAGCAGCATGCAAGGCAAGAGGGAGAAGAGGCCACTGTGTTAGCAGGATCATGGTGGAGATAACTGTTCATGCTGCAAGTGCCTAATTGTCAAGTTGGGGTATGCAGACCCCACTGAGTCAGAAACTGGCAGGGTGAGGTCTCTGTGTATGGGAGAGGTCTTGGGCTGGCTCTATCAAATAGGTTACTTTTGCCTCCTTTCTGCTGCAGGAAATACTTGCTTCCTTCATTTGCAATGAGTTTTCTCTCAATAGCTACCAGATGTCCATCCCGAGTTCCTCTAATTAGCCTGGCAAGCTCAGCACTCAGCATTCTTCTGAGCTCAATTGGCTGACTTTTGGAAATGCTTGGTTTATTGTGGGAAATGGCAGTACCCAAAGATATTTAGCTTGGCAAGGACCAGGGCATCTGAGAATAGCTGTCTTTTCAGCTAGGGTAAACCTCCACTTCCTTTTCAACAGGGGCCTGGATGTGTAACTTTTTGGCACTAGAACTGGGTGCACAAGGGATGTTCTATCAGTGCAAGGATTCTGCACTCTTGAAAAGCTTCCAGTTGACTGTTACCTTACTCCAGTGCAAACCCCCATCTGCACCTGTGTAGCTATCTTACAGCTTACAGTGTTGGGTTTGCACCAGTGTGACTATATATGTAAAGCTACTATAGGGAAAATGTTCTTAAAGTGGGAAGATATGAGAGGAGGACTAGAGATACTGATTTGATGAAAATGCTAGGTGGGGTTCTGGAAAGAGGGCTATGATATACTAAATGTAGGATACAAACCTAAAGAAGTAAACATCATTTGAATAACAAACACTAATCCTGCACAGGGGCTTCTCAGGCCAGTTCCTGTGTCTGACTTCTTTTTTTCTGTTGTGGAGAGCAAATGAGCAGTGTTGAGAGAGCTAATAGACAGGATGCAATGCTTTCAAGGCCATGGGCATATTCCAAATCAGGGAATGGTGGGAAGGAAAGACAAAGGGTCTATTTCTAAAAATCTTGGTCCCAAGTGAGTTGGCCCATTGGTCATAGTATAGTTTATAGCTTGTTCATAACATGACGGCTAGGGATATATACTCCCATATTGATTACTGGGGGCTCTACAGAGGAGACTGAGTGCCTGTAGCCTTAATGGCTTCAGCTACAGATTGGACTGTCTTGATAGTGAAGTGGAGGGAACTCAAAGGGAATAATGTTTTCCAAAGGGTTCAAGAGTGCCTGGGTATACACATGCAGTGCAGGGCTAGTTTTATGTTGCAGCAGTGCCCTGTGACAAACGTGTGGAAACTTCAACTAATGATAAACTGAGGTTTCATAGTAGAAAAAGGACTAACGTGGCAATGAACAGTCCCACCAAAGAGGCTTACATGGAACTGAAGTAACTGGCAAAGGAGTCCTTGGAGCACTTGGCAATGGTCTTTTTGAAGTTGTGGGAAATGGGCAAGGTACAAGAGGAAAGGTGCCAATGTAGCACAGTTCTTTAAGAAAGACAAAAAGGAGGACCTGCAGAACTACAGCCCATTAATCTCACCTCATTACCTTGGGAGTTACTGGAGCTCCTACTGGAAGTAACTGGAGTTACCTAAGGACATCCATTTTCTGGCACTTGGAGAAAATGAGATCACAAGCAGTTGACATGGATTTAATAAGAACCAATCATGTCAAACACACTTGGTCTCTTTCTTTGACAAGGTAGCTACTTCAGTGGTTGAAGGGGATGCTGTGAACATAGTCTATCTGAACTTCAGCAAGGCTTTTGACAAGGTCCCTGTATAAGCTTCTCATAAACAAAATGGAGAAATGTGGACTGGACAAAGCTACTATAAGGTGGATAGATAACTGGCTCAGTAGTTGCAAGCAAGAGGTGATTATAAACGGATCCATATCAGAATGGCAGGAGGTTTCTAGCGGTGTCCCACAGGAGAGTGTCCTGGGTCTAGTTCAGTTCAATGTGTTTATTAGTGATTTGGATACTGGCATAGAAAACTTCTTGAAAGAATTTGTAGATTATACAAAACAGGGAAGGATTGTGAACACACTGGAGGACAGAAGCGTGATTCAGAAGGATCTTAACAAATGGAGAAGCTGGGCTGCAGCTAACAGGAGGATGTTCAATATAGACAAATACAAAGTTCTACATATCAGAAAAAATAATAAAAAATACATATATAAAATGGGCAATGAATGGCAGGATTGTTGCTATAAAGGTCAAACACTTCTTGTTTGGGCATGGCAGCTTAGTCAGGTGGCCCTCAAAGTCAGTGTGGTTCAATGGGTAAGTTTTAAGTCTACCTTATTAGAGACTTGGGCTTGACTGCCAGCTCTACTGGCAATAACTCTGGGTGTGTCTACTTGGGAGTTGTACTGTGAAGTAGACTAATTTGGTCCATAGTAGCCGTGTCTACACAAGATGCCTCTGTGTAGAAGCAACAAGCTACTGTCCAGTAGCACTGGGGGGCACTAACAGTGATGCAACACTACTGTGCAGTAGCTCATTGCTACTGCATAGCAGCATTAGAAAAAAAAAACTGTACAGGGGCACTACCATTCAGTAATGCCAGTTACTGCACAGTCATTAGGCATGCCTACATGCTCCTCTATGGCACCATTGTTACTGCACCGTCATTTAGTATTTCCTCTTGGAAGTACTAAATGACAGCATAGTAACAACCCATACTGTGCTGTGCTGGCAGTACACAGTTATTTTTAGCCCCTATATTGCCATAGCAATGTGCTAGACTGAGGAAACATGTTGCTATGGCGATGTAGTGGTGGCATCATGGTTTTTGCTACCAGATGCTACGTCATTATAGAGCATTGCTACAGCAACGTAGCATCATGTAGATGCACCCATATAGTGCTTCGTGATGCAAGTACAAAATGGCTGTGCAGTAACAACAACGCTGTCCATTGCTCATATACATGCAGCCACTGGTTGTATCTACATGTGCATTTGATGTAGGACCAGTTTACTTGTGAGTAAACTACTAATAAGTAAATGCTCCCAGGCAGACATATTGAAGCAGATTTGCTGCTCCCAGGACCAAACTGCTCCCACTTCCTCGGGCCCTGCAGTGGGCCCCTGTTACCACCAGAGGGAGCGAGGGGATCTGGCTGCAGCTACCTGTGGCCAGAGGTCATATTTAAAAGGCATCCTGGCAGCCCTACTCCCCGGTCCCTGGCTATCTGTGTTTCTGATCAGGAGCAGTGTACACAGCTCATGGCAGCTCATGTGCCATATCCTCTGCCTCCCTGCACCATGGCTGCTACAGCCCCTGCCCCTGGCAGTGATGCCCAGCACCCAAGGCTCCTGCTGGCTGCTGTGCTAGCTTCTGCTGGCCTGCTGTGCCAGCTACTGGCTGGCCCAGGGCCATCTGGGCCCTGCCAGCTCCCCCACATGCAGAGCCCACTGCACTGTTTCAGGGCTGCTGCCGCTACACACCTGCCATCTGGATCCCATCCTCCTGGCCAGACCTCAGCATGTCTCATGTTTATACTTACCTGCCACAACTTGGATGAAAGAAAAAAGAAAGGAGGTCAATGCTCTCTGCTGTTCTGGGATAAAAAAAATGCCACTCTGATGTCAGTTCATAATTTCATAGTTCCATAGTTTGTAGGGTTGGAAGGGACCTTGACAGATCATCAAGTCCGACCTGCTGCCATTGCAGGAAAGAGCACTGGGGGTCAAACGACCCCAGCAAGGTGTTCATCTAGCCTCTAAAGACCCCCAGGGTAGGAGCCAGCACTTCTCTTGGAAGTTTGTTCCAGATTCTAGTCACCCTGACTGTGGAGTAGTGCCTCCTGATGTCTAGTCTGAATCTATCCTCTGCCAGCTTGTGACCGTTATTTGTAGTCACTCCTGGTAGTGTTCAGGGGAACAGGGACTCTCCTAATGCCTGCTGGTCCCCTCTGACTAGTTTGTAACAGGTCACTAGATCCCCCTCAGCCTTTTCTTGTGGAGGCTGAACAGGTTGAGGTCCCTTAGCCTCTCCTCATAGGGCCTGCCCTACTGCCCCTGATCATATGGTTGGCCTTCCTCTGGAGCCTCTTAATGTGTCCACATCCCTCCTGAAGTGCGGCGCCCAGAACTGGACGCAGTACTCCAACTGCAGCCTGACCAATGTCGCATAGAGGAGGAAGATCACCTCCTTGGACCTGCTCGAGATGCATCTGTGGATGCATGACAAGGTATGGTTGGCCTCCCTGACCATGTTCCTACACTGTCAGCCCATGTTCACTTTGACATCAATAATGATTCCAAGATCATTTTCTGCCTCTGCACTGATAAGAAGGGAGTTCCCCAGCCTGTAGGTGTGCTGCTGGTTCTTCTTCCTCAGGTGCAGCACCTTGCACTTGTCAGTGTTGAAACACATCCTGTTCTCATCTGCCCACCCTGCACTGTGCCCTCAAGGCCTTGACCTTTATGCAGTACTGCCTTTCCAACCAGTCATACCCATGCTCCTGCATCTAGCTTGACAGCCCCCATAGATATGGTTGTGGGAATGACCACTCCATGTGAACTGGCACCACACCTCTGCCTCACCCAAAAGCACCATGAGGTCACCAGTCTCCTCCATGGACCCAGCTGGGGCCCTGGATGGTGGTGAATGGTGTTGGTGATGAGGCCATTGGGGCTCCCGGGCTGGCTCTCCAGGCCCTCACATGGCTGTCCCTGGGCTACTGGGTGTGTGCAGCTGCCTGTAGCACCCATTAGAGGGGCTCATCATGGAACTGTGAGCTGTGATGCCGTGCAGCACCTGTGGGTTCCAGGCAGGCTGCTAGGCATTGGATGTGGGCTGCTGGCACTGGCCCAGGTAACCAGAAGCTGGCTGCATTTGGGCCAGGTGGCTGGCAGACCTGGCAGGAGCCTGTAGCAGCCTGCAGGGCTGGATGGCATGGGTCTGGCAGCTGCACAGCACTTTGGTTTTAGGCAGTGGTGCTGGGTTACAGGCAGGCTGGCACAGGTAGCCCGTGGCATGTGCAGGGGCAGCAGAGGCCAAAAATCCCTTCCACAGGATCCCTGCTGTTGTTCCTGAGGGCTCAAAATGCCTGCAAGCTTTTAAAGGCTGTGGCTGGGACTGCCACAGAGGCAGCTCAGCCATGGGGCAGGGCAGGCTTTCAGCCTCAGGGCCCTGGGGCTGAGCTCAGGTTGACCCCCTCGTGGCAGGGCTTACTGGGAGCAAATCTGCTCCCAGGTGGGGTCTATATACGCATTACTGTGCTGCAAGTACTCACAAGTAAATTTATTACTTGTATTGGCAGGTAGCAAATGTACTTGCCAGTAGTGATTTTTGCTACACAGTAAGCATGTGCATGTGTAGATGTGCACACTTACTGCACAGTAAACTATACTACTGAGCAGTAAAGCATCTCATGTAGATGCGCCCAGTAAAGCATCACTGTCTACATGTGTGCCACTCTTAGGATGGAGTAGACTGATTTACTGTGTTGTTGGATAGTCTCATGAGACACAAGTACTATGCAATAGATGAGTAAATTTGTGTGATTAAATGCACTTGTAGATAGTGAAGTGGGTACAAATTGCACCTGGTCAGCCAAGCCACCAAGGAGCCAGACACCTGCCTGCTGCTGAGTCATATGGCATGGCAACTTCAGAAGCCTCATGGCCTGGGTAGTTCCTCTGCTGCCCAACAGCTTCGGGTGTGAAGCTTTGGGTGCTGATTTTATTTGGAGATCTGGCCAAATTCGGTGGCCAAATCTCTGAATCTGAATCAAATCAGGAGACCAATTAAAAGGTCCAAATCAATTTGAAGCTCTCTGAATAGATCCAGAAAAGATTTGGAGAGCTTTGGCAATTTGGGCAGCTCCTGCTTACTGCAGCAGGGAGCTGGACCTGGATTCCATGCTGGAAAGGAGGGCATGGGGAGGGGACCATGGGAGGGAACTCTGCCTGGTCCCAATCTCCTGCTTTCCCAGCCTCACACCCCAGGCTGCCCCACCTGGTCCCAGCTCCTGGCTCTTTAAAAAGAGCCCTCATTCACCGGCTACTGCCAGGCAAGGGGAGGCTATCCACATTGCTCCCCTCTGCCCCATGCTGTGGGGGGGCCAGAGGGGGGGCTCTGTCATGAGCCCCCTGACCCCTGCTCAGTCTCCCAGCCCCACCATGGCTGCCCCACTCAGCCCCAGCTCCCAGCCCTTTAAAAAAAAGAAAAGCCTCCACTCACTGGCTTCTGCAGTGGCCTTTGGGCTTCTGGGGAGTTGTGGCAGAGCCCCCGTGCAACACAGGGCAGTGAGGGGGCAAAGAAAATTGCCCTCCTGCCTGGAAGGAGTTGATGAGTTGGGGCTTTTTTTTTCCTAAAAGGGCTGGGAGCTTCATCCTGAATCAGAGATTCAGCAGATTCAGCAGTGGCTGAATCTCCGAATCAGATTTGTCTGAATTGATTCAGGACAGTGATTCAAATCACTGAATTGAATCACCGTCCCCCAAATCGACCAAATCCAAAACGAATACTAGCCACTTTGCACAGGCCTACTGCCCCACACTGTTACCTGGAGCCCTCTAATGCCCCTGCCAGCCTGGGTCTGCCTCCTAAGCCCCACTACTGCAGGCACCTGCTGTCTGATGCCACCACTGGGAGCCTGCCAAGGCCCCTGCCAGCTGCTGTGAAGTTACTCCCTGCATCTATTTACACACAGGGATGGGGGCCCAACTGAAGCCTTGAGGAGATGGCAGACTTCATAGCCATATGGAAGAGTGACAAGGTCCAGAGGCAGTTTGGCCAGGCTTCAAGGGCCAATGCCCATGTGTACACGGTGGTCTGGTGGATGCAGGATGCAGGAGCATTGACACTAGAGGGCCAGCCAGCAGTGTCAAGGCCTTAAGTTCATGTTTGTGGGTCTGTGTCCAGGACCACAACAGGTGGTCCAGGATTGCCCACAGATTCATGCTCTTCCTGCAGGAGCTGAATAGAATCCTAGCCCCCACAAACCCTGGCAAGGTCCACATATCTTCTGCAGCACAGGTGGGCTGCCAGAGCCCAATCCAGCAGCCACAGGCCAGGAGGACTCTCTGGTAAAGGGTACCTTTCCCAGAGCCTTCAATGTGAACAGTCAATGTGATGCTGCAGCTAGTAAAGTGACCAAAATGCTGGCTTGCATCCATAGATGCTTCCCAAGCAAATCCCAGGATGTCATTCTCCTCTTGTACTCAGCCTTAGTGAGGCCACAGCTGGAGTGCTGCATCCAGTTTTGGGCTCCACACTTCAAAAAGGATGTGGAGATGCTTGAGAGAGTCTAGAGAAGAGCCACACACATGATCAGGGGTCAGGAAAACAGACCTTGTGACAACAGGCTGAGAGATATGGGACTCTTTAGCCTGGAAAAGCACAGGCTTAGGGGTGATCTGATGGCCACCTATAAGTTTATCAGGGGTGACCACAAGTACCTGGGGGAATGTTTGTTCACTACAGCACCCCAAGGGATGACGAGGCCAAACGGTTATAAACTACTGCAAGACCGTTTCAGACTGGACATAAGGAAGAATTTCTTTACTGTCCGAGCCCCCAAGGTCTGGAATAGCCTGCCATTGGAGGTGGTTCAAGCACCTACAGCAAACACCTTCAAGAATAAATTGGATGCTTATCTTGCTGGGATCCTATGACCCCAGATGACTTCCTGCCTTTGGGCGGGGCCTGGACTCAATGATCTTCCAAGATCGCTTCCAGCCCTAATGTCTATGAAACCTTGGGAGGGCATCAGGTCCTGGTGTACTCTCCACCCTCAGGCTCACCCAGCAGCTTGGGCAAACTGGGCTACCACCTCCCCTGGCTACTCCAGCAGTGGCCCAGCATCAACAAGGAGAGGGTGGGATGGCTCTTGTACATGCCAGCTCCAGCTTGTCACCAGAGGGGACTACTGCTTGATTGGCCAGATGCCATGCCAGGGAGAATGTCTGACTGCCAGGAGCAACGGTCATACTTACCTGGTAAACACCGCACAGGGAGGAGGGCCAGGGTAGGAGGGGGCACCATGGCCACCTGTGCCAACACTAGATCACCTGTCCACCCCTGGGCTACAGGGGCACCACTTGGGGAGAGGCAGCCTTCCCTTCCCTGCCTTTCTTAACCAAGCTGCCCCCCACATCCACCTGAGTCTCCTGTCTAGCCCCTGGCCTCCAACCCAATCAGATACAGGAAGCAGGTTAGGATTTTACTGAGAAGCCAGCAGCTGCCAGCTAGGCAGTCAATGGTCCATCACATGCAGAATAAACTTAATGGTATTAGTGATCTCCTTCTTGGCTCCAGGGGTCAAGCACTCATAGCATAGGCAAAGATACCTCTCCAGGTGGTAGTGCATGTTTTAGAGAAGTGTAAGCTTGCCTGGGGTGCCCTGCAAGATCATGGTCCCATGACAGGTTCTCAGCTTCTTCCAGGGAACCATCATGATGAACAGCAGCAGGGCATAGTAGATCAAGCATCCCTCAGAGCACTCAAATAGCTTTCTGCAGTGCACCCAAGTGATTCTGACCTGGGACACATTTTGGGCACAGCCCATGCATGGCAGGGTCCCTGGATCTTCAGTGAAGGCTGCCAGGGGGTGGGTGTCATCAGGTCCAAATCTCAGGTGGGTAAGAACTCCTTACCCCCAAAACCCTAGTGCCACAGGCCTGGCAGCACAGAAACTAAGTGCCTGGCCTGCAGGGATGAGAGAATTACTCCAGAGTCACTGTGGCAGCTGCCAGGAAGGGCCAGCCATGACCTTACCTGGGTAGGGTATGGGGAATGTGGGCTGCCTGCAGCAAGTGGCAAGTGGCCTGGCTGCTCTCACTGTGGAAGCAGGGAGGGAAGTTTTGCCCAGTGGCCACTTGTGGAAAGTCCCACTTGGACAACTTACCATGGTGCCTGGGCCCCTGTGCATGAATGACCCTTGAGCTAAGTGCAGGCAGTTCACAGCCTCTCTGTACGGTGCATATTATCTCTTGTTGTTGTTCATGCAAGAGGTGATACTTCCCCTCTGTTGGGTGCTAGTCAGACTGCAGTTGGAGTACTGCATGCAATTCTGGGCACCACACTTCAAGAGGGATGTGGATAACCTGGAGAGGGTCCAGAGAAGGGCCACTCATATGATTAAGGGCTTGCAACCAAGCCCTACGAGGAGAGACTATTCACCAAGGTGCCCCTGGGGGTTACAAGAAATAATGGCCACAAGCTAGCAGAGAGCAGATTTAGACTGGACATTAGGAAGAACTTCTTCACAGTTAGCGTGGCCAAGGTCTGGAATGGGCTCCCAAGAGAGGTGGTGCTCTCCTCTACTCTTCGAGAGGAGGTTGGATATGCATCTAGCTGGGGTCATCTAGACCCAACACTCTTTCCTGCCTATGCAGGGGGTCGGACTCAATGATCTATTGAGGTCCCTTCTGACCCTAACATCCATGAATCTATGAATCTATGAACCCTCTGGAACAGAACTGACCTTGCCTGCACAGGCCCTCCCCATAGGAGATCAGAGGTAGTCTGCCCCATAAAAAGGGGTAGTGAAGACTGACTCTTTGGGACACCCTTTCCATCTGGACCAGCACCATGCCATACCACCTATCCACCCAGAGGCCCTGCTGGTGACCCCCTCTGGACAACTACTGGATAAAGACCCCTTTCCAGCATGAATAGGTAGCTGTCATCCCCACCCTCCCTTCAACCAAGGACTTGGACTCTGCTTCTTTTCCCTAGGTGGACTCCAACCCTTCCACTGAGTCTCTTTCTTCTGCTGCCATTGTGAGTGCCTGGACCTGCAGGTGGTGCCTGGCACCACCTCACCACATAGCTGCCAATACCACATCATTCCCCTGTGTTGGGCACTGCAGGCAGCTGCCCAGGGACAACCACATGGAGGCCCAGAAAGCCATCATGGGAGCCATGCTGATTGATGTCTTCACCAACACCACATGATGCATCACCAAGGGAGGCCCCTTGGGCTGCCAACAGCTCATCCCACTGAGCTCCCTGCCCCCAGCAGCTCTGGGAGCCTGGGCCAGCTTGCCCTGCCAGCTCCACAGCCTCAGCCCCAACTAAGAGGCTGGACATGTCACTACTGATGAACAGTACCAGCTCCTCCCCAGATGGGGCCCCTGCCTGGGCAGCTAAACAGTGTGCCCCCCAAACAAGGACACTGCCAGGAGCTGTATGGTGTTTACACCAGCAGGGACCAACCCAAGCCTCTGGGCATGTAAGTCCCTCCCTTATGATAAGCCCTGCACTGGGGGAGAAGGCCCTCCCAGTCTCTACCCCAGGCCCTGCCCCAGGCCCTGCCTCAGCCACACTTTCCCCACCTGGCCTGCCTGTGCTCCCATGGCCCTTGTCTTCCCCCTTAGCAGCACGCAGGGAAGTGGAAGACAGTGCAAAACTTTATTGAGCAACCTGTGCCCTCATAGCTAGGTGGGCACCGGCCTCTCACATGCCAAGGAAAGTATACATGCTGGCAGGGACATCCTTCTCACCTTCAGGGGGCAGGGACATGTAGCACTGCCACTGGTAGCCCTCCAGGTGGCTGCAGAGGTTGTGGGGTAGTGCAGACTTTTCTGCCACACCATCAAAGCTAGGAGTCCTATGCCAGGTGTGGAGGTGAGCCCAGGGCACCATGACCAGCAGCAGAAATGCATAATGGGTAGGGCACCCCTTGGTTCATGCAAACTTCTCCTCATGCTGCACCTGGGACACTCACAGTCAGGGCAGAGTGCCACCACAGAGGGGTGCTGACCCCAGAGTGCCTCCCCAGAGAGGCACTGTGGGTGGAGGGTCCAGGTGCCTGCAACTGAGCATCCCAGTTGTTTGGGAGCCTCATGCCCCCAGCGCCCAGGCACCATGGGCTTGAAGGTAGCACAGGAGAAAAACTAGCCTGCAGGAGGAGAAGGATGGGGAGGGAGTCTGGAACCATGTCAATAGGTGCTGCTAGGAGCCAGGCCTGTCCTGCCCTGGGAATGGGGTGCGGGAGGCAGGTTTCCTGCAGCCAGCACCCAGCAGTCTCCGAGCCCCTGAGGAGTGAGCAAGGATGGGGCTCAGCCAGTGGCCACCTGCCCCCGGGCCTGCCCGCTTGACTTACTATGGTCCATGGGCATCCATGCACATACAACCTCCAGTCTTAGTCTGGGCAGCACACAGCCCCCTGATACAGAGCATCTTATCTTAGAAATGTTGCAAACTCTTATAAACAGCTTTTTTCTCACTGCTTTACAGGTCCTACGGCTTCATGTGGGGGAGAGGCAGCAGTTGGCAAGTGGAATGGTAGCTCAGGGTCACTGCTGCCCTTGGCTGGGGCCCTTCAGATGCTCCAACTCCACAGGGGGAGGACCCAGGACAGGAATCTCCAGCTGGACCAGTTGGTGATGGCATCAGAAAAGCAGCTGGTGGATGCACAAGCCTGGTGGGCAGAGGACATTGCCTGGCAGGATGCATGGTGGGTGGAGGTCTTGGCTCAGCAAGATGCATGGTGGGCAGAGGACTGGGCCCACAAGGAGGCATGGGATCAGGTAAACTGAAGTTCAGGGTGTGGCTCCTGGCCCTGGAGGAACGGCACATGGGGGCCCTGGAGCAGCAGATTGTACTCATGGTCAAGGCAGTGGAGGTGATAGAGGCAGACCGCTGGGTGCTGGACACCATCCTGGCCCTAACAATTGCCTTCATGCTGCTTGCTGTCCTACTCCTGACCACAGCCCTGCCTTCTCCCTGGCAGCCACCCACTACCCAGCAGCAGGCCCCCTCACGGACCTGGGCGGAGATGCAGAGCTCCTTCCACTGGCCAGAAATCCATGCCTCAGCCCTTGCCCTGAGTCTCCCAATACCCAGCCTCAACACCTGGGCCTAGCCCTACCATTCACCCCCAATCCTTGTGGCCATGGAGCACTACCTGCCTGAAGTGGGACCAGGACTGCACACAGGCTTTGCTGGCCCTAGCCACTGGCTGCCAGAGTGGGAGGTGGGTGCGCTGCAAGACAGTGCCTGCTGTCACCCCTAGGCCAGACTCCCACCTGGTAGGCTTGCCATGGCATGTGTACCCACAGGGTACTAGCCACCTGTCTCCAGGCTCCGCTCCCTAGGTGCACCAACCCCATGGTCCCCCACCCCAGGAGGGCACTCACAAGCCAGCACAATGTAAATAGTTCACATAGGGCTGTGCAAAATGGAAGCGTTCCATTTCAACCAGCGTTTTGATGGTTTGACAGAACACTGGTTTGTTCCAACTTTTGTTTTGAGCCAAAACGGGTGTTCCGTATCGTTCTGTTGAAACAGTTTCGCATTTCAAGCCTGTTTCAACGTTTTGCCCATAGGATATAATGGGGAAGGTCAAAACAGGCTGTAACTTTGTCATTTCTTGCCTGATTTCAATGAAACTTGCAGGAATGGTAGCTGTATCTGTGGGCATGAAGCCTGCCAAGCTTCAAGGAGATAGGTGCAGGGGGTTCATAGAAACTGCACCCCAAAGTCTTGAGATCAAAATTCCTGTCACTTGTATGTGTGAAGCCACAGCATGGTCAAAACTGCACGCTTGCTAGCCTCTGCTTAGTCAATGAAGCCTGCCAGCTCTCAATGATATAGGTGCAGTGGGACTTTGAGTTCTGGGGCCCTGCACCCCTGGCTGTTGACAAGCAAAACTTGTGATGTGGGTGAGTGACACTGTGTGTGTGTTCAGGTGTGCCCTTCCTGGCACTGGGGCCTCTGCACAACACAGCAGTGTGCCCCAGTGAGGCCTCCTCCTCTCCTACAGCCTCATCTCAGTCCACAACTGTAAATGATGACAGGTGAAAATAATGTAGCTGGCTCAATAGCAATAGCACCAGCAGTATCTAAGGTAGCCAAACAGAACTGTCACAGAGCCTTTCTTGTTATAAAGGAATTGACAGCAAGAGGTAAACATGTGTTGGATATATGTTACTCATGGTGTGTGTGATGGCATATCTTGTCTTTTTTTATGTTTGTATGTTTATTATGAAAAAAACAGAGTAGTTAGAGAAATATTTCTTAGGAAGCTTCAGGTTGAAAAACCCTTTGTCAGGCTGAGGAAGTACCTGCAGTTGTTGTATGTCTTGGTCCTGGATGGATGAATAGTAAAGAAGCCAGAGGCTAGCCTGGCACGCAATGCAGGCAAGAAAGGCAGTCAGTGAAAATGGAAATGGAGGTGTCAGGGGGTGAGGAACAGGCTGGGGGTAGCCCCATCCCATGCCCCCAAGTTCATCCTGGCAGGAGAATGAGCTCAGCAGCGACATGTTCTTCCTCTGTTGGCTGGTGCCGCAGTTAGTGCCCCCTCAAACTGAGAGTGGGCTATTACCTGTTTTTTAAAAGAATAACAAAAGGAAATGGGTGTGGACAGAGTGAGGGAGTTGGCATTCAGTCCATCTGCATCTGGAGCTTGGGGAATCCCAGCAGTCGGAGGTTCACCTTCAGGACCATCAGCTGCTCCACCAAGCCAGCATCCAAGCAGATGCAGTGGGGTGTCACTACATCCCCAGTGATGCTGAACACACTCTCGCTTGGCACACTGGTCAGTGGACAGGAGAGGTGTTCCCGGGCAACTGTGGCCAGATCCGGCCACACTGGGTTCTGGCTTGCCCAGTAGGCCAAGTGGTTGCACAGCAGGGGTTCCATGCCCTCTGCAAGATAGTCAGGCATCAAGGCATGAGTGCTACCTGCCTGATGCTGGGGTCTGGTGGCTCTGGACCCCACCATAGAAGCCATGTCCTTAGCCCATATTGGCAGTGCCTGTGGTGGAGGATAAGACTGGCTCATGGATAGTGTTCTAGCATGAGACAGTGGATTCCCTGGTTCCATGTCCTCCCACCTCCACCATTCTGCCTCCCCGACTTTCTTTACCAGCACTTCCATTCACTTATTCAGTGTTTGGCTGCCACATACAGTGCCCTTCACCCTTGGGTCACACATGATGGCCAGCACATGGACTGTACTGGATCACAAGGGATCAAGCCATTTCCTGATGCCCTCCTTCAGTCTCCTCACCAGCACCTGCATGTCTGGTGACAATGGCTTGCCCCAGCCAGGAACATTGATCCTCCGGAAGCTCTCCATTTGGCTCTGAAGTTCCCTCACTATGGGGATCACCTGGCTAAGGAGGGTATCAGCAGCACTGAGGCTCTCAGTGGCCTCAAGGAAGGGCTTGAGGACCACCAAGATCTGGAAGATGGTATCCCAGTCAGCTTTGTTCAGAGGGCCACTGACCCTGATTGCCCTGAGGAGGGCCATCTCATGGATGGCCTTCTGCTGCTCCACCAGCCTATTAAGCATCAGGTACATGGAGTTCCACTGAGTCTCCACATTCTACATGATTTTATGCTGTGGGATGATCAGCTCTGTTTGTTTGTCCCATAGCATTTTGCCCACCTTGATGCTCTGGTGGAAGTGGCCTGCCACCTTTCTGCATTCGGAAATAAGCATGCTGGTTGTGCTTCCGCCATCACCGGCAGCCCTGTCCCCCTCCAAGGAATCCCTGACAAGGTGCAACTTGTGTGCCACACAGTGGATGCCAAAAAATTGGCATCATGGACCACCTCGACCATATTGCTCCCATTGTCAGTGACCATGAAGACGCGGGTGAACTCACCCTGCCCGGTAAGCCATGCCTGCATCAGGCAGTTCATGGTCCCCATGATCTCTGCTGCTGTGAGGGACTCATCCATCAGCTTGGCTTGAGGGAGAGCTCACTGATAGCCTGACTGGTTACACCAGTGCAGTGTGAGGGAGAGGTAGGTATGATCTCTACCCCAGCTGCTCCAGATGTTTGATGTGACTTGTAAAGCCACCTGTGGACCTGCCTTGCAAAGCTCCTCCCTCAAGTACTCCATGCATGCTTCATATAGGGATGGCACCACCTTCCTACTGAAGGTGGTGTGGGTGAGCACTTGGTATGATGGGACTGCAAGCTCCATGAGCTGCCTGAACCCTGGCTGCTCAACTAATGAGAAGGGCTGGCCATCAACAGCAAGCATCTCCCCAGTGCTCTGGGTGAGCTTGCTCAACCTTGCAATGCACCCCACTTTCTGTCTGCCTTTCCTCCAGTGTTCCAGTGTGGCCTGCCTCTGCTTTGCAGGGATGGGAGCTTTGGAGCGAGTAGAGGACTTCCCTTTGGGCAAGTTTCTACTGGTGCCAGACTGAGGATGAGCAAGGCAAGGGGTGGTGCCTGTGGAGATGCATCAGCATCCCCGTGGTGCTCATACGTTTTATTCCCTTGCCTCAGCTGGTTTTGCCTTGGCAGTGCAGGCAGATAGTGTATGTGGGATCATCTGCCATCTCAAAATGATCCCAGACCACAATTCCTTGCTCACTTGTGGGGTGCAGGTGCATTTGTGGATGCTTCTGTACTTTTCCCCTCCTCAGCAGGCAGAGGCACAGCAAGAGGACTCGGCTGAGTTGCTTGCCTCCACCTCTATATCAACATCATCCAAAGTGCCTTCTGGGGAAGGAGACCTGGCTTTAAGGGAAACTTGAGGGGTGCTGAGCACAAACTCAGCTGATTCTCCCTCCTACCCCAGAATTTCCCTTGCTAGGGCACTACGATGCAGAACCAGTGCCAGCTCTTCTTTTGGTACTGGCAGGCTCAGCATGGGAAGTGACATAGGGGTGGAGTAGGCTGTGGTCCTGGTGCTGATGCTGCTGGTTGTGGTTGTCATTATGGTAGGGGAGGGGGTTATGGCTGCTGCATGCGGATGGGATGCAGGCAGTGGCTGTGGCACTGCTCCCCTCTCCTTGCTGCTTGTAGCAGCCTCATCCCTTTTAACTGGAGGAAAGAGGCTGCATCTCAGTTTGGTGTGGGGAACTTACAGCTCTCCTTTAACCCCCTCTTCCATCCCTCCCTGAAGGCTGGCCAGTGTGGCCACCTGCCTTTCCACCACACTTCTTGATGTGTTTCATGTCTTCCTTTTAAAGAAATATATAAATTTTTTTTGTTCCTATATAAACTGAAAACTGTAGGTGTGGTGCAGTGATGAGATTTATGAACCTGATAGAAATATGCCTGTGTGTGTAGATAAACTCAAAAGGAGTTGAGGTGCAGTGATAAGATTTATGAATTTGGTAGAAATATGTCTCTGTGTGTAGATAAATTCAAAAGCATTGGTGTGGTGGAAAGAATGAACGTATAAAAACAAATATATATAGTAAATTCTTATATAGAGTACATTCTATGGTAACCCTATCCAAGATAAGTATAAGATTCAAAAGAATAAATCAATGACTATAATAATAAAATAAAAGCACACACAAGAAAAAGGTATTCTGAAATCTCTCTTGCTAGGGTAGCAAGCAGGGAATCCTTTAGAAAATCAGTGCTGCTAGCCATAGTGGTCTGATGGTGAGCTGCTAGAACAGACAGCTCACTAAGTGATCCCAAAGCAGAAGGTGGGGCAGTTCAAAAAATGCTGCCTTTTTTGATGTTTTTCTGTCCCTCCCTAAGAGCACTGGGGTTGGAAGGGACCTCAGGGAAGGGTAACAGTTACTGGCCAGCTACATGTATCAGTATGAGAGTACTCCTTCCCCACACCTCCTCCCCCGTCCTCCCCTTACTTTACTTTCTGATTCCCTGCAGGGAAGCCATTAAAGTAAGCCCAGCTTCACAGTCAAAATTTTTCAATTTTTTTTAAACATTTCAACCTGCCTTGTTTTGTTTTGACCCTGTTTCAAGTCTCCCTGTTTTGTTTTGACTTTTCTATTTCAAGGTAAAAATGGGTCAAAACAACATTGAAACAAAATGGATGGTGAAATTTTGCATAGCCCTAATGGGGAAGAGGGCATTTTATTGGTGGTGGATAGGGTGGGTGATGGAGGAGCTCTGTTGTTGGGGAGGGAAAGGGAATGGGGCCTGTTGTTGGGGATGGATTGAGAAATTGGTGGGGGGACTGTGTTTCTGTGAGGAGAATAGAGTGTTTTTTGGAGAACTGTTGACAGTGAGCATGGTGCTGGGGATGGGCGGTGTGTGGGGAGATGAAGCGGAGCGTCTGCCCATGTGAGTTACAGAAGAGAGTGCAGGAGGAGGTTGTTGGCCAGTATCTCTCACACCCAATGCTCTGGCCCCCACTGGCAGGTTTGTATCTCGCCCAGGGCCAGCAGTTCCAGCACCATGGCCAACAGGAGCCTGGGGCACTGGCCATCATTGCCAGGGGCAGGGACTGGAGCAGCCATGGTGCAGAAAGTCAGAGACTGCAGCAGGAGAGCTGCTGTGTGCTGTCCCCAGGCTCTACCCACTGCTCCTAGCAAGAAAAGTGGCTGGCCAGGGAGCAGGATTGCCTTTTAAAGATGGTTGCAGGCTGCAAGAAGTTTCAGTCAGAGCCTCCAGCTCCCCCAGTGGTGTTTGGGGCCCATTGCAGGGTCACAGGAAGTGGGAGCAATTTGCTGCTAGGAGCAGCAAATCTGTTCCTGCTTCCCTGAACATGTAAACACTTCCTGGGAGCATTTGCTCTTGAGTAGTTTACTTGAGAGTAAGTTATTGCCAGATTAAATGCATGTGTAGATGCACCTAGTAAAGCACATGTGTAGATGTGCCTTTTTGCAAGTATTAGTTGCAATATGGTCAAGGTTTGAGTAGAACTGTTCTTTGATATCATCATCATCATCAAGCACTGGAGTGTATACACTGATTATACTGGTCATTACTCCGCTCAAACAGAGGGTCATAAGATGTTCAGAACTCACGGTAGAGGTGATATCTTTTATTAGACCAACTAGATATTTGCAAATTTTGTCTTTATTTGCAAGCTTTTGAGCACACACCCTTTTTCAGGCATAGGAGAAGGCAAAGATTGTAAAATTTCTCCTACATGGAAATGGCAATTCCTATTTCACAGGAAAGCTGAAGGTGTTGTAAGATCTCCTCATTGGAAAATTCATTTTATGCAAGTTAGTCTCAGATAAAAGTTAGAGCCCACAGGGAGCTCCATAAGTTGACTGATGAGCTTATCCTTAAGGGCAAAGCTAGTGTTGTGAATGCATCTGTTTTGAGCCAGTTTTCCCTTCCAGAGGAAGGTATGGCTTTCATCCTCTTCCCTTAGCTGGCCCTCATCCAGTCATCCTGTCTCAGAGCTTCTATGTTGATGTTGTATATCACTACCTCTCTAGAGACAATAACTGTTCTTTCTGGTCATCCATTGCCTTTGTTATCCATCAAAGTGTGAACATTCCATGTTGAGAAAATCATTTTCTTCTTATGATGTTTTCAACTACAAAGAGAGCAATCCCACTGGGCACTGTTATTCAGCAAGAAGCAGGTAAGGCAGCCTAAGTTAGAGCACCTTTTCTAGACCCTTCCCTATGTGGTGTGAGCATAGGGGATGCTGAATAGGGCTGTTCAGTCACAGTAGCAGCTGCCAAATTGCACCCCTGTCTCAACCCAGGTGCAAAACAACCATCAGCCTACCACCATCTGCATGCAGAGTCATGGCTGGAGACTGCCAGATTCACTAATCCTAGTTCCTTTACCACTGGTCCATCACTGCAGGGCTTTTGTGGGTTGGTACAAGAGAGGGTGTTGTTTTCTGTGGTAGAAGCCTGCTGTGACTTCAGTGTGAGGAAGCTGATGCGTGGAAACAGCCACCACTTGGTTTTGACAAGGTAGAGATCTGATCTCCATCTTGCTGAAAGCTTCTTCTGTCTTTACTGCCATTAAGATCCTGACATTTTCCATCTGATACAACATTGAGGACTTGGGGTTAGATGATTGTTTGTCTGGAACCTCCTCTCAGGACTGTTTGTCATGGGTGACCCTGCCAGGAGTGATACTCCAGGCAATATAGCTCTGAGGATCATTGAGATGCAGAAGCCTCTCTACCACTACAAGGTCTCAGTTCATGGAGAGGACCAAATGGATTAGGATATGTTGGGACCCAGAGGCCTTCAGGTCCAGGTTTTGACCTCTGTGCTTAGCTTTAGCTGCATGCTTAGCTTGAATTGTGTTCAAGATTTGCACCCAGTGAAAAGGAGCAGATGGAAAAATACTGTTCCTGACTTAAAATTAATCAGGAAGTTGGCTTACTAAATTTAATAAATATAGCCTGGGCAAAAGAGGAACACTCAGAGCAAAACCTTTTGGGTGTCTGTCACTTTAAAGGCTGAGAGCAGACAGCTGGCAGGTGCAGGCAGCCATTTTAGATCCTGGCTTCAGGGCTGGAGCAGCAGTCTACTGCTGGCAGCTGAAGCAACAGCACCTGGCTGAGCTGCTCCTCCTGGAATGTCTTGGAGGTAAGGGCAGGAGCTATGGGGATGGCATGAGGCTCCTGGTCCTGGGTATGACTGGAAACTACACCTTGCCAGAGAAGGGTGGCCTGGTGGGTCTCCTTGTGGCAGTGGTGCCCTCAAGAAATGCCAGGTCAGTTACCACCCTGGTGAAAGTAGGGTAGGGACACCTTAAAACCCCAGCCCCCACCAGCCATTGGGTAACAGTTAGAGCAGGGGGACCAGGCACGCTGATGGAAAGGCACCTGATTCCCTAGGGGTGTAAGAGTCCAGGCCCTGGTGAGAGGGCAGAGTTCTGGGGTGAGGCACACTGATGTGAAAATCATCTGAGTCCCTAGGCACGTAAGACTCCAGGCCGCAGTGTAGGGGGTGGAGTGTTGGCCCCAAGGAGGGGAGAGAGTGATGTGTTGCCTGGTGAGGAGCTAGAAGCAGAGTCAGCCCAGGGTTGGTGAATTTATTGGTCTCCACTCAGATGAGGGTCATGGAAGAGGTGCAAAAGGCTGAGGTAGGGCCAGTCAAGGAGTGCAGAATAAGCCTGATGGCCTACGGGAGCCACTCAAGGGAGCAGGGCAGAGTGCACGTGGTCCAGGAGAGGGAAGAGTGATAGAGGCCCAGTGAGAGTGGGTGGAGTGTCAGAGGCCCCAGTGAGTTGGGGGCAGAGTGAGTTAGGCCCCCAACAGGGCAGTGTACAAGAGGCTTAACAATGTACTGAGTTTGGCCCAGCCTCAAGCCGGAGCTGTAACAAACTGTAGGAGGGTGGGCCAGCATTGTAACAGGGTCTGGGAGTTTGCCCCCTGTTACACCACCTAAGAATGAAAAGATTTCCTCAGAATAGAAATTTTTAGTAAAAGGTAACTATATTTGGCAAACAGAAGCAAAATAATTAACATGCATTAGGACGAAGGCTTAAGCCAATTTTATGTATTCAGAAATGCAAACTGTGGTATATAAAGAGAGATGAAAGAGCGTATCCTTCAGAACCTACTCCTGAAAGATCCAGTCATTGAGCCAAGATTCAGGACTCAGCCAAGAAAGAAGCAGGAACCCTGGACAAGACCTCATGGACTGGCCATCCAGTGACATTGTGTCTATTAAATCTTGGGGTGTTGTATTGCTTTTTACTAATCACAGTATTAGAATTGTAACTGCTAAGGACTTAATAAATGTGTTATTTGTTAAGGAGTAACTGTTTCCTAGTCTTGGAATTAACACCTTGTACAAGGCCCAAAAAATAACATTACTGAATGTAATAGATAGGAGGGGAGGGATGATATATGCATAATATTTAATTTTCAAAAATTCCATAGAAGAATAAAATTGATCAGATAAGAAACCATACTTAAGCTTTGCGACAGGACTTTGGCTTGGGTGGAAGTGGAAACTGTATTCTTACATTTTATATCTTATCTGCTAGGATAAGGTAAAATCATTGTTCTGATATTTTATGCTAGATAGACTCTGATTCCTCTGTCTATATCTCAGCATATGGTTACTGATCTCTTATGATTCTTATGGGGTTTGTTTTATAATAAGTGTTTTTGTTATTCTTTGCTTATTGTCAGCGGTAAGTGTGGTAGCAGATTTGACCAGTCAAACAGGCCTTTTCTCCAGAAGATGGATTCTGCAATTTCCGAGCATGTGACTAGACAAGGATGTGATTCTGCTAACTGGCAAAATCTCCTCTGCTGAGATTATGCAAGACCTGGGTGCCACATATAAAACTGAGGTACATTAGGCCAAGAAGTTGACCCCAGAGTATCTCAGTCCATTCTCAATGGTCAAGCAGGAAATAGAAGAGAGGGGTTTGGGGTTGAAGGACACACCTGTGTGTATGTGCGTGTGTGTGTGTGTGTGAACACCCCAGGAATATGCCTCAAAGCACATCTGACCAACTCTAGTCAGGTTGTCACACAGGGATTTCAGCTATTTTTAGATATAGTATCAGTTAGCTTTTTCTTCCCTCCCCTTGAACTTACTACAAGTACTTATATTCACACACTCTTTGAGGAGTTGCTGGTTCACAAGGTCATCTGAGGATTAGCTCCTGTCTGGAGCCTCTGTGTTTCCCACATGCAATGTTTCCATACTGGAACTGAAGGCCACCCCTCTGTACAGATCATAGTGAGTCTGGACCCCTCAGTGACCATCGTGTTACTGAAAAAAAGAAACAATGTGACAATATTGTTTAAAATGATGAGTGGTTTCTTTTTGTTCTTGTCTGTATTTAATTCTTGTATCTTCTATCATGGTGCTACTTTTTTTGTTCTGTGTTTGTACAGCACCTAGCACTGAGGCTTCTGGGTGCCTTGTATCTAGTATCTAGGGTCAGAAGGGGCCTAAAGCAGGCCATCTAGTCTGACCCCCCGCCAATGGCAGGAACGAGTGCCAGGGTCACAGGACCCCAGCC
>JAGPOW010002492.1:746417-796229 GCA_030014935.1 Caiman crocodilus | reverse complement strand
ATTCACCAAGGCACCCCCGGGGGTTACAAGAAATAATGGCCATAAGCTAGCAGAGAGCAGATTTAGACTGGACATTAGGAAGAACTTCTTCACAGTTAGCGTGGCCAAGTTCTGGACTGGGCTCCTAAGGGAGGTGGTGCTCTCCCCTGCCCTGGGGGTCTTCAAGAGGAGGTTGGATATGCATCTAGCTGGGGTCATCTAGACACAGCACTCTTTCCTGCCTATGCAAGGGGTCGGACTTGATGCTCTCTTGAGGTCCCTTCTGACCCTAACCTCTATGAATCTATCAATCCTCTGCAGGTAATCTCAGAGAAAGTCATCTTCTATAGCAGTGTAGGCCAACCGTTTTAGTAGGTGTGCCACAAATTAAGACCTGTGCCCTCTCCAAGTACCATTCTGATACCCCCTTCCCCTGACCAATCTGCTGCTCTACTTTCTATTTCCTGTCCTGTGCTCCCTTCCTGGCCTGTTGCGCTGTCATGTGCCACACACAGAAGTGGTTCATGCCACAGTTTGGCCACCCCTGCTGTATGGTGTTTGCATGTTTTCCTCCTTGGACACATTGCTCTTAGTCATAAAGAACATATAACACAGCTCAAGGATGTACCTTTTGAGTGCAGTGAGATGCCATACTTGCTGCACTGTAATCTAATAAGTATAGGTGATTTGAAGGAAGACAGAAAGAATTTCCAGTTAGGCAATGGCTCCACCTTGAGAAGAAGAGGAGGGCCAACATGTTACAGTGATGCTAAGACAGGGATCAGACAGAGTGCAAGGTGAGAAGATAGTAGGCTTTCATTCTTAGCATCCCAGGGTAACTGCACACAAGCCCTCTCAGGGTGGAATTGAAAAGCACCCCTTTTGAAGCACTTCAGTTAGGAGAGGTATGTATAGTTGTACAGTACTGAAGAGCTCTAAATTAAAGGATCTTCAAATTCGAGCAAGATTTAAAATGTTTCACATGAACATCTGCCTAAACACAAAACTGGCATCATCTACTCCCCAGCTGCCTAAAGTTGGTACTCTTACCATACTAGGCTACAGCGTGTGGAGCAATAATTTTTACCCAAGCAAACAATTCCTTGAGGGTGAAACTGACTTGACATCAGAGCAGTCCCTTTTGCAGGGGGGAGGGTGAACTGGGGCAACCACCCCAGGCCTTGCTTTTTGGGGGCCCCCCTGAACAGTGTTGTACAGGCCCTGAGGGCACCACCACTCCACGCAGCTGCTGTGCACTGCTAGCTTTGTGCTCTGGCCACTTGCCACCCCCTCCCCCCGCACATGGCCTGCACAGGCTGATATGCCCCGGGCCCTGCACACCCCTAGGGGCAGCTCTGCTTGACATATTCTACACAGTACCTTTACTCAAGGCCATATCCACAGGAAAGTGCAGTGGTGTGTACTTTCTACTGTGGATGGACAGTGCATGCTTTCCACTGTATAGAACATTGAGCTTTCTCGCCTCATGGGTGATGGAGGACACCCAAGGGGCCAGGCAGGGAGAAGGTACAGGAACAGGGGTGAAGCCTGGCACCCACTCAGCCTTTCTCTGCAGCTGGAGTTCCCAGGCAGGCAGAGGACACCAGGGGAGGGAGGAAGGGAACAAGTGCCAAAAGTGGGGATTTTATCTGCCATTGCTACTGTCCCCAGCCAAGCTTGGCACCCTGTGCAACCACTCCCTGTGGCTGGAGACCCAAGCCAGTGGGGGATACTCACAAGTGGTGGGCAGAAAGCATGCAGAGGGAACATGGACTGCTTGCTGCTGTGTCTGTTCTTGGTTGAGCTTGGCACCCATACAGCCTTGCCTCACAGCCTCCAGCTGGATCAGGGCAAGACTGACTTTCAGTCCCCTCTGCTGCCCAGGCCAGTTGGGAATGGCAGTGATGGTGGAATACAGTCTCTCCCTCTCCCACCCTACCCCTCTCTGTGCCTGCTACCAATCTGGCCCCTGCTGGTATATTCTGCAGACTCGGTGGCTTCAGGCATGCCCCACCCCCACCCCGCTATGGTCTGAAGGGTAACGTGCCACCCTCTTCCCCATTTATTAAATTCTAGATCTGTTTATGCCTTTATTTAGGCTTTTTAAAGGGGTAACTTCCTAAGTCTGAGTAATTTACTAAGTAATATGACTGTGTGTTATGTGTCCTCCCTGAGCCTGCCCCTGGTAAGAGTGTCCTGGGCACATCATGACAAACTGTTTGAGCGGACTGAGGGAAGCCTGATCCACTATGCTCTGCTACTGCTGATTGCCATGGTGCCCCAGGCACACCTGAGAATTTGATGTGGGACCCTGAGTTTGGATAGTGCAGTGGGCAGGCCCATGCTTCTCCACAATTTTCACTATACTATACTATGTGTCCCTGTCCCCCACAGCCAAAGACAACTTCGCTGCTGGCATCGATGCATTTCTTCGCTGGTGAGAGGCCCAGGTCTATGTAGCTGAGGCGGCACTGGCTGCTCAGGAAAGTTTTGCATGGCCTCCCAACTCTCTGTGTGCTGTGGAGATAAACTCCAGGGGCCAGCAGGGAGCTCAGCCAGGCTGGGCAGGGGTAGGGGCAGGGGCAGGAAGGGGAGGGCCTTCCTCCCAGTGCAGGGCTTACTGGATGGGCATGGTGGGTGTATCCATTGCCCTGAGTCTACCTCTGCTGGTGGCAATAATGTGTAACTTCCAGCTGTGTCCTGGGGTGCAGGGGTGCAGTGCCTGGCTGTCTGGGCACGGGCTCCCTCCAGGGAAGAGCTGGAGCTCATGAGGGTAGGTGCTGCCAGCCCCAGGCTGGCCTCCTGGGTGGGGCTGCACACTCAGACCTGTCAGGGCAGGCCCCTGCTCGGGCTGCTGGAGCTTCTGGATGATGCTGTGGGCAGGGACTGTAGTGAAATGGGCTCCTGGAGTCCCAAGGGGTCCTCCCCCACTGACAGCTCATCACTGTTGCCAGGCCATGGCAGAGTCTCAGCTGGTTGCCCGTGCTGGAATATACGGCATGGCTCTGCTTAGGGTGCCAGGATGTGAGGATGTATTTCAGCTGCTGCATAAAGGGCATGGCCCCGCAGGCAACCCCCATCTGGTGGCTGTGGTCAGTGACATGGACCCATTGTTTCTGCGGGACCTTGACCTTTATATGGCATTGGCATGCTAACCCATCATACCTGTCTGCTGCATGTGGTCTGCCAGACCCTCACAGTGGGCACGTTGGAGTGCCCACCTTGGGTGAGCTGGCTCTGGACTTCACCCCTACCCTACAGTGCAATGAGGTCTGCAGTGTCATCCTGGGACCAGTTATACCCCTGGGAGGCAGTGTGTGGCATCAGGGGTGATGCCAGCATAGATCTCCCTGTGGCCCTTAGGCACTGCATGACAGAATCGCATCTGCTGCGCCTGGGCAGGTGCCTGCAGCACACAGCACAAGGGCATGGTGTGGGACAAGCAGACAGGTTGTGGGGCTGGGCCAGGAGCCAGTATCATTGTCTGGGCAGGCTGTCCTGGTGCCTCTACTGTTGGATCTAGTGGCCAAGTCAGGCAGAAGGTGGGACTGGACCCTGGGGTCACCACAGAGTTTAAAGGCTAAGCTGAGGCAGGAGAAGTGCTCCAACCATGGCCTGGGGTTAGCTGATGGTGGGGCTCCTGGTCAGTATCCACATGTGCACTACTGTGCAGTTTGCCCCCAGTCAGTTGTCTACATGTGTGCTACTGCTCAGTAACTATAGCATGGTTAATTTGCTACCTGCATTTGCAGGTAGAAAATTGACCACACAGTAGACTAATTGACTGTGCAGTAAGCACCTGCATGACTGGACCTTGACACTTCACTGCAGTCAATTAGTCAATGGAGTGGTAAAGCACATTGTTTAGATATACCCAGTATGTATCTGCTAGAAAGTGGAGAAGTGAGGGAAGTTCAGTGGAACGACAAAAAATTGAGCCTGCTTGTCACCTACCCCAGTCCTATGCTTGTGAAAGGAATGTGGGCATGGTAGAGTTAAGCCACATTTACCATTTCTATAATTCTTAAAAGATGCCTAAGATTTCCTAAATGAAAATTGGAGCTAACCTAAGGCTGCTATAACTTGCAGTCTCTAGGAAGCAGAGAACAGCCACTTGCCACTCTCCAAGACATCCCCAATTTATTTGGAAGCAGTAAAGGATCAGAGATCCCATTCTACCAGAGGAATTCTCAGGGAGCTGAGAAAATCTAGGCCTCTGAATCTGATTCCATAACTGTGCTGTAGAAATAATAATGAAATCCAGGTGTTTCATGCAGCCTTAGACCCATATGAAATCCTTCATGATGATTCAGGATGAAGGCTATAGTGTCCTGGCCAAAGGCAAATGGCAAAGAACACTTTGGGTCACCTGAAGGAATCAGCAGATAATCTTGCCCAAGAGACTGAGAAGCCCCTGACTATTCTTTCTCTTGGTTATGTTCTAATAAGCCACTCACCATACCACTGCAGTTCTTTGCCTCTTTAAGAATATAAAAATAAATTCATCAGGGGCCAATAGTGTAAATCAGCAGTGCTCCATTGATTTACCAATCCTGCCCACCCTCTCCTGGGAGAGAGTCCTTTGGCTTCTCAGCATTTCTGTTTCCTTTCCAGATACAAACCTTGCTCTTGCAGGAGTTAAATCCAGCCAGAATTGGAGCTGGAGTCATGGAGCTGCTGCTGTTTTTTTATTTGAGAACAAGAAGTCTTTTCACTGCTGCCTCCAGCCTGCACTGTGTGGGGGGCTCTGTTGCCCCTGTTTCCTGAAGAGAATATTTGCACTCTATGGAGGGAGAGTTCCAAGCACAAGCAGCAGCTGAAGCTGATCACGTGGCTCCTAATGAAATCCAGACCCTGGCGGAGTGATGACATATAGTGCTGTGATTTGTGCTTCCATACAGACTAAAGAAGCAGAGGAAGGTATAATATGTTGCGCTGCTGCCAAGCAACACAGACTCCAATATAAATCAGGCAGTGTGAACAGAGAGGCTTATTTTCAACATCTGCTTGTTTCTTGTTCTAATTGCTCTTTCTCACATTGCAATATAAGAAGCAAATGGAGATCAGGTAAAAACAGACAAAATACTTTTTCTATTATATTTAAAAGTGCTGTAAATAAAATATCCAAAGAATATCTGACTGGTATTAATCTGATATCTGGATGGTATTAATTTATTCACTGTTTGTAAGTGTTGGTGGAAGAGGGTATGTAAACAATTTCAGACCACACACTGTTCCTGAACTCCTTATTTTGTCTCCTCATTATTTGCAGTTCATTATAGATGGTATTTAATTGGTCCCCAAAACAACACCATATTGCTTTTACTTCCTGATTTGCTGACTGAATTTTTAAAAATACAGTAGAATGAATAGCGAACAGTAGTGCTAACATGTGAAACTTTTGGGATTACTGACCATTTTCACAAGCAAAACAGCATAACTCAAATATAACTGGATAATATGACTTCAAAAACAAGATTTCACCTCAGTGTCTTCTCACAAAAATTGACTGGCTGCTCATGGCACTTTTACACAATTACTACCACTTACCTGGGTCCAGTTCATCATTTGATTCTCAGAATAACAATGTCTGCATTTATATATTTATTTATTTATCTATCATTTAAAATGCTTATCACAGACTCTAAGCACTTTACAAAGAGTAACTCCATTACCATTAATAGAATAAAGTCTTAAAATAGATGAAACAATGAGCAGAACAATCAGATGAAACAAAACTGACAAATGAATTGTTGATACATAAACCTGAGAACTTGAAGTCCTTTTCCCCATATGGCAACATCTGATCTTCTCAACACTCCTTTGAGGCTCTGAAAGGGTGGTATAACATATTCATTTGTGACAGTTATTAATTATCAGCATGTAGTGACTGATTGAAGTTAATATGTTAGGAGATAAAAATTGCATGAGGGCCCTTAAAACGAGCTAAAGTCCTTGAACATGCATCTGACAGTTTTAACTGCACTGATTGTCAATTTGAACATGTGACACCAACCAAACTTCACCTTTGCTGAAAGCTTTGCAACAAAGATGGATTTTGTGACATTCCTGGGAGTTTTATGGTTGAGGAGAGACTATATCTCAGCCTGAAGTGTAAACAGTATGGACATGTCCACACATGCAGGTACGTGTGCTTGCAGCAGCTCAAATACTAGCGGTGCAAATTTGAGCTTGGGTTTTTTGCCTCAGCGCATGTGCCCAGACATGCACTCCGGTGTGCCACTTGGGGCAAAATAACCCTGCCTGTCTCCTCCTGGATCTGCAACCAGGGGAAGCTAGAGCCTGGGGCCAGTACCTGTGCTGTACATATACATATACATGTGTGTGTGTGTGTGTGTGTGTGTATACATATATACATACAGAAAGAGAAAGAGAGGAATCGATCAGTTGGGCAATGCTTTATTGGTATATTTACTATGTTGAAACAATTTGGAAGCCTATCAGTGTCTCTATCATCATGATAAAATACATTTTAAGGTGGGTGTGTGTGTGTATGGAAGTACATGCTCCAGAGATCCCAGGGACACATCTTTGTGGGCACATCTAGATGAGATGCTAATGTCACCATAGTCTAATTATACTGAGCAGTAGCACATCATAGCACAGATAGTGCTAATATACTATTGTGCAGTATTATTAGGCTACTGTTCAGTAGTGTCACTTAAAAGATGTTCGCCAGTGCTACTTCACAGTAACTCTGGTTGCAGGGAATTTATTTGATACTTTATAATACAAGTACTAAATAAATGTGCAGTAACCAGTGCATAGTAGTGTCTCACGTAGATGTGCTTGCTTAGTGGGGAAACTCCAATATTTCCTACTTATGGAGACACACCCAGGAGATTCCCAGAAGCACATCCTTATAAGAGGCAAAGGCTGGGCAGGCATTCCCAGGGCTTCAGGGGCTCAATCCTGTGCAGGAATTCCTAGCAGCACACTGGACCAGGTCTCTCAAGCCTCAGAGGAACACACTGTCTGTTGTCCTGCAGCATCAACAGGTGGGACACTGGGTAATGTGTGTTTCACTGAATGAAGTAGATCAGCTGACACATCCTGGATCAGCTGATCTGCTGCATTTGGCGAAGTCTGTTTCAAACCATGGGACGTTTTCACACATGCATGCATCACAGTGCAGGGTGCTTGCTTTGAAAAGTGCCTGTTGCTGCAAATGCATACAGTTGTATAAGCAGCAAAATTTGTGTCAACGGTGAGAAAATGGCAGTAGCACACTTTTGAACTAAAATGCCTCAGTGGTGCTTCAGTTTAAAACTGCACAACTGCTATTTTCTGTGTGCTGATGTGCATTTCGTCACTTCCACTACTGCATGTGGCGCAGTGCAGTTCACATAAGAAAAAGACATAAGAAAAAGAACTTGACAAATATTCTTGTAGCATATGCCATTATATCATTTTGGATGTACATATTATTAATTTGCTACCACAAATAGCTCTTCTCTACCAAAATGTCAAAACTGTTACTGTATTTATATTTCTAATATAAAGTTTGTTACACTAACATCTCTTCCTCTAAAGCAGTGGTTCCCAAACTATGGGTCACAACCCCAAATGGGGTCACAGAAACAGCAGATGGAGTCACAAGAAATAAAATCACTTTAATCCAGGGGTGGGCAAAATGTGGTCCACCAGGCAATTTTGTGTAGCAAGCTTACCTTTCAGAGCTTGGGTTGAGACCCAGGCTTGAGATTCTGCTGTTTTGATTGGTGGAGCCAAATATATTGTACATATGTTTATATCCATGTTTCTTTTATTTGTGATAAGTTAATGTAAATAAATGTGTATATAGTTAAGTCCCCTGACTGTCCTGGCCTGGTTCTATAGAGACAGAGGGAAACTGAGTGGTTTGCAGTTCCCCCACAGCCCATATGCCAGCTAACAATTCCCTTCAATTGGAGAAGGGGAATATGTATCCAAGTACACCTGGGATACTTTCATACAGCCCATGGGAGCCCACCATCTAATTGTACCCTGCTCAGCCCATGCATGTTGCTCATATGGTGGCTTTGTGCATAGAATGGCCCAGCCACTGGGGGACCAACTTGACTTCCCCAGAGTCCTGCTTGCTCTGGGCACCAGGTAGGGAATGGGTAGGGATGGAGGAACTGCAGCTGCTTGGGAGCACAGAGCCTGCACCTAGGGGATGATGGGACTGCAGATCTTGTGTGGGCAGGGTGTGGGTGTGGGGGGTGTGGGACCACCCACACACTCTCCCCCTTCCATATGGTGCACAGCCCCTATCACTGGGAAGCAGTAGCAGACTGCGGGCACTCACGTCACTTGTGGCCTGCACAGGTGCTGCCACCTGGTTGTGCATGGCTCAGGGCACTGCTGCACATGGGGGCAAGAAGCACAACCAGACTGGCTCACCTGTATCATGCAGGGATCCTTGTGGCACATGTGCAGCTCCCAGCACTCACCTAGCATGTCAGGATGGCAGAAGGCAGCCAGCTCCAACATGTAGGGCTTTCTCCAGTGGTGCACAAGTGCTGGGAACTGCATATGCACCATGAAGAGCCCTGAATGATAGAGGTGTGCTGGCGTGGCTGTACTTCTTGCCAGCATGTGCAGCACTGGCCAGAGCCACACGCTGCCAGGTGGCAGTATCCGTACAGGCCACAAGTGCCCCAAGCACTCACTGCCTGCTGCTGTGGACTGGGAGCCTCCCCTACCCCAGGGCTAGGCTGCCTCTGCGGCAGTCCCAGCCACAAGACTTTTAAAAGCGTGCAGGTATTTTGAGCCCTTAGACACAACAGCAGAGAGCCTTGGGGGAATTCTTAGCCTCTTCTGCTCCTGCACAGACTGTGGGCTACCTGTGCCAGCCTGCCTGCACCCTGGCACCATTTTCTGGCACCACAGTGCTGTGTGGCTGCCAGACCCATGCCATCCAGCCCTGCAGGCTGCTGCAGGTTTCTGCCAGTCCTGCCAGCCCCCAGGTCCAGTTGCAGCCAGCTCCTGGCCACCAGGGCCAGTGCCAGCTGCCCACAGCCAGCCCCCAGCAATCTGCCTGGAGCCTGCAGGTGGAGTCCAGAGGAGAGCCACATACATGATTACAGGTCAAGAGAACAGGCCTTATGAAGAGAGGTTGAGAGGCATCGGACCCTTCAGCCTGGGGAAGCAAAGGCTCAGAGGTGACTTGGTGGCTGCCTATAAGTATATAAGGGGTGTGTATCAGGAATTGGGGAAAGTCTGTTCACCAGGTCACTCCAAGGGAAAACAAGGTCTAATGGCTACAAACTGGTAGAGGATCATTTTAGACTGGACATAAGGAAAAGTTTCTTTACCGGCTGAGTCCCCAGAGTCTGGAATAGACACCCCCCAGAAGTGCTGCAAACACCTACTCTGGATACCTTTAAGAAATGCTTGGATGCTTATTTTGCTGGGGTGATCTGACCCCAGCTGACTTCCTGCCCCTTGGGCGAGGGGTTGGACCTGATGGCCTTGTGAGGTCCCTTCCAGCCCTAATGTCTATGACATCTATGAAACCTTGGCTCACATTTCCCAGTCCCAAGCTGTGCCCCTGCTCTGTTCAGCAGAGAGACAGCTGTGAGGAGGCCTGGAGAGCTGATGTGGGAGCCCCAATGTCCTTATTACTCACCTGGGGCCTTAACTGGTCCATGGAGGAGACTGGTGACCTCATGGCACCATAGGGTGAGGTGGAGCTGCAGCCATAGTTCAAGCAGGTGGGTGCCACAATGCGAGCATCTATTAGGGGCTATGAGGTTGGATGCGAGACCACAGGCATGACTAGTCAGTACAGCAGTGCTCATAAAGATCAAAGCTTTGCAGACACAGTGGGTCACCATCACCAACCACAATCATCAGTTGGGGACTGCCTGGAAATCCATGACCTTTATGAAACACCTGACTGATATCCTTACACCCTGGGACCCAGACCACAGCCATGCTGTGTACAGCAGGATGGGGAGCCTGCCCAAGTTCCCACTCTGGCCTAACATCCACAGTGATGTCACCAGGGGAGGGCCTTGGGGTGCCAGCAGCCTGTCCCACTGATCTCCCTGCCTGCACCTCTACCAGCAGCTTGGGGAGCCCAGGCCTGTGCCTGCCCTGACAGCTCTGCAGCCTCATCCCCAGCCATGAGGCATAGCCAGCTATGTCACAATTGGTCACCAGCAGCACTGTTGTCTTGAACTGCTTGACAGCAACTTGGAGTAGATTACCACTTGAGGTCCCTTCCAGTTCTTCTTTTCTCGGATTATTTCATAGGTTTACCATATTTACAGCTCCAAAAAAGTGGACACCTGATGGGGGTGGGGAGGATATAATGGTGGAGTGGGGTAGGGGGAATATGATGTAGGGGGAGGGGCAGTGACATGCATGGGCATGGGATCTATGCTTAGTTTTGCAGAGCTGGGATGGTTTGCTTTCCTTTGATTTGCTTCCATCTTCATCCTGCCTGTCCTTTTTCAGGAGAGCAAGGATCAGCTTCAGTCTTATGTTCTGGCCTACTCATGGCCCCAAGAACTTTTATAAAAGGATGCTATATGGCTACATGTGCAGCCATTTGGGAGCAGATTTGCTCCTCAAAGCAGTCAGAAAAGTGCAGCCCTTTCCAACTCTGTTCCCAGAGCCTGTGCCCACTTTTCCACCCCCAGACCCCAAGAGTGATGACCCATGCCATGAATTTCTTCTTTCCACCCTGCTCACTGTGCTTTGCCACCATGGTGACTGTCATTTGGCCCAGGTCAGTCTCAGCCCTGCCTGGGCCCTGTGCTGCATGGCTGCATGGCCAGGTTCACTAATACATTTGAGGTCCCCTGGCCCTGCACTGATGTTGACCAGCCATTGGCCCATTGCTCAGACCCTGGCAAGGACACTAACAACGTGCACGTGAATGCTGCCACCAGTGCCATAAATGGGCTCTGGGGTTTTAGCCCTGCCTCCTGTGAGCCCACCTAGTCAGTCAGGACTGGTGGCTGTACATCATCCATTGCATGTGGGATGACTAGCAGTGGTTGGATTTGTTCTGGATGACCTGAGCCACCTTCCAGGAACATTTCAATCAGCTCTGCCTGCACCTAGAGCAGCATGCCACCACCATGAACCACCCCCTCCCTGCAGAGACCTGGCTGGCTATTGAAGTGCTCAAGCTGGACATGCTTACAGGCCTGGACAATGTCATCCATCTCTTTGACATTGTCAAGGTGGCTACTGGGAAGGCTGTCCTAGAGGTCTGCAGTACCCTCTAGGACATGGCTGGGGCACACTAAACTCTGGGTCTACAACCCTCTGGAGGTGGTGAAGGGGTTTTGTGCCCTGGGCTTCTCCCAGTGCTTTGGGGCCCTGAGACAGGACCTACATCCACAACACCTGCGTGATCCTTGCAACCACCCCTACTACAGCTGGCAAAGAAAGAACTTTATTCCCTTCCATAAACACAGACACTGAACAGCAGATTCCTTCTTTCCTCTCTCCTAAATCACAGAGCTCCAACCCCCTTGTCCCACCAATAGAGCCCGTTACCAACCACCCCACCAATAAAGCATCTTCTTCCCCATGAAGACTATGTACAGTGCTTTGGGTGCCTTCTCAGGGTGGAGGACAATGGGGTGGGTGCACCTAGGGGGAAGAGCCCAGGTACAGGGGCCCAGCACCACAGACTCTGCTGGCACCACTGCAAGTGTGCATACCACAGCAAGGCCTGTGGGCAGGGGTTTGCCTGGGGGTTAGGGCAGATATTACTCTGCTGGTACAGTCAGATCCCACTCCTGCAGCCTGAAGCCAGGGCAAACAGGTCCCAGTTCCAGTGCTGGCCCCACTGTGGGCAGGTCATGGTCAGGGTCCACATAGAGCCTGGGTGAGCAGTGGGTCAGAGCCCAGGCAGGGGGCTAGATGGTGGGGGACCTGAGATAGGTGCCAGGGCAGAGGGACCTGGTCACTGAAAGTGCTGCTGCATCTTAGCACAAGCTCATTGAAGTGGTTGCAGCTGGGCGATGAGCAGCTGCCAGGGGGCAGGCACGGTTAGGACCAGAGGCAGGGCAGCAGGTGTGATGAAGGTGACTGCCAGGGCCAGGATGATGTCCAGCACCAGAAGTCCTCCTCTGCAGCCTCCACTGCCCTGACCAACATGGCAGCCTACCACTTCTTGGTCTCCGCCATCCTATCAAGGAGGGTGATGTACTTCTTGAGGGCCAAGAGACTCTCCCTGAATGCCTGGTCCTTCCAGGCCATCTTCAGCTCATGCATGAGGTTCTTCCACCAGCATGTGATCTCTGCATGCCCATTCTGTGAGACCATCAACCACTCCTCCACCATAGAGTCCAGCCAGTTGAGCAGCAGAATCTGGTTTTTGGGCTGCTGCTGCTGGAGCTTGTACATACGGAGGGCCCTGGCTTGCAGTGACCCTGAAGGCATCTCCCTACGTGAACCTGGTGCCTCTTCCCCACGTGCAGCTGATGGACCTGCAGAGCCAGGAGAAAGAGTCTGCTTGTGAGTGTTTGCAACATTTCTGAGATAACATGTGCTATACCAGGGGGCTGTGCACTGCTCGGCCTCAGATCAAGTGTTGTGCCCAGGGATTATCTTAAGTCATTCAGGCAGGCCTTGACACATGGCTGCAAGCCAAGCTCACAGTCCCGGTTCACTTTGCAAGTACAGGTGAGTTGCTGGGTGCTTGCTGCAAGCAGCCTGCCTTCCCCACCCCCTTCCCAGGCTGGGACCAGCCTGGCTCATGGCAGCACTTGCTATGGGTGCTCCAGACTCACTCCCCACTTCTCTTCCTGCAGGCCAGGCCATCTTCTCCCTTGCTGCAAAGTCCATGGTGCCCGGGCTCAGAAAGCCAGGGACTCCTAGCAGACTGGGACACAGACCTGGTGGTGCTCTCACCTTTCCCCAAGGTGTGGCCCTGGTGACAGTATCCCAGGTGTGCAGCAGTGAGCTCTTTGCATGGGCTGAGGAGTGCCCAACCCACTATACCATGCTGCTGCTGATCACCATGGTACCCCAGGCACAGTTGAGAATCTGCCACATGACCCTGAGCTTTGACTGTGAGGTGGGCAAGCCTGTACTTCCCTGCAACATTTGCCACTACCTGGAGGGGTACCTGTGCCTGTGCTACACATCCCTGCCCTCCACAGCTGAGGACATTGCTACCAGCATTGATGGATTTCTCTGTCTCATGTCTTCCTAGCTGAGGTGTCACTCACTAAAATTTTGCAATTCCTTCTGCCTCCCTGCATACTGTGCAGGGGATCTCTAAGGCCAGGGGTTGCTTGGCCAGGCTGGGTGGGGAGCGGGGACCAAGGTGGGGCAGGAAGGTGAAGGCCCTCCCCCCAGTGTGTGCCTTTCCAGGTGGGCATGGCAGGGCTGCCTGGTGGCCCAAATCTGTCCCTGATGCTGGCCATGATGTGCAGCTCTAGGCGGCGTCCTGGGGTATAGGGGCATGGTTTCTTTTTGGCTATGCAGGGCCTCCTCCAGAGAGAAGCTGGAAATTTTAAGGACAGGCAGTACCATCCCTGGGCTGGTCTGCCGGCAGGGCTGTGCACTTGCAGCTGGTGAGGCAGGTGCTTGCCTGGGCTGCTGGAGCTGCTGGATGATGCTGGAGGGAGGGATCACAGCTGGAAGTGTTCCTGGTGCCCCAAGGGGTTCTCTTCACCTAATGCCTCACTGCCACTGACAGGCCATGGTGGAAACTCTGGCAGGCTGCCCATGGTAGAGAACATGATGGCTCCACCCAGGGTGCCAAGGCATGAGGATGTGGCCCATAAAGGGCATGGTCCTTGGGCAGCCTACACCTGGCAATTGTGGTTGGTGACATACAGCCGCTGTGCCCACAGGGTCTTGATCTTCATGAGGCACCAGCATGCCAACTAGTCATGCCCACACTCCTGCATGTGGCCCACCAGGCCATCATAGATACGCATATTGGAGCAGTCACATCAGGCAAAATGGCTCTGCGCCTCAGTCTCATCCCACGACGCAACAAGGTCTACAGCCTGATCCTGGGCCCAGTTACACCCCTGGAATGCAGTGTGTAGCATCAGGGATGATTGCAGCATGGCTCCTTTAGGGGCTGTGGGTGAAAGTCTGAGTCTATTGGGCATGGGTAGATGCCTGCAGTGCATAGTACAAGGGTACAGAGCATGACAGGCAGTCAGGTGGTGCCAGCACCAGGGTCTGTGCAGGCTGCTGTAACTGTCCCAGAGCTGCTGCTATGGGAACCACTGGTCAGAGGCAGGAAGTAGGTGGCACAGACCCTGGGGTCACCACATAGTTTTAAAGGCCAGGCTGGGGCAGGCAAAGAGCTGCGCCAACTTTGGAACTGGAGAAGCATTTACAGGTAACAAATTAACCATGCAGTAGACTAATTTACTGCACAGTAAGCATCTGTATGTGTAGACAGTGATGCTTTATGGTGCTGTCAGTTTACTGTGCAGTAAAGCGCCTCATGCAGATGAATGCTGGAAGTGCTGGACTCTTTCTCTCACATAGCAGAGCAAACAGTACTTTTGGGAGAGCCTTTTTCTAGAGTCAGCTCTTTGTTTAACAGCTATATTGCAGAGGGAGGAAGATTAGAACAAACAGCCTTAGTCTGGACTGGAAAAACAAAGGACACCCCAAACCTCTAGTTCACAGCAATACTGCTAGTGCATTGGGATTCACATAGGGTTCACAGACCATGAGTAGGGGTCTACCCAATTCAAAGAGGCAGGCATTTGATTACACAGGCAGATCACAGGGCTGTCCTCCATTTTCATGGGCTTATAATGGTGCCTCCCCCCTCTGACTGGCTGACCGGCCACAGTGGCCTCACCATCAACCACTGAGTAAGAGGGATGTCCATCATGTGGCCCCACCTCTTGCTGCTGCTTCTTTTTTTGTATGGTTTTAGGAGTAAGAGCTATCATCACAGTTTTAATTCCACATTCCCCAACCAGACCAATGCCCTACTGGAAAGTGAGTGTAACTCCAGGATGTCATCCTCAGACTTGTGGGGCAGGATGTTATTATGTGCTCCATGGTTTAGTCAGGGTTTCCACACTTGCAGCCAGGTGAGGTTTTTAGGTGCCCCTTGTACATCAGGTGGTCACACTGGTCATGTCCAGTGCGCATCCTATTAAGGATTTTCCACTTGCTCTATGGAAGGTTGAAGCCCAGTTCTTGCATTGTTGGATTAGAGACAAAGTGTTTATTTGGGGAAGTGTTTTCTGCCCAAGCTTTCCTCCAAGATTCTTCAGTGTTGTAGTATAGAAGGTGCTCAGTTTGTGTCCATAAAGGTTTTCATGAAATCATGGGATGAATTGGGAGCTTTTGAAGGTCTCTGTGGATGGGAAGGTCTGGATTACTAGTCATACTCATTATTTCTCTGTATGTTGCTGCATCCCATTGAATAGAGGGAGGAGTAATGTTTGAAAATACAGATAGCCACAGCACTGGAGTTGATATCAAAGTTCCAGAGATAGTCATTACTGAGTGTTGATGAGTTTAGTATGTCAGTTTGAGGCCCAGATGGGTGCACCATCCTCAACTGTTGAGAAGGCCAGGAATATGGCAGAAGTGCAGAGGTCAGCAATTTTTGCACCTTAGCTTGTGCTGGCAAGCTTTCAGATGATGTTCACTCATGACTTTGTTTTCATGGCAGTCTTTTGGAGGTGATAATAATAGGTTAGGGTCACCCCAAGCTAGGTAGGAGTCAGGTCGTGGCATACTTTTTCTCCACAAAAGATGACATTGAGGGTGTTATGTGCCTTGTGATTGCCAAGATGGAATGTGGAGATGATGAACTTGGTAGGATTTGGTTGTAGTTTCCACTTATAGAAGTATTCATCCATTGTTGATAAATCAGAGTTCAGTGTGGTTCAATATTCTGAAAAGATTTTGCTTGTTTGTGAAAAGTGATAGCGTCTGTGTAGATAAATTTCTGTGATGATGTGTAGGGTACATCACTAATATTTCATGGCACCCTTAAAAGGATCTTGCAGCACTTTGGTCAAGAATAACTACCTTAAAATAATGGTGCCAGCTTTCATGCACTGTTGTATTTTCTTTCTGAAGGAATGTTAGGTTACTTGGGTAACTCACACTTTCACAAAGTGGTTTTATAACAGGGTAGGCACATCTATATGTGCATTTGCTGTGGCACCAGAGTAAATTGTGCTCACAAGTAAATAGTGCGAGCTGGTATCTATACATGCAGGGAAGCAGAAGTAGATTCCCTGTCAATCTGCTCCCACTTCCTGGGGCCCTGCAATGGGCATCTACCATCAATAGGGGAAGCCAGCAGCCCCCCTCTAAAGCCACTTGGTGCTCCCTGGCTAGCCACTTCTCTGGCCAGGAACAGCGTGCACAGCACAGGGACAGGAAGCACTCTCTTTGACACCTCTGCCTCCCTGTGCTATGGCTGCTCTAGTCCCTGTTCCTGGCAGAGACGACCAGAGTCCTGTGCTGCTGCTGGCCACTTCACTGGCTCTGCTGGTCCACAGCACTGGCTGTCACCTGACCCATGGCTGTCTTTCCCCCTTCCAGATCTCCCACATGCAGTGACTATCTGCCATACACTGTGCATCATCCCACAGCTGCCATTGCACACCTGCCTCCTCAGCCCCATGCATCTGGCCAGACCCCAGCTGGATACCAATGATGGGCTCCAGGATGACACCACTTGGGCTACCATCATCCTCCTGGGCCTCTAACCCCACTTTCTCTGGGCCCGCCAGGACAACCATGACTGGTAGTGGCACATCGTTCCGCTGGCGTTTCTTGGCCCCCACATAGCGTCATGAACAGGATCGGTACACTGGAAAGATGCAATGGAGCTAGAACTAGTTGAGGGTTGCCCTTGGCGCAGTGGAAAACGCCACGTGCTAGATGCCATGGAGTTGGGAGCACACATCGCTTACCATCAAGCAGGCAGAAGATTTGTGAGTGGTTACCTTTCACTTGAGGGAGAAGGGGAACCTGCAAAAGAATGGGAGGTGCATCTTCACCCGAGAGCTTTTGGATGTGTAATGGGGAGTGAGCAAGTTTGATTTAAACCCTGGGAGCAAGGGGGCAGAGAGTCCTCAGCCAGACAAAAGCCGAGTGAGGAAGATATAGCTCTCAGTTGGGAGTTTGTTCGCTGTATGCACTGTGTACGGGAGAGCAAGGGACCAGTGCCAGTTAACTGGGACATGTTGTTACCAGAGTTGGGCGAGTTGGAGTTTTTGGAGATCCGTGGAGAAGTGGAGCCGGAGGGAGACTCCACGGTGGAAGGGAACAGCACAGAGTACGGGAAGGGGAAAATGCGAATAATGTTCCATGCAGTCACGTCCCTGATACAGGAAAGGACTGAGTTGGAAGCCCGATTGAGTGCCGTTCACGCAGTCAAGTGGATTGCAGCTACGGAGGAAAGCCGGAGTCCCTTGTCATCACAAGATGGTGATGAATCAGAAGGGAGAAAAGGAGGGCAGAGTTGCCCACTGGAAGGCGGAGGAGGAGAGGAGCCGCCATGGTATTGCGGAAGAGAAGGGGAGCTGCCATGGAAAGGTAGAAGAGGAGGGCGGAGCTACTGGTGGGTGGGTGGAAGTAGCGACTCCACCCCCCGAGATCCCTATGAGCCCGCCTCCGGGCCATGATCGGGAGGCAGAAGGAGCTGAACTACGACCGAGTTTCTTATTGGGTGCAGCGAGGGCTCAGGTAGCCACACACCCCGTGGCAAGGAGGAGTCAAGTGATGAGTGCAGCTTGCACTACTGCCAGCACTTACCAAGGTAGAACCTGGACTGAATTACAGGCTTTGTGTAAGAGGTCCAAGATGAGATCAGCAGAAACCCTGGCTATGTGGATGGATGGGACGCCTGGTCGTGGAGTTTGGATCCGACCTGGTGGACCAGCATGAGGCGAGTTCCCTCACCAGACGAGCCTCGTGGAGTGGAGGACATGCTGCTGACATCGGAATGGTGACGTACAATGTTTATTGGGAACAGATTTTACAAGCGATCATCGGGATTTTGTACTGCATATGGAATCCTAGACGACATGCACTGGGACCGTCGTCATCCCAGCAGCAGGAACAGTGGCCTCACCGTTACCTGCAAGATCATGGAACTGTTCCGATTACACTGATATCTATTGATGCATGTGTTGAGGTGTACGGAGGAAGATCTGCCATTGTTCTCCAAATTTTGTTAAACCCACTAGCCAGACAGCCAGAGAGTGATTTCTTGCGGCAACTTCCGCGACTGCAAGCTCTTGTGAAACCGGGTCAGAGAGAGCTCAGCGACCCAGAGCAGCATTGAGTGCATGAGTCTAGCCTACGACGATTTCAGCTGACGCAGAGAACGCCAGAGGAATGAGAGATGTTCAGATTCCTGATGTGATACTCTAGACTCACGAGCAGCAGTTGAGAGTTTTAGGCAATGAGGGTCAATGGAACCTAGCATACGAGATGGGGTTCCAGTGCCAAGATGAGCCAGATGATAAATCATCTTGTGATAATGAATGATTAATTTTTTCTGTGGGACAAGCTAATTAACTTTTCTGAGAGTTTCTTTCTCTACAGATCAG
Source organism: Caiman crocodilus (assembly GCA_030014935.1). Taxonomy (NCBI): domain Eukaryota; kingdom Metazoa; phylum Chordata; order Crocodylia; family Alligatoridae; genus Caiman; species Caiman crocodilus. The sequence goes on along the minus strand of JAGPOW010002492.1, from coordinate 777,711 downwards.
CCAGAGTGTGGGCAGACCAGATTGGAGAGAGAGAAACAGTGTTTTGAGAGAGCAGACTATTTCTGCAGGTCCGTTGAGACGTGTGAATATTTTGAGAAGAGGGAGTACCTTGAGAGACCAAGACGCGATGACACCCACTGAAGTCCTGATAATTGAACTGTTAATAACTAATTTGTTAATGTGTAGCTGTGTATTGATGGGCTACTGTTTGATTAGATCCCTAGAGAATGAGGTTGCTTCGTTGTCCGCTTTCATTTATACCTGTTTCCAGTATGAACCCGTCGGGCAACGCGATGATTTTGAAGACTCGAATGTGCCCCGGTCACGACTGTGCCTTTGGCAAGGGGGCATGTCAGAACAGATAGGTTAAAAAGGTGCCTCAGCACAGCTGTGTTAGGCACATTGTGAGTCCCGGATGCAGGGATTTTCCCTGTAAGGTGGGAAAAGTCCATGGTGCAGGATCAGAGCCCGCCAAAGGTTTGCAGCTGCACCAGTGAGTGCATGCTCATGATTGGCTTAGACTAAATTAGAGAGATCCCCACGTGTGTTGCAGAGCCACGGAGGAGGCCTGATCACCCACCATCGACCCTCATCGTGGTTTTCCACGACGTATCCCGTTCCCGCGTGAGTGTGAGCAACCGTGTGCCTTTCTGCTGTCTACAAATTGTGCCTACACTGTATGCATCGACGAGAGTCTGTGTACTACAGCTTGTAAGTAAAGTTTTTTTGTTGCAATCCACTGAGGCCTCTTATTCAACTAGTCCTGTTCTAAAGGCGGCCCCATTCTGCTGGCGTTTCTCGGCCCCCACATTACCCCAACTCAGGAACAGAGCTTTTCCATGTGCACAAGGAAGTCTCCAACAGCATACTTACTTGCCTGTACACTAATGCCAGGAGTGTGGGGAATAAACAAGAGAAACTGGTCCTTCTGCTTAACAGAAATGACTACAATCTCATAGGAATAACAGAGACCTGGTGGGAGTCCGCCTATGACTGGACTATGGGTATAAATGGCTATACCTTGTACGGGAGAGATCATGCTGAAAAAAGGGGCGCGTGTGTAGCTCTTTATGTGAAGGAGAGCTACATATCCCTACAAGCTGAGATTGGCACCCAAGGAGGGTGACTGGAGACCCTCTGGGTTAGAATATGAGGGGAACATGGTGAAGGGGATACAATGGTAGGAGTCTACTAGAGACCTCCAAATCAGGAACAAGAGCTTGACCATGAAGTTACTAGGGAACTGGCTAAGGCTGCACACTCTCTGTGCATGGTTGTCATGGGAGACTTCAACTACCTGGGTATCTCATGGGAACAGCACTCAGCCAAATCCGATTAGTTTGAAAGCTTTGTCATGTGTGTGGATGAGCTCTATCTGTCTCAAGAAGTTTATGGGCCTACAAGAGCTAAGGCACTGCTGGACCTTGTACTGACCAAAGGGAGTGATCTAGTCAGTGACCTAAAAATAGAAGGGAAGCTGGAGACAATGACTACGAATTGATCACTGCAAAGCTAGCAAGTCAGTCAGCAATGCAGTAGTCCTCAACTTCAGGAAAGCTGACTTTCATAAGCTCAGGAGGCTTGTTGTCAAGGCCCTGAGAGGCTATGATTTGACAGGGAGAGGAGTTCATGATGAGTTGATTCTCCTTAAGGAAGCAATCTTAGAAGCACAAGGGAAGTCCATCCCAACCCATAGGAAAGGTGATAAAAGGGATCAGTAACTCCCGTGGCTCAACAGGGAACTCATGGACCTTTGATATGTAAAAAGAGGCTTATAAAGGATGGAAGACAGGAAACACCACCAAGGACGAATATTCGGCACTGGTCAGCACCTGTAGGGAGCAAACTAGGAAAGCCAAGGCTGCAACCAAACTTAAACTGGTTACACAAATCAAGGACAATGAAAAGTCTTTCTTCAGATGTGTGGGGAGTCAGAATTAAAACAAGGGCTATGTTGGATGCCTGCTAAACCAATTGAGGGGCAGCTGACAACTGACACTCAGGAAAAAGCCAATCTGCTTAATGATTACTTTGCGTCAGTTTTTCACCACCCCAAAGGGACCACCCTGCCTAACATGACCAGGGTGAGGGTAAATATATGCCCACCGTTGGCATAGATCTTGTGAAGGAGCACCTTGAGATGCTGGACACCCACAAATCAGCTGGTCTAGATAGATTGCACCCAAGAGTGCTAAAGGAACTGACAGACATCATAGTATGGCCACTGGCAAGGATATTCGAGAACTTGTGGCTCTTGGGTGAAGTTCCTGAAGATTGGAGGAGTGTCAATGTGCTGCCTATCTTCAAGAAAGGGAGAAAGAAGATCTAGAAAACTACAGACCAATCAGTTTGACTTAAATCCCTGGAAAGATCTTGGAAAAATTATCAAAGAAACTACTCTCAATAAGCTAACAGAGGGCAACATTCTGAGGGACAATCAGCATGGGTTTGTTGTGGGTAGGTCTTCCCTGACCAATCTCATTTCCTTCTATGACCAGGTGATGTATCATCTTGACAAAGGGGAAGAGGTTGATATCATATATTTCAACTTTAAAAAGGCCTTTGACCTGGTGTGCCATGATGTCCTCTTGGCAAAATTGGGCAACTGCAGCCTTGACTACACTACAGTCCGATGGACCCAGAGACCATTGGTGTCCTCCAATGCTCCATTCTTGGACCTGTACTCTTTAATGTCTTTATAAATGATCTGGACTCTGGTGTCAGAAGTGGACTGCCTAAGTTCACTGACAACACCAAACTTTGAGGAAGAGTGCCCACACTTGAGAATAGGCTGGTGATCCAGGCTGATCTCAAAAGGCTTGCGAAGTGGGTGGATGGAAACTTGATGGCATTCAATATGGAGAAATGCAAGGTTCTCCACTTCTGGAACCGCTGCCCCCCCGCATCACACTTAGAGGCTCAGCAATGCTACACTTGCTAGCACCAAGACTGAAAGAGACTGGTGGGGGGTCACGACTGACCACAAGATGAACATGAACCACCAAATGTGATACTGCATCTGGCAAAGCGAACAAAACTCTGGCTTGCATCTACCATTGCATCTCAAACAAGACCCAGGATGTCATCCTCCCACTCTACTTTGCCTTGGTGAGGCCACAGCTGGAGTACTGCATCCAATTCTGGGCTCCACAATTGAGGAAGGATTTGGAGAAGCTTGAAAGAGTCCAGAGGAGAGCCACACATATGATCAGAGGGCAAGAGAACAGGCCTTATGAAGAGAGGCTGTGAGCCATGGGACCCTTCAGCTGAGAGAACCACAGGCTCAGGGTTGACTTGGTGGCAGCCTCTAAGTATGTAAGGGGTATACATTAGGATCTGGGGGAATGCCTGTTCACCACAGCACCCCAAGGGATGATAAGGTCCAATGGTAACAAACTCCTGCAAAGACTATTTTAGGCTGAACATAAGGAAAAACTTCTGAGTCCCCAAGGCCTAGAACAGATTCCCCCAGAGGTGGTGAAAGCACCTACTTTGGACACTTTTAAGAAACATTTAGATGCTTATCTTGCTAGGATCCTTTGACCCTTGGGAAAACCTTGGGAAGACCTTTGAAAAAATTATTAAGGATCACATTTGTGGGAGTCCAGCAGGAAAATAATGCTGAAGGGCAAACAGCACAGGTTCATAGCAGGTAGATACTGCCTGGCTAACATTTTTTTTTTTATGATCAGGTCACAAAATGCTTACATGCAGGGGATGAGGTAGATGTCATCTATCTGGATTTTAAGAAGGCGTTCGATACAGGATCTCTTCCTATGCTCATAAAGAAACTGAGAGGTTGTGACTTAGATGATTACACCATCAGGTGGGTGGCAAATTGGCTAATGGGAGGCACCCAGAGAGTGGTGGTGGACAGGTTGGCATTGACCTGGAAAGATGTGGGTAGTGGAGTTCCCCAAGCTTCAGTCCTTGGACCAGTGCAGTTAAATGACTTCATCCATGACTTGGATGAGGGCATGGAGAGCACTCTGTCCAGATTCGATGATGACACCGAATTATGGGGTAAATATACTAGTGGGCAGGGAACAAATCCACACAGATATGGACAGGTTGGAGAAATAGGCAGAACAGAATAGGATGCAGTTCAACAAGGACAAATGCAAAGTGCTGCACAGGAATCACCAACACACTTACAGGCTGGGGGTGACCCTCTCAGCAGCAGTGCAGCAAAAAGGGATCTTGAAGTCATAGTTGACTCCAAGAAGAACATGAGTCATCAGTGTGTTGAAGTGAATAGTAAAGCTAACCACATTTTATTGTGCATTAGCGGGTGCTAATAAGGTGAACATAAGGAAAGGGAGGTGATACTTCCCCTATATGTGGCACTGGTGAGGCTGCAACTGAACTATTGTGTTCAGTTTTGGATACTACACTCCAAGAAGGATGTGGATAACCTTTAAAGGATCCAGAGGAGGGCCACTTATATGGTTGGAGGCCTGCAGGTAAGGCCCTATGAAGAGAGATTGAGGGACTTGAATCTCTTCAGCCTCTGCAAGAGAAGGCTGAGAGGTGATCTTGTGGCCACCTACAAATTCATCAGGGGGAAACAGCAAGGAATAGGAGATGCTCTGCTTACCAGGGCACCCTTTAGTGTAACGAGAAGTAATGGTCACAGATTGATGGAGCGCAGATTCAAGTTAGGCATCAGGAAGAACTTCTTTACGGTAAGGGTTGCCAGAATCTGGAATGGACTTCCAAGGGAGGTGGTTCTCTCCCCTACCTTGGAAGTCTTTAAGAAGAGACTGAACCTGGCTGGGGTCATTTGGTCCCAGCACTCTTTCTTGCCCGGTGCAGGGGGTCAGACATGATGATCTGCTGAGGTTCCTTCTGACCCTCATAGCTATGAATTTATGAATCTATGACCCTAGTTGACTTCCTGTCCTTTGGGCAGGGGGCTGGACCTGATGATCTTATGAGGTCCCTTCTAGCCCTAATGTCTATGCAATCTATGAAATCTATTCCCCTCATATCAAACAGAACCACCCTCCCCAACAAACAGAACCCCCCTCCCCTCTCAACAAACAAAGCCCCTCAGCCACTCTCCCCACCCCACCCTACCCTACCTGCCAACAATAAAAAATCTTCTTCCCCATGAAAACTATGTACATTGTCCTTTGTATGCCATCTTGGGGTGTGAGGCTGTAGGGTGGGTGTGCCTAGGGGGCAGAGCCCTGGGACAGAAAGCCAGCACCCTGGCCTCTGGCTGTTTCCCTGAAGGTATACTCATTGTGATGAGTGTGGTGGGCTGAGGACTCACCCAGAGGTGACAGTGGCCAGTGCTCCACTGGTGCAGGTGGCTGTACCTCCATCAGCTGGTGCCCAGAGCCAGCAGGACCAGTGTGTGGTACTGGCCCTTCTGCAGGCAGATTTGGCTTTGCACTCATGTGGAGCCATGGAGAGTGGAAGGCCTGGGCTCAGGCAGGGGGACTGGGTAATGTTGGACCTGGACTGTAGGCTGGGCCAGGGGGTCCTGCCTGCTGGAGGTGGTGCCATACCTACTTCCAGGCCAATGTGGGAGCCCGCTGCTCAGTGTCTGGTGGCTGCCAGGGGGCAGGCAGCACTAGGGTTGGGGTCTGAACAGCAGGTAGCATGAAGGTGACCTCCAGGGCCAGAATGGTGTCCAATACCCGGTGGTCATCATCCATGGCCTGCACTGCCCTGCCAAGGACCACAGTGTGCTCCTGCATTGCCTCTACCAGCTCACACCTGAGGGCCAGGTGCTGCACCCAGAACTCCTGGTCCTCCCAGTCCTGTGCATCTTCTCAGGTCACATTCTCCACCTGTCACCTGTCCTGGAAGGCTATGTCCTCTTCCAGCCAGGCCCAAATATCTGTGAGCCAGTCCTCTGGTGCCATGACCAGGTGGTCCAGGAGGAGGGTCCTGTCCAGGATCCTCCTCTGGCAGAGACAGCACATCCACAGGGCCCCTGCTGTGAGTATTGGTGACCCTGAGGCTTCTTCCAAGCTGCCAAGAGTAGCCTCTCTCCTGTGTGCAGCTGCAGGGCCTGAAGAGCCATGATAAAAAAACTGTTTATGTGACGTAGCAACATTTCTGAGATAAGTGCTCTGTACCAGGGACCATGCAGTACCCAGCCTCAGATTGGGGATTGGGCATATATGTGTGCCCAGGATCCATGGTATGTCAGGTGGACTGGCCCAGGCCCAGGCATCTGCTGGCTGAGCCTCCCATTCCCACTCACTCCCCTGGGCTGGTGGGCCACTGAGTGCTAGCTTGAGGTTGCATGCTTCCCCTGCCCCGTTTCAAAGGCAGGGCAGGCCATTCTACTGCCAGCACCTGCTGCGGTAGCTCCAGACCCCATTGCCCCTATGCCTCCTCCTACGGGTTGACACATTCCTCAATGTGTGAGAAGCCTGTCCTTGCCTAGTTGTGGGGTCATTTGCTAATTAATAAATTTGGCACTGTCTCTTTCCTCTCTGTGTTGTGGGGTGGATCCCAGGGCCAGGGGAGTGTGAGCAGGTCATGTGGGGATGGGGCAGGGGCAGGGGCTGGGGCCAGGGTCTGGGGCAGAGAAGGCCCTCTCCCCCAGGCAGGGTTTACTATATGGCCAGGACTGGCATGGATGATGGCTCTCCACAGTCATAGTTTTATAGTTTCATAGTCCTTAGGGTTGGAAGGGACCTAAACAGATCATCAGGTCTGACCCCCTGCCCTGGGCAGGAACAAGTGCCGGGGTCATAACACTCCAGCCAAATAATTGTCCAGCCTCTTCTTGAAGACCCCCAACGTAGGAGAGAGCACCACCTCCCTTAGGCATCCATTCCAGAGCCAGGCAGCCCTAACTGTAATCTGTCCTGATGTCCAGTCTGAACCTTCTCTCTAACAATTTGTGGCCATTATTCCTAGTAACCCCTGGTGGTGCCTGGGGGAACAGAGCCTCACACACTTCCCACTGGTCCCCCCCCACCCCGTGAGCTTGTAAATAGCCACCAGATCCCCTCTCAGCCATCTCTTGTGAAGGCTGAATATATTCAGGCCCTTCAGCCTCTCTTCTTAGGGCCTAGCCTGATGCTCCTGACCATGCAAGTGGCCCTCCTCTGGACCCTCTCAATGCTAGTCACATCCCTCTTGAAGTGCAGTGCACAGAACTGGATGCAGTACTCCAACTTCAGCCTGACCAACACTGCACAGAGGGGGAGGATCACCCCCCTGGACCTGCTTGTGATGTGTCTGTAGATGCATGACAAGGTGCAGTTAGCCTTACTGACTGCTTCCCTGTATTGGCAGCTCATGTTCATCCAGGATCCCTAACTCCAAGATCCCTTTCTGGCACCGTTTTGACAAGAGGGGTGTTCCCCAGCCTATAGGTTTGTTGCTGGTTCCTTCCCCTTAGATGCAGTGCTCTACATTTGTCTGCATTGAATTCCATCCTATTCTCATCTGCCCACCTCTGTAACCTGTTTAGATCTAGCTGGATTCTGTCCCTCCCCTCCAATGTGCCCACCTCACCCCACATCTTGGTGTCATCAGCAAATTTGGACAGAGTGCTTTCCATCCCCACATCCAAATCGCTGATAAAGATGTTGAACAGGACCGAGCCCTGGCGGACTTCATTGCCCACATCCCTCCAGGTCAAAAACAACCATCCACCGCCACTTTCTGGGTGTGACCATCTAGCCAATTTACCACCCATCTGACTGTGTAGGCATCAATGCCGCAGTCACCTAGTTTTTTTGAGAGAATGTGGTGGGGAACAGTGTCAAAGGCCTTCTTAAAGTCCAGACAGATGACATTCACCTTGACAGCCTCATCCAAGGACTTTGGAACCTGATCATAAAAGGAAACCAAGTTAGCCAGCCAGGATCTGTCCTCAATGAACCCATGTTGGTTGCCCCTGAGCATTACCTCCCCTGCTGAGCCCTTGCAAGAGGTCAGCTTTTTCGTTTGCTGCAATCACCAGATTGCCAAGCCTGTCCATTAGGGACCCCACATTATCCGGTGCCTTCTTCTTACTCCCTATGTATTTGAAAAAGGACTTTTTGTTATCCCTAATTCTGGTTGCTAACCCTATCTCCACCTTTGCCTTGGTCTTCCTAATGGCCTCTCTGCAGTCATGAGCAATGGAGGTGAAATCCTCCTTGGTGATAGCCCCTTGCTTTCAGTGTTTTGTATAGCTCCTTTTTTTGCCCTCAGGCATTCCTGGCTGCCTTTGCTGAGCCCTAGGGTTTTGTTTTTTTTAGCATTTCTGTCCCCCTTGGAGTGCATTGGGGGTGACTCCCTTTGAGCTCAGAGGATCATCTCCTTGAGGAGCAATCATCTCTCTTGGACTCCCATCTCATTGAAGCTGCGAGACCCCAATGCTTCTGCTACTAATTTCCTTAGTTCATTGAAGTCAGCCCTCCTGAAGTTGAGGACTTTTGTCTTACTGCTTGCTTTCACCACTCTTCACTGGATAGTAAATTCCAGCAGGTGATGATCACTGTTACCCAGGTGGTCGAGTACTTGTAGATCCCTCTCCAGGTGGTAAGGACCAAGTCCAGCAAGACATTTCCCCTGGTGGGCCTATGCATCTCCCAGGTTAGGTGGAGGTCCTGTATCCTGGCTAGGAGCCTATGTGAGTAGTTAGACCTGGCTGACTGCTCCTCCCAGGAGATGTCTGGATAGTTTAGGTCAACCACATCCCTTGACTTTACAGCCTCCATGATCTGAGAGTTCCAGGGCCAGCTCATCCCCCTGGTGAGATGGTCTGTGGTAGACACCCACTATCAAGTCCCTCAGTTTGCCCCTCCTCTGACTCCATCCTGATCATTGAGGACATGTATTGCTCTTTGACATAGAGGGCTACACCCTCCACATTTTTTCCCTGCTCTGTCTTGCCTGTATGGCCTGTAGCTCTCAATGTCCACTACCCACTCATGGGTACGATCCTACCATGTTTCCATGAGCCCCACTAGGTCTGGGTTTTTGCTAGCTAGCAGAAGGGTGAATTCCTCTTGCTTATTCCCCATGGCTCTTGGGGATGGCTCTGGGCAGTGTCCTTGGATAGTGAGGTGTGGCAGGGAGGTGCCTGGCTGATCCCCCACCCTTAGGGAGGAGCTGATGCTGTTCACAGGTGGTGGTGTCATGGCCAGCCATGCCTTTTGGTGGAATCTGGGGTACCAGAGCTGGTGAGGCAGGTGCTGGCCTGGGCTGCCCAAGCTGCTGGTGGAGAGTGTAGGTGGGGAGCTTGGCAGCTGCAGGGGCCCTCCCCTAAGGGGCCCTCCTCCAGTGATGTGTGACTGTGGGTGCCAGGGCAGGGGCTCATAGAGGCGTGTGTGCTTACTCTGCAGTAAACTATGCTAATGAGCAGTTAAGTGTTTCATATAGACATGCCTTGTATGCTACAGTCTCCATGTTAACGGATCTGGTTCTTTATCTCAAAGTCACAGAGAGCAACACTGTTACATATAGGGAACATGTACAAGTGTGCTTTAATTTGCAGTCATCTATTTTACTATGCATAAAAGCATTGTGTAAAAAATTGTGCAAATATGCTAATGCATAGTGAAATAGGTTACTGTGTATTAAGTGCCACTTGAAAAACACACCTATGCAGGCCTCACATTGGAGGCACTACTTCTAATGTGCATTAGGAAAAGTGCATTAATGCATGGTAGACAAGCCCACAATGATCCAGAATTCTGTCACTGCAGGAGAGCTAGGGATGGCTACTGCACATTTGGCTCTGCTGTCTATAATTACCAGTCCTGGACTTAATGGGTTTTAGACGGTTTGGCATTTGATTTTGGAAGTTTTAGGATTAGCAATATGCAGCCAACTTCATTTCCCCTCTATTTTCTTCCTCCTTTTGATACCATACTTGCCTTGTGCACACAAAGGCACTTAGGCTAGGTGGCACAGCCTGGCCCTACTTCCTCAGAGAAGCAGGGGGAGAAAGCCCAAATCAAGAAACAGTTTCAGGTTCAACCCAACGAGCTAAAGCCTATGAGGAGGAGGTAACAATGTAAACATTTGCGTAGTGCTGCATGACTGGTACTGTATGTGACTCTGTGGTTCGCTAAAATAAAGCTATCTCTGTGGTAGGGGTGACAGTCAATTAAGGCCCCAGCAAAAGCAACATTTAAAATGTGATTAATGCGCTAATGCAAATACATTGTATCATGCTATACCTTCAGGCAATTAATCAGTTGACAACATACTGCAAAAATGGTGATCCAGCCTTACAGATGTTACTTGTTAAATGTAGACTATCTTTGCAGCTCATTTTTATTGAGCTTTAATTTGAATATATCGAGGGCGATAGTGTCTCACCACGTCTTCCAACATTCCTGGGTTAAATGTTTCCCTTTCCTCCTCCTTCCTGGAGTCCCAGGACTCATGCTATGGTCTGCTGTCCAGGGTGCCTCAACAGGAAATGTTACAACTCACCATCCCTTCTCCCTTCCCCCAACCAGTCTTCAGCATTGCTTCTTTAAGAAGCCATTGAGCACCTCCTCCTTGGGTTCTCCTTAGAATCTAACAGCCACTCCTTGAATTCTTACCCTTAAACCTGCATAAAAGTCCATTGATCCACTGTGAGAGAATGACTGGGTCAGGGGATCAGGGGGAGCTCACATTGCTAAGCATTAAATTAAAATAAAAGATACCCAGTGTGAAAATCAAAGCAGGAAGATAGCATGCACTAGTTAGCAGAAGGCATGAAGGCACCCAAAAGAGACAAGAAACACACTTTTATTATGAAAACTTTCTGGAAAGATGTCAGAATCTGTCGTACCAAGTCACTCCATCCAATTCCACTGGATGGGACCCTAGTTGGGACAGTGTCTCTGAACAGTATCTTCAAGTTAGGCCACAAACAGGTTCTTATTCATAGCTGTCCCCAAAAGAAACATCCTTAGATGGTCGATACCAGCTCGACCCACACTGACCAAAGCAGCATGCTTAAAGAGGATGACAGTGCCCAGGAAAGTCTACATCTCCAGAAAATAAAAAGCTAAAATGGCAAGGAAGCAACTCAAACTAAAACTTATTTGAGTTTATACATTGATCACCTTACTCCACCACTCTGGATCATACAGGCTCTGGAGACAGCTGGAGTCAGCTCTGCTCTGCAGCAGAAATGCAGGTGGAAGGCACATGGGACCAAGCTTTTTCTATGGCCCTGGGCACATGGATAGCAACATGGAAAGGTTGATATAGGTCTCATCTGCCGCTCTAATATGTGGAGCAGAAGCCTTGGCCTCTTGCTGCCATTCACCAAGGACACTTGAGAGATTGGACTAGAATACAGGAAGCAAGCTAATCCATTATTGCAGAATATAACATGGGTATTTCTAGTAAAACAAGCACTGCTTATACAAATCAATAATACTGCTATAAAAAGGGCATTGCCCTGCTCAGAGCCTCACATAGCTCTTCAGGTTCCCAGGTAGACAACACAAGCTGGCCAAGCCTCCCACACAAGGACAGCTCTATATGGTCCCTCTCTCTGCCAATGAGACACGCAATGTGAGTTGCCCAGAACCATGTAGAGAAGAGGATACATGGTATGGGGCAGATTTCAGCATTGGGACGAACATCTCTGATAGACAAGGGAGTCCAAAATCCTAGGACATGACAGAGAGAAGGTTTTGAAGTTTCTCCAGCACCTGCTCCCAGCTGCAGACTTGCTTCCTCCCATCCAACAGGTATTCAATGTGGTAGTAGGCCAGAGTCAGGGCCTGGGGCCCATGGGTCTCCACTACTGCACCATTTGAGGGGGCATTATGGCTGCTTTGGGCTGCTCCAAGGTGGCTTCCCTACTCTTCTTTCTTGGGGGCTTTTTAATAGGTATTTTCTTGCTGGTCTGGTCACTCAGGGGTGCCTGCTCCTGGCTGCTGCTGGAATTTTGCTTCTCTGCCCTTTTCGTTTCACTGACCATGGTCTCTGACACAGGGCTGATCAGTTTTTGCAAGTTGGGGGAGGTGGGAAGCACTGGCTTGCTGGATTTCTGGCTGTTGGTAGCCACTGAACGCTTGGCTTTCTGTGGAGGGGTGGGCTTCTCCCTCTGGGACTGCAAGGGACTCATTCCATTTTGCTTAGTGCTGCTGTCACCCTTGTTGAGGCTCTGAGTTTTTTCTTTCAGTTGTGCAGCTAGTAAAGTGGCTGCCTCTGAAGACAAATGGGGATGAATGGTCTCGGAGCGTGGCTTACTGAGATTGGGACTCTTAGGGGCCTCCTTGCCTTCCCCTCCTTTCTTCTCTGGGTGGTAGCTACCAATCTTTTTGAGAGCATTCTGGACAGCTCCATTGATGTTCTCCATCTGCTCTGAACTAGTTTTGTTCCTTTGTTTGGGCTTGGATGGTAGCTGAGGCTCCCCACAGAGGGATGCTTTGTTCTCTGGGAAATTCAACTCTTTCAGATGTTTCTGTGCTTTGTCTTTGCTCCTCATGCTGCATTTTTCATCAGCTTTGGCATGCAGGCTAGCTGAAGTCTCACTTGGGCTTCTCTTTCTCTTGGCCAAGCCCTGGGTGGGCTCAGAGGAATCAGGCTGCATGAGTGCCCTCTCTGGGGATCTACTGGGAGCAGGCAATGAATTGGACTGGTTGGCATTGTACCTTCCATGAATCCAGGACACTTTGGGTTTTGTGGATGGATCTGGGGGAGGGGGTTTGATTCTTTCAGGAGAAGGAGGTTTGCCACTAATGACAGGGCTTTTGGTATCCACTGTATTTTCATCTTCATCCTTGGACTGCTTAGAGAGGCGGGCAATTTTTGCATAGAGAGCCCCACTGGCAGAGCCGGACCCACAGGATGACCTCTCGCTGTCAGATGATTTGAGCAGGGGTGTTTCACTGCTGTCAGCTTGGAAAGCCTTGACAGAGCCTGTCTCTTTCAGGAAGGTGTACTCGCCAGCCTCCTCTGTGATGATTGGGGGTGACAGCTTCTCCAGCAGGCTGCAGGAGGTGCCCTTCTCCTTGCTTTCACTCACACCCTCTGTAAAAGGAAAGCATACACTTACTGCTGCACTGTGGCATGTAAAGATGAAATGGGGAATGAAGGCCACAGGAAGAGCTGGGACAGATTAGAGCAGTATTATAATCAGCCTGCCAATAGGATTAGGGGGAAAAATTCTGACTGGTTTTAAGAGGGTGCTTGATAATTCTATAAGCAATATAACTGGGTGCCTGTGATCTTGTCCAGTCTTGTGTCCTATGTTATGCTACAGGGGTATAGGTTATAGCTGTGTTGGTCTAAATACATATGCAAGAAAGCCAGTCAGTGAAGATGTAAATTGAAGAGTCATTGGGTGAGAGACAGGTGGGGAGGGGGGAGGGGGGCAGGAGGGGAATGAATGTAGCTGGTAAATAGTGGAGAGGTACCTGGGAAGTCAGATGTCGGGCAGGTTATAATGTACCATACATGCAACATCATAAATCCATCACTCACTGACTCCTCAGTTTACATCTTTACTGACTAGCTTTCTTGCACGCATACGAGCCTCTGGCCTCTTTACTATTCCTTTAATCCAGGAAGAGCACAGACCAACTGCAGATGCTTCCTCAGTCTGATGAAGGGTATTTGTATCCAAAAGGTTGCAAAGAAGATGTTTTCCAACTATTTGACTTCGTCTAATAAAAGATATCAGATTTACCCAAAGAACTTGTCTGCTTGCGTTATGCTATACATTTTCCACCTCAACACCCTGCTCTTCACTGATACTCTCCTTATACTGTGCCTAATAAACACCATCCTTGAATTTTGTCTAGTTTGCATATCAAGCTGCCTTTCTGGGAGGATTTTACAGAGAACTGAAGCAACTAACAATTTTCTTGAAAACCCTCAATACAAATATAGTAGAGCTGTTGGACTCAGAGCCTGTGAAGTCAGAGACTGTTATGCCCTCTTACAGACAGACATGGAGAAATGTTCCTGGATAAGGATCTGTACAGACATCATCAAGTCTTTACATAAAAATCTGTTTCCTGGATATACTAAGCTTAACTTTTATTTTAGATCATCTTTGATCACCTAGGACTGTTTTGCTGTGTTTTCTTTTTGCTTTGATTCCTGAAGAAGAAATAATTTTCTCCTTTTCCTGGAAGACTCCAGACAAATGGTTATTCTTTATGTGAGCTCACCTTTGATGCCAGCTTGGTCAGTGTTCTGTTTAGAAAACAGTTCAATAAGGGTAGGAAGGACCATGAAAGAACAAATTGTGCGGTCTCCTGCTATGAGCACCCATCTATGGGGCACCCGAGTCAATGTGTGAGCTGGCATCAATATCAGAACACAAGTGTCATGGAGGAAGCAGAACTGACATTATGGTTCACTTCCCCCATATAGAGACAGGCACCTGTTACCCTCTAGCATCATGAGGACTACAGTGCCAGGTGAAATAGCCTGCTTATCAGAGACTTTGGGAACTTTCCTGTCAAGTAGTTCCAGTGACCCCTGGGAAAGTGGTTTGGCCTGACCAGCACTCCCTTAGCTTACTCACCCTCATGGGGTACACAGTATACTGGCCCCTCATCTGTGGTATCAAAGGAAGAGAAGGAGCCACGGGAGGACCAGGAGGGGGATGGTTGCTCAACCACAGAAGGTGGTTCAATGAAGCTGCAGTTCATGGTATTCTCCAAGTCATGGTGAGCCACTGGAAAGAGAGAGAGCAGAGAGTTGATGGTAGTGCTCCTCTATCAGTTCTCAGGCTATCCCCAGGTTTTTCCATGCACAAAATATGGTGCAGAAAGTGACCTTTACCCCTTGAGAGGTAGACCTATTTACAGAGAGCACATTATTCATCCCAAGTGCACGACTTTGCACTTGTCTGTTTTGAATCTCATTTAATTGATTGTGGACCATTTCTCCAGCCTATCCAGGTCATTCTGAATCCTAACTTTACCCTCTTGAATGACCACAATTCCATCAACTTGGTGTCATCTGAAAATTTGCTAAGTATGTACTCAATCTTATCATCCAAATCATTAATGAAGATGCTAAATAATACCCAGCTAGGACTGACCCCTGGGGAACCCTACTTAATACCTCCTCCCAACTAGATCTTGAGTCATTGAGGAGTACTTCTTGACTACAATGATCTGACTAGCCAATTTCCAAAGGCCTTCTGCCTGGCTCACAGGACTGTTCCTTAGTTTGATTTTTTAAGTGCTGGAGCTTATAAAGGGACAGCAGGCAGAGCTGGGTAAATGAACAAGAATTCCTTGAGCAGGATCTCTAACTATTAACAATGATTCCCTAGGCTCTCTCACAAGCAATCTGTCCCAGGTTTCAATGGGATAGACTAGCAGAATAGATCTCCATCCTTTCACATGTAGGAGCACCAGTCCTGGGCCTCTCCACTCTAGTGTTCAGCAGGACATCTTGCTGCTTGATGTGCCTGTCAGTGGGTGTGTCTATACATGCATTAATGCACTTTTGTTACGGTGCATTGTTTAGTACCTCTAACATGAGATACTTCATAAATGTGCATTAAACTGCCCTAATGCACAGTAGCAAAAGCACACATCTTTTTAGTGGCACACATCTTTTTAGTGACACTTAATGTGCAGTATGCTATTTCTACTGCACATTAGTACTGTTTTTGACATGAAACTTTAATTAGCAGTAAAATAGGCTACTGCACATTAAAAGTGCACATGGAGACATGCACAATAAGGTTGGGATAGTGGATGAAGGCTGAAAGGACTACTCCACCAGCACTCCTATAGCTTACTATTCCATAACACTACATACAAAAGAGCTCACTTTTCCCTAGACCTATGTTCACCCTAACTCTTTTTGCCTCAGTCCTGTGTATAATACATTTTCTTTTTGCCATTCTGTAGCTTTTAAAGCCTTTTCTAAGTTTATAACACCACAGGAAAAAACAAAACAAAAAATAACCAACTAATGTTCTCTCTCTCTCTCTCTCTCTCTCTCTCTCTCACACACACACACACACACACACACACACACACACACACACACACACCATTCATTCTGTTGCGTTCTCTGGCAAAACAAGGAAAATGTATAGGAAAGGAAAAAAATTAAAATCAAACTGTAAACATTCTCAGTTTAATCTAAAAAGCCAGAACATTAAAAAAGTTTTGTTTTCTTTCTTCCAAAAACTTTATTTATTAATGAATCCAACCCATAAAATAACACATATAACATTCAAAATCATATCCGATCCTCAAAATATACACAAAGACAGATATTAATCTTCTATCAATAGTACTACCAGAATCCAAATCAATTTTCACACGTCTTGTGTTCTTTTCCTCTTTTTCTCCACTCTCCAACAGTTCCTTTGCATTTTCACCAATGCCAATCCCTGTGTTTCTTCAACTGTATATAATAATCACCCCTCCTTTTCCCTATAATTATGACTAACATCAATTTTATTAACTTCTCTCTGCTTTTAATTTTTAAATTTATTCTGAATTTATTTTTAAGTGTTCACTCATAGAACTTGCATTTCAATATTCAAAAAAGTTTCTCAAATTTTCTGGTTTAGAGGCCCACTGATTTTTTTTTAACAAATTGCAAAAAATTCTATCAGAACAAGTAAGGATATTTTTTGCTTTCTTTCCTGTTGAACACTGACTTGATAGAACAACTTTTCCATGACTAAAGTCCCAAGTTTTTGGTAACCACTCAGTGATTCTAGGGGTGTCACTTATCTTCTAGACTTTTGGCGGCATTCCTCAGGAAGCAGGCACAAAGCTGCAGGAGGAGGCAGCAATGCTCCAAAGCATCCTCTCTCATGACAATGTCATTGATTCAATGATGGAGACCTCCAGGACAGTGGAGGAAGGACTGCCAGAGGTGACACTAGAGAAGAAAGAGGACATGAACTCCTATGAAAGTGGAAGTTGGAAGCTTGTGACTTCTTCATCCCCACTTGCAGTGGTTTGCCTGGAGAATAGATATGGAGCCCTAGCAACAGAAGAGAAGGAGCATGTTCAGTCAGGTGAAGAAGCCAAGCCAGGCCTCTCCAAGTGAGGGAGGATAGGGGACATTGCCATCAAGAGGAAGTAACAGGCAATGGTGGTTGGAGACTCCCTTCTGTGGAGGATGGAGGCATCCATTTGTTGGCCTGATCATTTGTATGGGGAAGTCTCCTAGTTGCCTGGAGCCTGGAACTGAGAAGTCATGGAGGGATTACTGAGATTCATCAGGCCCCCTGCTGCTCTACTATGTGGGCATCATTGAGATTGCCAGAAAGGACCCTGAGCAGTTCAAAAGTGAGTAAAGGGCTCTGGGTGCAAGGGTGAAGGGGACAGGGAGCTCAGGTAGTGTTTTCCTTGATCCTTTCTATCAAGGGGAAGGGTCCAGACAGGAATGGATGCATCCTACAGATTAATGCATAGGTGTGCAGATGGTACCACCAGCAGGGCTTTGGGTTCTTTGAGCACAAGATGTTGCTCCAAGGACTGCTGGGAAGAGATAGGATCCACCTGACAAAGAGAGGAAAGAGCATCTTTGCAGACAGGCTCAGTAACTTAGTCAGTCAGGCTTTAAACTAAATTTGCTGGGGGATGGAGATCAAAGCTCTGGGGTAAGTGGTGAAGTGGGTGACCTGGAGGAAGCTCAAGCATGAGATGGCAACAGGGGAGGTCTTCTCATTCTTCCAGAGAAAGTAGGGTAATCAGCTAGTTGTGTCAGATGTCTGTACACAAATGCACAGAACCTGGGAAACAAGCAGGAAGAACTGGAAGTTGTTGCACATTTGAGGACCTATGATGTGAATGGAATAACAGAGACTTGGTTTACATGACTGGACTTCTGTCATGGGTAGGTGTAAACTTTTCAGGCAGGGCAGGCATGGGAAAGGGGAAGGAGGAATTACTTATATGTAAAAGAGCTAGATGATTGCTTTGAGCTCCAGTATGAAATTAGAGATAGAGTTGTTGAAAGTCTCTGGGGTAGGGTCAGAAAGGAGAGCAACAAGACTGACGTCTTCATGGATGTGTGCTGTAGACCATTGGAACAGGAGGATGTGGTGAATGAGGCTTTCTTCAAACAGCTTGCGGAAGTTTTCCCACCAGAAGCCCTGCTTTTACTGGGGGACTTCAATCACCCTGACATCTGCTGGGAGGGCAATGCAGCAGTGCACAGGCAATACACAAAGTTTTTGGAGAGTGTTGGGAACAGCTTCCTAGTGCAAATGTTGGAAAGGCCAACTAGAACCTGTGCTCTTTTTGACCTGCTGCTCACAAACAGGGAAGAATTAGTGGGGATCATGCAAGTGGATGGCAACTTGGGCAGAAGGGACTATGATATGATTGAGCTCAGGATCCTGAGGAAAGGATGGAAGGAAAGCAGCAGAGTAGGGACACTGAACTTCAGAAAAGCAGACTTGGATTCAGGGAACTGATGGCCAGGATTCTCTGGGAGGCCAGTCTGAGGGAGAAAGGAATTCAGGAGAGCTGGTTGTATTGAAAGAAACCTTATTGAGGGTGCAGTAAGAAACATACAAAAGCTGGACATGTACAAGTCCATGGGGATAGACATGATGCACTTGAGGATGCTGAGGGAGTTAGCTATTGTGATTGCAGAGCTGCTAGCCATTATCCTTCAAAATTCATGGAAATCAGGAGCAGTCCTGGACAATGGAAAAAGGGTAACTATAGTTCCCATCTAGAAGAAAGGGAAGGAGGAGGACCTTGGGAACTACAGATGGGTCAACCTCACCTGAATCCCTAGAAAAATCATGGAACAAGTCCTCAAGGCATCCATTTCTAAGCCCTTGGAGATAAAAAAATGGTGATTAGGAACAGTCAGCATGGATTCACCAAGAGCAAGTTATGCCCAAGCAAGCTGGCTGCCTTCTATGATGAAATGACTGATTCTGTGGATGCAGGGAGAGTAGTGGACATGGTATACCTTGACTTTAGTAAGGTCTGGATACAGTTTTCCACAACATTTTTGCAAATAAGCTAAGGAAGTATGAGCTGGATGAATTGACTGTAAGGTGGAAAGAAAACCTTAATGGAGCATCGGGTTTAAAGAGCAGTAAATCAATGGGTAGGTATCTAAGTGATAGCCAGTATCAAGTGCAGTGCCTCAGAGGTTGGTCCTGGGGCTGGTTTTGTTCAATATCTTCATCAATGACCTGGAAGATGGGATGGAGTATACCCTCAGCAAGTTTGCAGATGACACCAAGGTGGGGGGAGAGGTAGATATGCTGGAGGTTAGAGTTAGGATTCAGAGAGGCCTAGACATTGGAGGATTGGATGAAAAGAAATCTCATCAAATCTAATAAGGACAAGTGCAAAGTCCTGCACTTAGGATGGAACAATTCCATGCACTAAGATAAGCTGAGGACTTGGCTAAGCAGAAGCCTGCAAAAAAGGAGCTGCAGGTTACAGTGGACAATAAGCTGAATATGAGCCAACCACATGCCCTTGTTGTCATCAAGGCTAACAGGACACTGTACTCTATTAATAGGAGCATTGCTAGCAGATCAAGGGAAGTGTTTCTCTTCTCTATTTGGCACTGGTGAGGCCACATCTGGAGTACCGTGTCCAGGTTTGGGCCCCTCACTATAGAAATGTGGACAAATTGGAGACAGTCCAACAGAGGGCAACAAAATTGGTTAGAGGGCTGAGGAACAGAACTTCTGTGGAGAGGCCGATGGAACTGGTCTTATTTAATCTGGAGAAGAGAAGACTGACAGGCGATTTAATAGCAGCCTTCAACTACCCAAAGGGTGGGTCCAAAGAGTATGGTGCTAGACTGTTCTCAGTGGTGGCAAATATAGAAGGAGAAGCCACAGTCTCAAATTTTGGGATGTTTAGGTTAGAAATTAAGAACAAATTTATCAGTAGGAGGACAGTAAAATTCTAGAACAGGTTACCCAGAGAGGTTATGGAGGTTATTGGAAAATTCTAAGATTTGGGTAGACAGTATTTTAGCTGGGTTTCTATAGTTGGAGATGTTCCTGCTTTGAGCAGGTGGTTGAACTAGATGTCCTCCTGAAGTCCCTTCAAACCTTAATTTTCTATGATTTTATGAGTCTATGAATCAAATTTCTTGCAGCCATTTGAAAAAGAGTGATCAATTCCTTATGACACTTGCAAGTTGTAGAGTTCTCAGGAAGGTTGAATAAGAACATTAAAGCTGGATCCAGACGTGCAGGCATGTGTGGCTTGTGGCATGGCAAACAATTTTGCAGCACCACAAACTACATGAGTTACACCTTAATCAGTGTGCGGCACTGCTAATTTACAGCACCAGGGCAAAATTTATCACCGGGGTTTCCTGGCAACAAAAGAAAAAAGAACCTGGAAAAAACGTTGTGCAAACCATGCCCAAGTGGTGGGCACCAGGACAAATGCAGAGATCTGTCTGCTTTCCCATCTCCATGCACTGTAGAGCTCCTATGTTGAGGCACCCTGCACCTCAGCCAGCTACCCGTCTGGCAGGGGTGCAGGGTGCCTCCAGATGGGGGAGCGGGCAGCCCTGGGTTGGCTATTCCCTGTCTCTGCATGCCTCAGCTTGGGAGTTCCACTGTTGAGCTGCTGGTTGGGGTGCGGTGTGCCTCCAGATGGTGAAGCAGGCAACCCTGGGCTGGCTGCTCCCCTGTTTCAAGGCACATTGAGCTCCAGTCAGCTGCTTTGTGGTTGGCTGGGGCACATTATGCCTCTGCATGGGGGTTCCACATGCCTCAATGCAGGGGTTCCACAGTGGAGGCCCCATGCAGAAGCAAGTGGAGACAGGGGAGCAGCCAACCCAAGGCTGCTTGCTCCCTCCTGTCGAGGTACACTGAGCCCCAGCCAGCCAGGGAGTTGTTGGCTGGGACACAGGGGCTCCACATGTTGCTCCCTAGCTAGCCGGGGTACAGGGTGCCTTAGTGGAGGGGATGGCTAGCCCCTGATGAGGCACCCTGTGCCCTAGCCACCTCTGCCCCACAGCACATGGAGCAGCAGGACATGTCCCACTGTGAAGCACACCAGCAAGGGCATGCACTGTGGCACAAAGTAGCAGCACAAATTTGTGCCTCTACTATTTGTGCTGCTGCAAAGGCATACCCTGCTCATGTGGACATGGCCCAAGGGTTTATCTGATAATTAGCATCCTGTTATTTCCCTCACCATATCTCCAACCTTTTCTCAGAAGAATTTATTTCTGGGATATTTCATTAGGCCTGTGCGAAGTGTCTAGTATTCACTTCTGATTCAGATTTGGGTGATTTGGGAACAGTGATTCCATTTGATTTGAATCACTGTCCTGAATCGATTCATTTGAATGATTAGGAGATTTGGCTGCTACCAAATTGGCTGAATCTACAAATTGGACAGGCCCCATCCCCCATCCACTCTCCCAGCCCCATCAATGGCTGCCCTACCCAGCTCCAGCTCCCTGTTCTTAAAAAAAGCAAAACAAAACAAAACAAAAATAAAGTCCTGGGTTCACCCTTTTTGCCAGGCCGGGGGGTAGGGGAAGCAGGGGGCACAGGGGCAATCCCTGCTGCACCCTGCTGCCCCACACTGTGTGGGGGTGTCTGCCATGAGCCCCTGGACCTCTGTCCACTCTCCCAGCATAGCTCCCCTCCATGGCTGCCCCACCTGACCCCAGTTCCCAGTTCTTTGAAGAAAAGAAAAGAAAACAACAACAAAAAAGCCCCAGCCTCACCAGCTCCTGCCAGGCAGGAGGCAATCCCCTCCTCACTACTGCCCTGCACAGCATGGGGTGCTCTGTTACAAGCCCCCAAAAATCCTGAGGCTGCTGAGGCAGCCAGGTATACTGGGGCTTTTTTTAAAAAATTTTTTTAGAGAGCCAGGAGCTGGGGCCAGGCGGGGCAGCCATGGGACAAGGAGAGCTGGGAGAGTGGGCAGGGGTCAGGAGGGCACTCATGGGGGCTGAGGAAGTAGGGAGGGGATGGGGCCTGGCATGGTCCATTCCCCCTTTCTCCAGCCCCCCTCTCCCACCCCCTACTTACCAGCACGGAGTCTGGGTCCAGCTCCCTGTGGCATCAAGTGGGTACTGCCTGAATCCCCAAAGCTCTCTGAATCTTTTCCAAATCACTTTGGAGAGGCTTGAATCAATTCAGACCTTTTTATTGGTCTCCTGATTCGATTCGGATTTGGAGGTTTAGCCGCCAAATTGGGCCAAAGCGCTTTTGAATCAAATCAGCAACTGGAGCTTCGCACAGCCCTAATGTCCATCACATGGTAGAATTCTCCTAACTGACCATACTCCCTCCGTTATTTGCCTGTTCATAGATCATAATTTAGTTTTCAGTGGGGTGAGATAGCATCAATAACTTTCTTTCATTAATGTACAGATGAATGTGAGAGGACCATTGTTCCAGATTGTGTCCCATCCTCAGTACTGATTTTTGATTCAATGTGGTTAGCCCACCTTATTATAAATAGCGTTTTTTCTTCTATATAGTTATTTAAAATCACCTAGTATAAAACAGGCTATAGATATGACCAATATTTTTCAGATTATGTCTTATTTCTACTGAAGTTTTCCTTTCTTTGAGTGTGTTGAAAAATGTCTTGATTGCAGGTGTTGAAAAAATGGGATTTTAATGTCACCTACTGTATTATGTATTTCCTCAAAAGAGCTAAATATATTTTCCTTGAATAATTTTCTAAAATGTATAATACCAATATGTTCCCAGATATTAAACCTTCCTTACTCATTATTAGGATTAAATTAAATATTATTATGTATAGATGCTAAAGGATATGGGTATAAGCTTAATTTTTGTTATATATGTTATCCCAAGTTTTCATTGTTATTCTCCTAAACGGAGATTCAACAGAGCTTTACCTGGCAGAGTACCCTGATGTAACAGGATGTCTTGGCTGGGAAGACAGACTGTTGATTCCAATCAAAATTATAAATATGGTACATGCCACAATTTTAGTTAAGAGCCTATTGATAACATTTAGTAAATTATTTAGCCTTATATAGTGTTCATATTGCCATATTTTAATAGTTTATTTATGTTAAAGTCTCAACAGAACTTCTAAGAAGCCTTGAGGAAGCCCAAAAGAACTTAATAAACTTTTAAATCTTATTATTGTGAAACTTAAGTATATTAGGGTAGAAAGCTAATTATGAGCAGAGGGCTCCATCAATTCTAGGAAGATCCAAGTAATAATAATACCAAAGATAAAGAAGCTCTTTTGTTATATTTCTCAAACTGTTAAATCATATGTAACCAATATCTGGGTCAACTGCTCAGACTCCCCCTGCACCTGTCTCCTTGACACTGGCAGACTTCATGGCCGCAGCAGGGCACAGCAGGCCTGCAGTTTTCACCCCCCCTGTGTCCCAAGTCAGACACAGTCTCACAAGAACCCATGTCACAAGTTTTTCCTGTCAGCAGCCAGAGGTGCAGGGCCCCAGAACCCAGAACCCCTGCACCTACCTCCTTTACAGCTGGCAGGCTTCGGGACCTCAGCAGGGGTTAGCAGGCCTGCAGTTTTTACCCTGCTGTGCCTTAACACAGTGTCACCCATGTCATGAGTTTTGCTTGTCCACAGCTTTAGGTGCAGTTTTCCCCCAATCCCCTTGAAATGTGGCAGGCTTTGTAGCCTCAGCAGAGGCTAGCATCCTTGAAATGTGGCAGGCTTTGTAGCCTCAGCAGAGGCTAGCATCCCTGCAGTGGCTTAACACATACACGTGACGTGAGATTTTTAGTTTCAAGATTCTGAGGTGCAGTTTCACTGAAACCCCTGCACCTAGCTCCTTGAAACTTGGCAGGCTTCATGCCCTCTGAAGGGGTTACCATTCCTGCATGTTGCATCCAAATCAGGCCAGAAAGGACAAAGTTATAGGCTGTTTCAAGCTTCCCCATCATAGCCTATAGGCAAATGTCAAAACAACAAAACTGTTTTGACGAAACAAAACGGAACAGCAGTTTTGAATTGAAATGAAATTCGAAACTAAATGCTGTTCCATCAAAACATTGAAAGGGAATGGTGCCATTACACCCAGTATGTATCCTTCAGCCCCTCATCTCTCTTTGGGATGCCATCAATCTTAGCAAACCACATTTATGCCGAATCCCCCTTACAGAAGGACTATCACATCATCATCTGCATGATATCCATATGTTTCCTTTCACTCTGTTATCTGTCACTTCTTTCCATATATTTGCCAACTGTCTTTCTGCCAGATCCACAACTATTGGTATTTTGTCTTTCTTTCTTAACATATTAATCACCTTCTTCCAGTCTTTCAAGCACTCCCTCAAGTTTATTTATCCTTATGAAGCTCTCCATCTTCATAATCTGGGATGATACCTGCCATGCCCATGGATTTTCCCAATCTCCCCTGTACATGCCCCATCTTCTTAACATTTTTTCCGCCAGGTAGCAGTAGACATATACAGTCTTCCTCATCCACTCTGTTGACTCTTTATAGATCGTGCTTATAAAGTAAATATACACAAAACCCCCATGTCTGGCATTTGCCAGGCTCCTAATACCCCAGTTTTGTATAGCTCCATTCTGGCTACCCTTTCTCATTTACTCCCCCACTCTACACACCCAAAAATATGCATATTGACCTCTGTATCCTCCTTATTTGTTGCCATGATATTGGAGACACCACTCCAGTGTAAAACATGATCACATGCTTGATCACAAACATGATTCATCCTTGAAAGATAATGTTCTACTATTCCATGATCCCAAGATTTTTCTCACTCTTATCTCTAACTGCTTCTATTCCTTTGGTCCTTTCCCTTCAGCATCCATTAAAATTTCTAAGATCTTGATTATACTCTCTGACATCAACAACCACAATTTCTATAAATTCTCCCAATTCCCTACACCCATCAACTTATTTTTTGTCTTATTTAATATCACCCCTGTCACTTGACCATAGTCCTTAGTGTACTTCAATACCCTCTCAATTGTCCTGAGCCATAATGTTCACCCCGTCCATGCATGATGTACATTTAACTGCTCCTCCTCCTGGTATCTTCACAACACTTCTCAGTTTCTCATCACAAACTCTCTGCACCAATGGCTCTGTTGTGCAAACAAAAAAAAAAAGATATGGGGACAGTGGGCATCCCTGTCTTATTCCTGGTTGTATGGGGAATGCCTTGCTCAAGTAATTATTTACCTGTACTCAATTTCTTGCTTTACTGTGGGTGCGTCTGCACATGCATTTACTCCAGCCTTGATTTACTATGTAGTAAGCTACTGCACAGTGGGCGTGCCTACACTTCTGTGCCTACAGAGACATAGCAATGCATTACATCACCATATGGTGTACTACAACGACATAGCAATCACATGTGTGTACACGTGATCACCACCTGTGTCACCACAGCAGCATGCTCCCCAGGTATAGTCTGCCATTATGGCAACATAGAGGTAAAATCTACCCATATGCTATGCAGATTGTGCAGTAACCAGCCAAAAGGAAGTACTAAAGCATGGTGCCATAGCAAAATCGCCGTACAGTGATGTGTAGAAGTGCCCAGTAAGGTTTTTTTGGGTAGGTGTGTACACATGCAGGGATTAGGGAGCAGTTTTGCTCCCCATTTCCTGCAGCCCTGCAATGTGCCCCTGTGGCCAGCCAGGAGAGCTCCAGACTCATCCTGGGTGCTAGCCCAGAGACTGGCAGGGAGCACCTGGCCAGGAGACAGCTGTGTCCTGGCCCCAGGGGGCTACCTGCTGCTGGGGTGGGGACAATGTTTCCCTGCCCTGGCACGCTGGAGCTCCTGGCCCTGTCTCCCCAGTCAGGGGCACGGGGCCTGGAAGAGCTGTAGGGGAGGGGCAGGTCCCAGCTCCCTGCCCCAATCTGCTAGTGTGGCAGCTAGCTTATTTCTAGCTGCCCCACTGGCAGATTGGGGCAGGGGACTGGGACCTGCCTCACCCATGCAGTTCTTTCTAAGCCCTGTGCCTCAATCACCTGATTGGAGCCTGGGGCTGGGACCTGCCCCTAACTGTGAAAGTTCCCAGGCAGCCCCAGGATGCATGGGGAAATCTGCATGTATATCCCAGAGCTGGTTGGGGACTGCCTGAAACAGGATAGTTCCCAACCACCTCCAGGCTGGATATGCCATCCTGTGAAGCCTGGGACTAGTTGGGAATTGTCCCAGTCAGGGGCACATCCCACCCAGCTCCAGGCTGGGTAGGGAACTAGCCCCATTCAGGGAGATCCCGGCCCCTGCTCTGCAATCATAGTTGTGATCACAGAGTGAGGGGAGAAAAGCTTATTCCCTACCCAGCTCCATGAAGTTGAGGAACTTGTTCCCCCTCTAGCTCAGTGCTCATGGAGCTGGGAGGGGAACAAGTTCCCTAGACTGTCCTCCTTCCCTCCCCACCAGCTCTGTGCTCACAGAGCTGGGCAGGGAACAAGTTCTGCAGCCCCCACCTGCAGGGAGGTCCCTGTACCAGCTCTGCAAGCACAGAGAACAAAGCCTGAGAGCACAGAGAACAAGGCTCAGGCTGGAAGACCCTTATGTCCCAGCAGCAGCTCCACGAACATACAGCTGTTGCTGGGAGATGCTTCTCTCCCAGCCAGAGCCCCATGGTTGTGGGACTCAGGCTGGAAGATATGCATCTCCCAGCAGTAGCCCCACAGTGATGGAACTGCTGCTGGGAGTTAAGGGTCTCCCAGCCCCACACACCCCAGTCACAATGGTAGGGCGGGGGCTGGGAGATAAGGATTTCCCAGCCCACATTCCAAAAACTGTGATTTGGGCACAGGGGGTTTGAAGCCCCTATCTCCCGTCCCATTGTGGGTGGCTGGCCAAGTGCAGACTTGGCTCCTGGCCAGGCATCTACATGAGATCTATGGCACCATTACTAATGCCAAGTAAATTTGTTACTTGCATTTGCAGGTAGCAAATTTACTTGGGATTAGGGAGATTTACTGTTCACTAAGCATGTGCACGTGGAGGCCCACATGCTTACTCCACAGTAATTCATGTAGCACTTCACTATGCTAATTTGCAGTTAAGCGCCTTATGTAGATACGTCCTGAATAGCACTTGGACTAACCCAATCATATTCCCTGGCAACCTCATCTTCTGCAATACTTCAAACATGAAACCATGCTGAACCCTATCATAAGCTGTCTCCAGGTCTAGATTCATTATTTCTGTATTGCTTTTCCTCTCCTTCACATCCACTATGACATATCTTATTAAACATAAGGTCAGGTTTAGGAACAGAACAAGTTTGTTCTTCATAGTTTCATAGTAGGTAGGGTCAGAAGGGACCTGAGCAGATCATCAAGTCCGACCCCCTGCCATGGCAGGAAAAAGTGCTGAGGATAAACGACCCTAGCAAGGTGTTCGTCTAACCTCCTTTTAAAGATGCCCAGGGTAGGAGCCAGCACCACTTTGCTTGGAAGTTGGTTCCAGGTCCTAGCTGTCTTGACAGTGAAGTAGTGTCTCCTGATGTCTACTTTGAATCTACCCTCTGCCAGCTTGTGACTGTTATTTCCAGTCACCCCTGGTAGTGCTCAGGGGAACAGGGACTCCCCCAATGCCTGCTGGTCTCCTCTGACTACTTTGTAACAGGCCACTAAATCCCCCCTCCACCTTCTCTGGTGGAGGCTGAACAGGTTCAGGTTCCTTAACCTCTCCTTGTAGGGCCTGCCCTGCTGATCCCTGATCATGTGAGTGGCCCTCCTCTGCACCATCTCCATGTTGTCCACATCTGTCCTGGAGTGCAGTGCTCAGAATTGGATGCAGTACTCCAACTGTGGCCTGGCCAGTGCTGCATAGAGGGGGAGGATCACCTCCTTGGACCCGCTTGAGATGCATCTGTGGATGCATGACAAGGTGTGGCTGGCCTTCCTGACCATGTCCCCACACTGTTGGCCTATGTTCATTTTGGCATCAATAATGACTCCAAGATCCTTTTCTGCCTCTGCACTGTCAAGAAGGGAGTTCCCCAGCCTGTAGGTATGATGTTGGTTCTTCCTCTCCAGGTGCAGTACCTTGCACTTTTCAGATTTGAAACCCATCCTGTTCTCATTCACCCACCCCTGTAACCTGTCTAGGTCCAATTGCAGCCTATGTCTCCCTTCTAGCGTGCCCACATGACCCCATATCTTGGTGTCATCAGCAAATTTGAACAGGGTGCTTTTTACCCCCTCATCCAAGTCACTGATGAAGATGTTGAACAATGCGGGTCCAAAGACCCTGAGGGACCCCATTGCCCACATCCCTCCAGGTCGAAAATGACCATCCACAACCACTCTCTGAGTGCAACCCTCCAGCTAGTTAGTGATCCATTTGACTGTGTAGATGTTGACGCCACGGTCCCCTAGTTTTTTAATGGGAATGGGGTGAGAGACAGTGTCAAAGGCCTTCCTGAAGTCCAGAAAGACTATGTCCACTGCTACCCCTGCGTCTACGGATTTTGTGACCTGGTCATAGAAGGCCACCAGGTTGGTTTGACAGGACCTGCCTCTAATGAACCCGTGTTGATTGCCCCTAAGCATAACTTCCCCTGCTGGCCCCTCATGGACATGCGCTATGATAATTCTCTCAAAAAGCTTTCCCAGGATCAAGGTAAGACTATAATTTCCTGGGTCCTCCTTCCTCCCTTTTTTGAAAACGAGGACCACACTGGCCCTTTTACAGTCCTTTGGAACCACACCAGAGCACCACAAGTGCTCATAAAGCCATGCCAGGGGTCCTGGAATGACCTCTGCTAATTCCCTCAGCACTCTGGGGTGGAGATCGTCAGGACCTGCTGATTTAAATACATCCAGTCCCTCCAGAAGTTCCCTGACTAGGTCACTGACCCTAGACCTGGGTGCGCCTCCCCTGGGGCCTGAGGGGGTCCCAGTGGATGGGTTGATCTGATCTCTGCTCAGGAAAAAAGAGCAGGTGGCCTATAGCAGCCAGGCAGGGCCTGCTTAGCCTGTAAGATCGGACGGAATCGGGTGTAATCAGTCCAGTCTGGCCATAGGCCTTCTTGTATCTGCATAGGCCTTCTTGTATCTGGCCATAGGCCTTCTTGTATCTGCATAGGCCTTCTTCATATCTGCTAAACAGTCACACAGTCTTTGGCCAATACTTTTGCCATCAATTTGTAGTCTACTTTTAAAAGGATAATTGTCCTCCAGTTATCTGACATGTCTTCCTTTCTTTTCTATGTCTCTATCTTATCTATCATATCTGTGCCCAGTCATTGCCAAGATTTTTCATAGAATTTTACTGGAAGCCGATCTCTTTCCTGGAGCCTTCCCTATCTTGCAAACTTTTAAGCAGTCCTCCATGTCTCTCATACTTAACTTCTCTAATTTTTTTTCTGTCCAATCTCTATTCTTTCCTTTGTTCCAAGAAACACCTTCATTTTTCTACCGTCTACTACTTTTCTTTTGTACATCTATTTAACAACTCCATCACCATGTCCAACACCATAGCCCTCTCTTCTACTTGCTTTTATTCTTCAGTTCTCACTATTGAGTTCCTTCCTTCTTTCTTTTCCTGTTATGCCAAAAAATACTTACATCATCCTTCCTCCTTCTCCATCCAAAGTGCTTTAGTCATAAACATGTTCTCATCCATTTTCCTTTTGAACCATTCTTCAGTCCATCACTTTATGTCTTTCAGTTCTTTCACTCATACTTTTTTAATAATCCCTGCTTACTTGCTTGCAGTTCTTCTAGCTCTTCCACCTTCTTCTTTGCCTGTCTTTGATCAATATTTATGAAAAATTCACTTGTTTTTCTCTTCATCCTAGTCCACCATTCCCAGATGCTTTTATAGAATCTCTTCTGAGTCCTCCATCCTTTATACAGTTCCACATATTCTTGACAGGTCTTCTCATCTTGTAATAATTGAACATTTAACTTCTACATCCTGTTCCCCCTACCTTCTCTCTTTTCTAAACTCACTTCCACTCCTAGCAACCATTGAACACTCAGTGTCATATCTGAGATCTTCATTCCAACCCCTTGCCCATTTGATGTTAATACAAAATCAATCCTTGACATCTTTCTTCCACTCAGTTCCAACTTCATAATCACCTTCTCATTGACCATACATTCTTTAAACATCCTGTCAAAATTAGTGAGCACTGTAAAGTGGTGTGCCACTATGGCAGGTAAAGTACAAGACCGATACAACATGGCTTTGCTAAAAATAGAACATAAACAGCAAAGCTCCACTGCGGAAGCCAAGACCTGTGATCACAATCAACACCTGACCAGGGAAAAAGCCCGCGAAAGCTTTTCTCGCGAGCATGAAAGAACTCCTTGCATTAATCCCTAGTATAAAAGAAAGCTCCCGCCCTGAAGGTGGGGAGTAACTCTGGGACCTTGCCGCCGGTCGGACACAGGCTTGATCACCCTTCGTGTCCGCACAACCCGTAAACCCGCAACTCATGAACCCGCTAATGACAGCCCGCCCAAGCAACTGTCACCCGCTACCTGCCTGAGTCACATCACTTCTCATCAACTCTGAAGGACAGCAGCAAAACCCACGGCATTGTCCATCGCGGCTGGGGGCTAGACCCCCCCACGAAAGATGGAGACGCACTGTGGCAACACATCATCTACCACGGTGGGACGACCTTCACTGAACTGAGAGAAGGGGAAATAGCCGGAAGCCTCGCCACAGGAAAGGCTGGGGGTCCGATATGATATTGTCACTTAACAGTGGCAGCGCTGGGCTGCTGCCTAAGAGCTCCCAGTGTCCGATTCACCCCCCACCAAGCACCACCAGAGCGCGCTGGGACAAAACCTCCCCGAGGTGACAGGGGAACGCCTGTGCAGGAATTTTCCGTGCTATTACGCCTCATGTGGTTCATGTGTGGTCTCGGTCACACGTGAGCCCTTGCAGAGTAGAGAGCAAAAGGAGCAGCAGCTGAGGACCGACAGCAACAGCGGCAGCAAAGTGGTGAGTGCGGTTGTGCCAGCAGCTGTAGCTGATCTGGAGGGGAGCCTCCCGGATTGCTTATAGCTGACCCGGCTGGGAGCCGTGCGCGAACAGAGCGCGCAAACAGGGAGCCGGCAAGAGGGCAGGAGGGGCCGAGGAGCACCCTCGGAGGAAGCTCCGGGGAGTGATTTCTGCTTGGCTAGGTGGGTTGCTGGGCTAGAGTCCCGCACTCCCCCCTCCCCTACTCAGGAGCCTCAGAGACCAGGCTGCCAGCAGGCACTTCCGGTTAGCCGGGACTGCTGATTGGCAGCTGAAGCACCGCGAGATTTTTCAAAACCTAATCAACTGAAATTAACAAGCTAGGGTCTGAGTCAATGCTTGGCAGTTAGGAGCGGAGCAGGGGGAGTATAAGACTCCGGAGAGGGTTCATGTGTGGTCTCGGTCACACGTGAGCCCTTGCAGAGCAGAGAGCAAAAGGAGCAGCAGCTGAGGACCGACAGCAACAGC
>JAGPOW010002492.1:728495-746317 GCA_030014935.1 Caiman crocodilus | reverse complement strand
GATAGGTACTTGGCTGGGGTCCTGTGACCCTGGCACTCGTTCCTGCCATTGGCGGTGGGTCAGACTAGATGGCCTGCTCTAGGTCCCTTCTGACCCTAGGTACTCTGATACTATGAAAGCTAGACAGTTAACCTTGACAAATCAAGTACAGAAGCTACTCAATACTTCACCTTCCTCAGAACCCAATACGATGATGACACACGCAGCGTCTGTACCCGTACCACCATCAACATCCCCTAGCACGAGAACGACATCACAAGTCCTTCAAAAACACAATGTCAACAGCTACTTAGCATAATCAACTGGCTTAGAACCCATTTAAGACCAACACACATACTGGTCCTCGCCTCCCTTCAAAAACACCTACGGAAATGAAATACCTACGTCTAGACAAAAATAGACGAAAACGCCCTGAAAATCCTACTGAACGACATCCAAAAACAGAAGCTTTACTGCTATTCACCGGAAGACACCCTAAGGGTGACACTCGGATATACTAAGACTCACCTATGGGTGACGGCCCATGACACTCGGGGGCGGCTAGCACACCACCGTCAAAGCGCTCCGAGACACCCAGCACCGCTATGGACCTATTGGCACCACACTCCTCACCGCCATAGAAGCAGAATTAGTGTTCCAGCATAAAAACGGAGAACTAATAGCGCCAGAGGGCACCGGTCTACCCCTACTTACCCCAGACAAGCCTGACCCGTGCTTCCAAGGATCATTCTTGACGTGGCGGGAACTAGTAACACACTTCCACTACTATTGGCATGGGTAGACCACCAAAGATTCTCCCCAACCCCTCAACGAGTCGCCACTCATGTACGGGACTACCCAGACTAGCTGGATAGCATCCAACAGAACCACTAAACATGGAGGGGCGCACGGAATGTATTGTCGACCCTGTATAACTATAAACACCCGAACCGCACATGAGTGCCCCTAGCGCACAAGCACAAGAACTACTAGAGTTTTGCATGGCCGTCCAACACTGTGTTGATGCCCATGCAACCTCCACACCGCTGCCTATCATTGTTGTTAACTCCAAATATATCTGCAGGGTGCTCACTGGACAGACGTCACCGACCGAAAATCAAAACATTTGATCAAACATCATTAAGTTGATCGAATCCCTCGAGTCAACACCACTAATTAAGCATACAAAATCTCATCATGCCGACACCGATCCAACCCATGCAGACTTAGACCATCACCTTCAAACGGAGGCGCCTTCAGGACCCAAGACGTTCCGAGTTCAAAACAACCATTTCCCTTAGATAAACGTGAACCCATTCGTTACCTAGCTCCATGAGTTTTGAAACCACCCAGGCCCAGCTGCTGCAGAACGATTATAGAATTTAAAAGTAAACGGAGCTCCCGACCAATCTGTCACACACCGTCACTGGGACCATGCCACAAAAGCATGCCACACGTGCGCTCAGGTCAAGCCATTCGCTACTAAAACCCACAGAGGAGCATTCGACCCAGAGTACTTCCATCTGGGCAAAACTTAGCAGATTGACCTAATAGACCCTCTCCCAGGGGTCAAAGCCCAAAACAAAGCCCTCGTCATTGTGAACCTCCACTCCCGACAATTCGGTGTTGTACCCTTAACTCGAACCACAGCTCCGTTAGTAGTAACAGCCCTCAAATGTTACATGGCTGTCTGGCAAGGCCCTGATGAAATTCAATCTAATGGGGTTATCTAACTCTTCACATCTAAGCACGTCGATACCTTCGTGCGCCAATATAACATCAAATAGCACACGCATACTCCATACCACCCCACAGCTAATGCGGTAGTAGAAAGGCATATTGGCATTTTAAAAAAAAAGCTCCGCCTCGCGACAGGAGGATCGTACAAAAATTAGACAAAGTACCTACCAGAAGTACTCATCCAACTCAACCAAACCAAGCCCTTGTAGCAGCCCACACCCATGAAGATGCCACTAGGCTAGAAACCAACTTACAAGGCCGATGAATTAGTGTGGGTCACAATACCAAGCCCGCAAGGAAGAAAAGGAACAATCCTGCCCAGACCCATTATTAAAGCGGGAGCCTATCCAAACATCTACCATGTCAACTGCCAAAGAGACAGTGACGGGACCCACACCCTCATATTAGCCCACCATAATTAGCTCAGCCGCCGTGCCATATAAGCTTAAATCAATCTTCCCTCATCATGTTATCTCACACCCTTTTCTCTCCCCACCCCTTCTTTTTTTTCTTCTTTTTTTCTTCTTTTTTTTCTCTTTCTTTTTCCTTTCCTCTTCTTACAAATCACCCTAAAACCAGAGCCATAAGATTCGCAATCCGCCTAACTGCCCTACTGACTATACTTATGGTCATCGAAGCGACTCCACAACCAAATAACACCATACTCGCTACGGTTCAGGAGTGGGCGAGAAACTTCAGCCTCTCTAGTCCGTTCACCGCTTGCCTCCCAGCTCCACCCAGTGTAGAAGAGGCCACCGTACCTATTTACCTAAAGGAAGTGAACATTACCCAAGCACACTATGAACTTTTGCATGCTAATCATACTACCACCTTCCCAGTATTCCTAAAAAACTGAAATTCCAATACAGATGGATTTATGTTCTAGAACTAGACCACCCCCAATAAGACCTCCACTGCATGGTTCCGGCTACACAGGAACATGACTCTCATAAAAAGTGCTGCAAGTTCCGTAGCCTATAACAACATCCCATGGGGGTAGACAACCCCCACAGCCAAAACCCAGACACACCCCTTTAGCATAGTCGAGTTCACCCCCCAATGTACTCTATGCTTACCCTACGGTTTCAAGAACATGTCCTCTCACTCGTGGGTTAACGCCACAACCTACCCAGACCCTGACCTAAGATTTCCCATCTCAGTCCTTAAAAACCTAACTAATGTAACCTACGATCATTACAATACCCCCGTAATGAATTACCTGCGCCTTGCCTGCAATGAGACAGATGACCCCAAATACACCTACTATGGTGGCACCAGCAGACAACAACCCTGCCCGAAGCTACCCCCAACTCCGTTCCCGCAGAGCCTAGATTACTCTAAGCGTGCGATGACAGAATACTCCGCACTCAGTTACCAGCCTCACACACAGGCTGCTGCATAATAGTTCTAGCAACCTTCTGCCCAACCAAATACGCCAATACTACCCATTTCCCGAAGCCCCACGCAAAGCTTCATCCCCGCTATAAGTGGAACCCCGAAGACCTTACTGGAGAACAACCTCTCTAGAGTGAACGTACGAAGAGCCAACGCGTAAGTTTTTCCCTTAAATGGGGAGCATGAAGCCTTTTCCACTGACCCTCCGCGATTGGGGAATTAACAATCAAAAATCAAAAAATCATAGAATACATAGCCAAGTTAGCAAACCGCACCAACAACACGTTTACCCTAGTTAACAAACAACTCCAAGCGACCTCCCGAATAACCCTACAAAATCGGTTGGCCTTAGACCTCATCCTTCTCAAGGAAAGAGGGCTTTGCGCTTACATTAATATCTCCCAAGCTGAATGTTGCCTTACGATTCCAAACATTACAGGCGGTCTCAAAAAAGAACTTGCAGAGATACGCAAAATTACAATAGATGTAACCAAAATCTCACAAATTAATAACTCGTAGATTAGATACCTAACAAATTAGTTCAGCTGAGATATCCCAGCCTAGCTAGAGTGCCCATCTGTGTTGTAAGCTTATTTGCGTGCTGTAAAGTTTGCTGTTTATTGAAAATCCTAAAAGAACGCTTCATCAAAAGCGTCAGCATGATCACAACCATCAATACCTGAATTGATCAGCTATACACGCAACT
Source organism: Caiman crocodilus (assembly GCA_030014935.1). Classification (NCBI taxonomy): domain Eukaryota; kingdom Metazoa; phylum Chordata; order Crocodylia; family Alligatoridae; genus Caiman; species Caiman crocodilus. The sequence goes on along the minus strand of JAGPOW010002492.1, from coordinate 742,497 downwards.
TTCTACACAACCAGATCCCGAAGACCCCCAAGACGACGACGTAAAAGACAAAGTCGAACAACAAGAATTATATAACCCCTACCATTAATAGTCACACCAAGAGAGCATGTCAAAATTAGTGAGCACTGTAAAGTGGTGTGCCACTATGGCAGGTAAAGTACAAGACCGATACAACATGGCTTTGCTAAAAATAGAACATAAACGACAAAGCTCCGCTGCAGAAGCCAAGACCTGTGATCACCAATCAATGCCTGACCAGGGAAAAGGCCCGCGAAAGCTTTTCTCGCGAGCACGAAAGAACTCCTCGCATTAATCCCTAGTATAAAAGAAAGCTCCTGCCCCAAAGGCGGGGAGTAACTCTGGGACCTTGCCGCTGGTCAGTCGCAGGCTTGATCACCCTGCGTGTCCCCTCAACCCGTAAACCAGCAACTCGTGAACCCGCTAATGACAGCCCGCCCAAGCAACCGTCACCCATTGCCCGCCTGAGTCGCATCACTTCTCATCAACTCCAAAGGACAGCAGCAAAACCCACGGCAATCTGCAGCACAGCAGACTGTGGAGCAGCGCGGCCTCAACCCGCCGCTAGAGCATCCGCCCCTCCTCGCTTAAGCTGCCGCCCCTCCGCTCGGTCGGCACCTTGCTGGCCAGGCGTCTGTAAGTATTTTTAACCAATAAAACATCTTAAAATCAATCACCTGTCTCATTCTTAAGTCCCCAAGCATCCGAACCCAGTATTAGCCCGTGCTGACACATCCTTTATTATATTAAAAACACTTTTGATGAACTGTCTAGATCTCCCTTTCCCTTATCCCCGCCCCTATCCCCTTCCTCAATAATGCAATTGAAGTCTCCCACCAGAATTTGCTGTCTACCTCCACCTACCTAAACCTCTAACTTCTTAAACAGGGTGATCCTTCCTTCTCTTTAAACTGGTGCATATATATTAAAAATCTCTGACACTTTCTTTTCAAACTCCACCACCATCTGTTGCAGTCTTCTTTCCAGAGTTCCAGAGTGCATTTGCTGCACTTCCACTTGCTCCTGAACAAAATTGTGATTCTAGATTCTTTGTTTGCCTCCAACCCCACCCACCATGATGATCCCCATCCCCATATCTTTACAAAACATTTTGTCTCCAGCTGCCTTTGTGGCAAGTAGGGCCTGGGGGGCTAGAGCCTGCAGGCAGGGGACAGCTGGGCCCCCCTTCAACAGTGCTTGGGAGGCAGGTAGGGAATAAGGGACTGCAATTTCCTGATCCCTACATAGCCCCTGGGACTGATTTTGCAGGTTTTGGGGCTCAATGCTTGGCTCTGAAGGGAAGTGGGGAAAAGGGAAGCCTAGTGACAGGCAAGGCAAGAAGGATGGGGGAGGGAAGAGAGAGGAGTAGGAGGAGGGGAAGAAGGAAGGGAATGCATCAGGGTCCACTTGTGGGGCCTGGTGGGATCTGCCTCAGTTGCCTTTTAGCCCCTGCCAAGTGGAAACTGCTGCTGCCCATCTTCTGTCCCCACATGAGTCCCCAGCCAGCCACAGTCTCCATGCTACTATCCCTTCCCCACTGCTCCTGGGTTCTCACTGCTCAGATGGAAGTAGTGGCCACAGTGCAGCATGACCCAGCAGACAGAAGCTACAGTGAGCTCATTGTAGTTCCAGCTGTCCCCTACCTCCTGCCTGGTGCCTTTTCCTGATGCAGATCCTAGAGTTGCTTTGCTGGGACATGCCACATTAGTCAGGGGTGCTCACTGCCAAAGTAACAGGGGGGGACAACTGAAGTTGGACCCACATCCCGGTGCATGGGGGAAGCTGGTGCTGGGAGGAAGCAAGTGTGGGTTAGGCAGAGGTTGCAGGTCAGGAGAGAGGGGCACCAGCAGGGCGGGGTGGGGGTGTGTGGCCTGGGAGTGAGGGGCACTGGTGTGTCAGGACTGCTCAGCATCATAAAGTGGTAGTGGGGAAAGGTGCAACTGGACCCATATCCTGGTGAGCAGAGGGGGCAGGTGGAGCTCTGATTTTTCCATAATAAAAATACCCCAAAATCAAACACCAAAATATAAAAGTTATTTGGAATATATTTTTATAATGATTGGGGCACTGGTAGACGTCCTATTTTCTTTAAAATTGTAAATATATCAATAAAACGTGTTCAACTGATACACACACACAGATGCAGATATCAGCATTTCATTTTGATTAGAGAAAAACATGGATTTTGATGGGTATAAGAAGAGATTTTTAGATTTTTATCAGAGAATTTTGAATATTTTAACAGAGAAAACCAGGATCAGGGGGCATTACTGATATCAGGGATGTCAAACATAGGGTCCTAGGATGGCTCTGGCCCACAGAGCTGTGCTATCTGGCCAGACGGGCTACTGGCAGGCCAGGAAAGTTGGGAGTGTCCCTAGCCGAGGGCAGGAACTGCCATGGAATCCTGGACCCCAGGGCCCATTGGACGTGGCTCTTGTCAGCAGCAGATGAGTGAGCTGTGCTGCAGCCCTGTTTAATCTGTGCCCACTTGGTCCCAAGCTATTTGTCCTGCTGCTACTTCTGCTTGCACCACCTTTGCTGTGGCAAGCAAATGCTTGATCTTGCTGCCACCTGTGATTCTACCTCTGCGTCTAGCCCGACCACAGCTGCTGCTTGCCCTACAGATCCGTCCTGAAAGAGACTGTCCCATGGTCCAGATGCAGCTTGAGGTACAGGATAAATTTGATACCCCTGATTTATATGCGTTTGCTTTATACTGTAAAATTATTGATGAGGGCACTGTAATAGGGGGCCTTCCTGGGGCCAATTTTCTTGTGGCCCATCTACCTGTTTCTGGGCTAACTGCCCGCCTTCTTGCTCACCATGGCTCATTGTTAATTAATTCATTGATGTTAAGCAGGAGGCTACCCATTTCTTGCCCCAATGCCAGGGGACGCTATCTGCAGCTCCGTTCCTCCCCTACACCACAGACCATGCCTCACAGATGGCATCCAGAAGTTATCAATACCACTGACCCCTACTCTGGGCCCCAGAATCCTATTGTTTGAACCCCACCTGGATCCCTCCTCTCAGGTGGCCTACTCCACCATCATTCCAGGCTCCCTGAGCTACTCCCCCCTTATGGGTATGGTCTGCTCAGGACCTTTGGCTCTACTGGCTCTAGCCCACCTCCAGCTCTGGGCGTCCCTTGCGGTGGGCCCCTGGCCTTTCAACCTTTCTGGGCCTGACCCCAGCATTGACCAGTCGGGGGAGGTCAAGACAGGCCTGAGTCTATGGCCCAACTCTCTCACTGGGGTTCACCTTCCAGACCCTTCAAAGTGGGTAACCCACCTGGTTGTGGAAGCTGGGGTTAAAGCACCCCGACCAACTTTTCACCAGGGTGGTAATTGGCCTGGCATTTCCTGGGTGCTCCCATACCACTGAGAGCCCCACCAGCTGGCAGGATGCAGTTTTAGGTCATGCCCAGGACCAGGAGCCTCCTGACCATCCCCTACAGCTCCTGCCTGACCACCACATGATACCTGCAGCCAGGAGATGTTGTTCCCTGACCTCCCAGGGAAAAATGCCCTGTTTATATGGGCAGCCCTGAATCCAAAATGGCTGCCCTCATCAGGCATCTGCCAGCTGCTGTCTCCAGGCCCATAAAGTAGCAGGAACAAACAGTGCCCTGCCACAGTACATATAAAAAATCTGCCTAGGGATACTATTGGTGGAGAGAGGCCATTTTGACTTTAACTGTTATTTTCAGTCTTCTTCTCATGTTCTTGTCATAAAGTAGATGCTTTTCCAGAATTGTGAACCTATGATGGCTCTTTTACTTCAGAAGCAAGACTCTCCTTCATGCAGGTCTCACCAAAGAGTCATCAAATGACCGAATGTTCCATAGTCTACATTACACTCACATGTCTTTGTGTCATTACAGTAGCCCCATTTGATCATGTTTGTTTTTTACCTTCCTTGCAGAGGCAGTTCAGACATCACCATGTTAACCAAACTATATCAGCCCCCTCTAGGACTGTCCTCTTGGGATTCCAGGTATTTTGTACAGCATCTAAGTGCATGTAATCTGCCTTTCCATAACCTCAGTCATGGGATGCAACACTGGTCACAAAATGTTTTTGTACTTTAAGTAATTTAGTTACTTTTGTGTGACCACAGAGTGGATGCCTGGAGTCTTCCATCTGCCGTGATCTTTGTTTTAGATTTTTTTGGCTATGGGGGCCATAGTAGAAGCATTTGGGTCATGGTCCCCATCAGAATCCAGACTCCAAAGAATCTGCAAATTCTGCTAAATGCCTTGTCATCAACCATCTCAGATATGATTTTCAGTAATTATAACTATTCAAATTATAATGATAAATTATAAATTATAAATTATAATGATAAATTATAAATATTCAAATTTTTACAATCTGAACTAAACAGAATATCCAAGACATCTAAATGGCATATTAAGTTGACTGACAAATAATTAAAGGATATGTTTTAAGGATTCATACTTTTTATATTGATTTAACAGTATCACTCCTGAATAGGTTAGAAAATTCAATGGGTTATCACTCTTTTGTAAGATATGTTACAATAGTATCGGTAAATTTGCTTGCTTTTTTATTCTTAATAACCTTGTTATATTTTATGTTAAAGTAATTATTCAAAAGCACCATCAACAGACCATCAGTGACTAGTATTTAACCACTTTATAACTTCCAGTATTAGCTATACATTAGGGCTGTGTGAAGCTTCAGTTCCTGATTTGATTTGGCGGAGATTTGGCTTGATTCAGTGGTTGAATCTCTGAATCTGAATTGAATCAGAGGACCCTTTAATCTCTCCAAATCGATTCACAACCCTCTGAATTGATTTGGAAAGCTTCGGACAGATTCGACAATTTGGATGTAGATGCAGCTTTAAATGTTTTTTCTACATACCCCTAGGTAGCAGGGGCTCTGAACACTGCAGTGCTGGGGCAGATCCAGTGTCCCACAGAATTACGGGAGGCTCTCCAGCGTGCACAGCAGCACACCTGGAAGTGGACCAGGAGCACTTCCAGTCCTCTTCTGGGTCCGCCAGGCAGCATGCTGAGGCCCCACCTCCCGTATCCTCCCCCAGCTTGGTGACTGGTGCCTCCTGGGTCTGGGGGGGGGGCACCCGGGATCCCCCTGTGGCCAATCGCTGAGCTGGCGAGCCATGGGGGGGCCCCCAGCATGCTCCCTCACGGACCCAGAAGTAGACCAGAAGTACTTCTGGTCCACTCCCCGGTTCTCTGCTGAGCACACTGGAGAGTCCCCCACTCTGTTGTGGGATGCTTCATCCACCCCAGCACTGCAGTGATCACAAGCCATGCCTGCTATCTCAAGGTATGTAGAAAAAGCTTTTAGAGCTGTGCCTATGTCCGAATCACTGATTCACTAAATCAGCATTGAACCTTCAGATTCGGATTCGGCTGAATTGAATCAGGGACAGTGATCTGAATCAATGGGTCAAATCAGTGTCCCTAATTTGGGTGGAATCTGAATCAAATAGAGCCTGTTTCACATCCCCCTACTGTACATGTATTCCTTACAATTTATAAACTCACAAGAGCTTATGATTATAATTTATAAATTCACAAGAGTTGCACATTATACTTAGATCATCTGTGGAATGTTAAGTGGTGCTAAAATAGTTCAAGTTAGAATGAGTTGTAATCAGTTGCACGTTAAGAGTTAATACTGTTTCTTGCCTGCACAGCTCTGACTGGCCACTAAAGGGTTAGCAAGCAAGGGCATGGCTAGAAGGCTGGACATCTGGGATCTATCTCACCTCAGGTGTATGTTGTGGGGCTAGGGGGAGGTGTTTGGGAGCAGCACATCCTGGAATGCTAGAGAACTGTAAATTGCTTGTTTTAGCTCTTTGGAGCAGACTGAAGTTACCCTTCCTCAGGCTAGGGAACGCTACCCAGAGTCAACCCTTGCCTGAAGTGGCATAACTCTGAGATGCTCAGAGGGCACTTAGCATGAGTTAATGTGCTGTAACACATGGACCTTTAGTACTGTCTAAGAGTAATGTATAACTTCACCATTGTAATCTCTATTTTAGCTGAGAGAACAGAGCCATTAGAACTATTATAAAGGTAAATGGTTAAATATAATTAGTAATCCAAAATGAATTTAAATCTCATCCATTACATTCTCTTTTCTCATAGTAGATAAGAGAAGAATGTAAGACATTTCTGAAGAACATATCAATAACAGATGAAATTCAATATTGATAACTACAAAGCACACATGTGCCCTAATTGGTCCTAAATCAATTGCAATGACTGAAGAAAAAGACCTGGGCAAGATCATGGAGTCCTCTATGTGCAAGAGCAGTTAAAAAACGAAATGCAATATTCAGATGCATGACAGAGATGCAGAATAAAACTGGTAATATCAGTATGTTATTAAATATACACAACAGACTGAACTCATCTGGGTCATCTTGCTCAGCTGCAGCCAACCAAGCCCTAAAATGATGTTGAAAAAACAAAGGGGATTAGAGACAGAAACCAAGAAATATTTCAGGGACAGAAAAAGCTATGGAGGTATTAACACTGTGGGTATCATTTACTTTATGGAGGAGAGGAATAATACATGGAATATAGTGAATATAGATGAAGTAGATAGCAGTACTGAGAATGTAAATCAGGAAGTTCTATATAAGCCCTGTGAAAGAAAAAGGAAAATGAAAGAACATCACTGTGAATAGATAAAACAATACTTTTGTCACAAGGAATAATCTGCTATTGAACATTACTGCTGCAAGGTAATCACCTCTTGAGGCAGAAGGTTATTGCGATTTTGTGAAGAGCTGGATAGCGATGTGGGTATACCAAAAGCAACAATAGAAGCAGCAGACAAGGTACAATCAAAGAAACACAATTCCTCAAGAACTCTGAAAGGAATATACATCTTCTGGCAGTAGGGTGCAGACCAGACCTAACTGATGAGGTTCTCCTCCCAGAACCAGAATAGCCTATAATTGCTAGCTGCAGAACTTCTAACAGCTGAGCACCTGGAATTGATCGCTGTTGGAGATGGGGTGTAGGGCTAAGTCCTCTGATCTGGTCTGGCACGTTTGGTGGGTCTATACTAGAAAAATGGTATGCATGGTATAAACAAATTAAATGAACTGGAGCATGGGGGAGGAAGGGTTCTTCTGTTGATTTAAGAATGCAGGCGACTTTCTTTGCTAGCTTTCAAGCTATGACCATCACCTTAGGCAAGAGAAGAATGAGGAACTCTGTTATGGATAGTGATCAAGAAGTATGTGACATCATAAAATAAATGCTGGATTTGGTCAAATGTTATGTCAGTTTAGCTCCTTTGGCTTTGGTTGTGACTAGATGTTACAGTCTAGGATAGAGAGGCTGCAAGCTGACTCTGAAAAGACAGAATGGAAGCAAAAAGCCTCTGGCTGCCAGAAAGAGCTCTTCTTGGAGATGACCGACATAAACTGCACTGCAGTGCACTGCTTGTCTCAGCTTTGGGAGGAAGCTGTCAAGATGTGCAATGCCAGCTCCAGAACACTGTCTTTCCTGTTTAGCTCAAACATCTGGCTCTGGGTGACTTGTCAGCCTATGATTTATCTGATAGGCTGGGAGAAATCTGTCTGCTTCCTTTGAATCCCTTCTACACTGCTGAACTTGCTAAGCACAGTTTGAATTCCTTTCTTAAGCATATCCCCTTTCTTAAGCACAAAGAACAAAGTAGCATATCAGTTTTTCTACTCACTATAGAAGCAAGATGCATCCTCCCATCTCTCCCACAGTTTCACATTGATCTGAATGAAATACTCAGGCAGTCAGACTGAAATAGAGATATGCTTTCCCATGTTTTCCTCCTGGCATGGCCAGCACAACTTGTACTGCAAACCCATTGGTTATGTTTACATAAAATGCTAGATGCACAGATGCTGCCAAAGCCAGAAGAGCTCTCCCAGCCCCAGGCACATCAGGACACACAGCTGTCAATGAGCCCAGTGCCTAGTGAGGCTTGCACACCCAGGAGGGAGCTTGCTAGCAGCTGCCCCAGGACTGGGACAGCTCCTAATAAGTGTCCTGCTGAGTAGGGAATCCCCACCTAGCAAGGGGTTTGCTGGCAGCTGGCCCACAAGCAGGACAGCTGCCAGTGAGCCCCTGGTTGAGCAGAGAAGCAGAGCTCCTCATTCCTAGTATTGCTTGGAATCCTAGTATCCACACAGTGCCAGGATAGGAAAGGCACAGAGGAACTCAGTCCCAGCACGGATCAGCTTCCAGCTCCTGGGGAGAACCAGGAGCTGAGCAGCCCCAGGACAACGGACGGAGAAATCCCTCATCTCCTGTGGCACCCTATGTGTGGCTGACAGAGCAAATTTGATCTCAGTCAGTATCTACACGAGTGCTACTGTACAGTAACTGTTGTGCAGTCAATCTAGTACCTGTACTTACAGGTTCTAGCTAATGGCACAGTAGACTAATTTACTGCACAGTAAATGCCAGGCACATGTAGAAGGCAATGCTTTACTGAGCAGTAGATTCATCTACTGAGCAGTAAAGTGTGCCATGCAAACATGCCCTCTGGGCAACTTTTAAAATGGGGGTTGATTCTGGGCCACACTAAAATGAATATCAAGACTCTCACTGATTTGATGGGGCCAGACTTTTCCTCTTAATTCCTTTTTGCATTCACAATATTTGATTGCAAGGGGATTGTCCAGACAAGTGTGCACGTGCCTCTTGAAGCATCTCAAAGCAGTTTGAGACATTGCAAGAGGCATGCTAGGAACAAAAAAGTGTTCCCTCCACTGTATATTTGCAGTGCGGGCTCTAAATTTGATACCTGGAAATCCAGGTATAAAAAAAAAAAACATGGAAAAAAGTGGGGCAAGGCACGCTTCTGTAGCATGCCCTAAAGAAATCAAAGGTGGGGTACTCCAAAGAGATGCTTTGGCGGCTGACCAGAGCATCCCTATGGCTGCCCTTTGCCCCAACACTTCAGCACGCTGACTGTGTGTTTGGCAAAGTGAAGCAGTACAGGCTGCAGTGTGACTGGGACCTGGGCTCTGTCTCAGGTAAGTAGGGACTAGGGGTTGGGAGGACTGGAGCAGGGGGGCTGTGTGGGAGTGGGGGAATGTGTGTGTGTGGGGGTGCTGCTTGGGAGGGGTGGGTCCTTCATTTGCACCCCTATTGCAGTGCTCAGGACCCTCCTGGTAGAGCTCCCCCCATGGTATGGGGTAGTGCAGTGCAGCCTCAGCCACCTGGCACCCAATGCTGCTTGCAACATATCACATGGGCCCAGCTTGGGACCGTGCACCTCTGGGCAGCACTGGGCTGCTCTGGCAGTCACCTGGGGGCCCAGCATCACTCACACGGGCCATGCATCGGGCTGGGTCCTGCCTGCCTCCATGGAACTGGTCCAGCCCTGTGGTGCACAGGGCACTTGGAGGCAGGGCCAGGCCCAGCCCAACGTACACCCCTGTTAGCTGTGCTGGGCCCCTGGGTGACAGCCAAAGTGGCCCGGTGCTGCCCGAAGGCACACGATCATGGGCTAGGTCCATGCAATATGATGCAGGTGATGCCAGGTGGTAGGAGGACAGGTCTGCACTGCGCCACCCCATGCTAGGGGAGGAGTGGGGGGGTTCTGCCAGGAGCAGGCTCTGAGTGCGCCACAGCTACTGCTGCTGGGAGGGGGCTCACCCACAAACCCTTAACCCACATACCCAGCCACAAACCCCAAGCCCCTCACAAGCCCCATAGCCCCCAAACCTCACTCCTACAATCCCTATACCCAACTGTAACCCTCACAACCCTCCAGTCCCCCCTGAACCCCCCTACAAATCTCACACCCTGCATGCCCAGTCAGCTACATGGGGTGGGATGGGATCTGTTGGTGGGAGCTGCGGCTACAGGGGCAACAGCTACACTGCAGTCCTGCCCCATACCCACACCAGTGCTGGGACATGCAGCCCCAGTCTTGTGGGGGCTCCTGGTCCCAAGAACCACTTGTGGGGTGTAATGGGCTGGGAGGTGGGGTGGAGGTAGTAGCAGGGGTGTGTGAGAGAGAGATGGGGGTTGGGGGTGGGGGAGTGCTCTGGGTAGAAGAGGACTCCAGGCTTAGAGTCCCCTGCCCCCTAGAGCAGCCTGTGCAGGGTGGGGCTGACCTGGGAGGAAATGGCCCAGCTCAGTCCCTGATCCCCAGCTGAGGGCTTCCCAAGAACAGCATGGGGCGGGGAGCAGGACAGCCAGGACTGGTACTGCTCATAGCCACAAAGCAGTGGATGAGACAGCTGCAGCTACACTCATGTCCTGGTGCTGGGACAGAGCTGTGGTTGGGAGGGAGCTAGCAGGGGCAGACCACGGTGGCAGGTCAGGAGTGAGGGGACTGGGGGGAGGGGCTGTGGGTGAGAGTGAGGGCCAAGGGCAGGGGCAGGGCACTGGCATATCAGTGCTACTCAGAGCAGGTCACTTCTAGTGAGTGAAGCAGGTAGGGGCAGCTCTGATTTTTCTAAGACAAAAACCCCCCAAATAAATGCCAAAATGTATAGCTATTTAGAGCCCATTTTATTATGATGATAGAGGCCCTGGTAGGCTTGCAATTTGCTTTAGATTTGTCAATAACTCATTGCCCAACTGCCCTTTCTATATATGGTGGTGTTTCATTTTAGTGTAAGAACATGGATTCTGGGTATTTTAATGAGAATTTGAATTTCTTATCAGAGAATTTGCAATTTTTAAACAGGGAACACCAGGATCTCTGCTGGTGAGACAAGTGGAGGGACTCAGATAAAGAAGCCAGTTTGGGGCTGACACTGGGGACCCAGATGGAGGGCAGATGAGGTGGCTGATCTTTTGGCCATTTGGGGCCAAGAGGAGACACTTTGACAGTTCAGAGTGGGCCACTGCAAGGAGCACATCTTCTGGGTGATAGCTGCCCAGATGGCAGAGTGGGGGCACCAGAAGACATGACAATAGTGCCACTCGATTGCCAACTGTGCAGCCATGGCCCACTGGCAGCTGGTCTAGAAGTGCAGGAGGCTCTGCTACAGTATCTATACTATAGCCTAGGCAGCTGTGCAGTCTCCATCTGAGTGTGGCAGGCATATAGCCATGGGGCTGCAGGTCCAAGGGGGCAGATGCTGTAACAAGTGGCAGCAGATCACAGTCAGGCAGCATCCCCCACTACTAGACTGTTGCAGTGGGTAGAGGATGCAGGGGCCAGGTTACGGCTGCTTCAGCAATCCAGCTGGCACAAGGGATAGTGTCCGTAGATACCAACTGGCTGGGCCTCAGAAGCTCCTGAGGGCAAGAAGCCCTGAGCTGCTCACCAGGACAGCTTTTATATTGCCAGGGCCAGCACAGGGCAGGTTCTTATACAGCTGGGGCCAGCATGAATGCTGACCCCAGCTTCTATTTCCCCCTGGCAGAAGATCTGGGATGAGCTGGGCAGGGTCAGGAGGCCTGCATGTGTGGATGTGCCCAAGGACTGGAGACAATCATTCTGGAAAATACATAGTTGCCACATTCAGGTCGAAATTAAATTTAGGGAACAATCAGGGTGCAAATGCCAATGTCTGGCTATATTCCAGCTCAGGCAGTTCTACCTGACCTTAGTAAATTTCCCTTGAAGTATTGACTAGACTGGAACATTCTGTCATTTCCTTTTGTAAATGGTTCTGTATTATTATTCAGCTGCCAGGTTCCCAATTTGATCCATACATATTTCTTACCTATTTCACAGGGTTCTAAAAAGTGGGTGTCATGAGACTGCAAGACAAAATTCATGTTTACAAAGATCATGGACAGCTGGAAAATGGCAAAAATAATGTGATCAATCAAAGGCTGCTTGGGTGAGCAGGACACCACCCCCTTGCCACTGATTAAGCTAGAGGGGCACAAGACCAATGGCCATGGCCACAGGCAAAAAGACTTCTTGTTATGCCTCTGGTTTATCCTATTTAATTCTTGAATCAGTAGAAAAGGCATGAAGCTGTGTTTGGTGCATCACAAACTTTTACATGAAAATAAACTCAGACAATTAAGTTTGTATGACAGAAGGGGGCACAAATGTTTGACAGTGGGAATCACCGTGTGGGCAGAAGGAGGAACCTGTGGTGGAGTGGAAGGTTTCTGTCAAGGGGTGTAGAATACCCTCTGCATTTTAATGCCAGAACAATTCTGCTGATTTCCAAGGCAGACAGAATTTGGGTGGAAAGATTTAATAGGATTTCCCACTCTCACAGAACTGCAGGCAATATGGCTAGAAAGAAGCACATCTGAACTCTTGCATGACCTATGAAGAGACTGAATAATGCTAGGATTACTCAAAAGAAGTCCAGTGCTAGGACTGGAAACAGAGATGGAGGAAAATTCATCCACTTGCAGCTGCTGTTTTGATACATGATTCCTTGTGGCTCTGACTTAAACTGACTGTGCAGTCAGGTATAGCTTTTTTCTATACCAGCCATACAGCTGATCCAATAAAAGATAAGCAAGAATTCTTATGAGTGTATCTCCTTGTCTGTCATAGCAACATCACCACCTCCACACTACTATGCATGTTTGACTCCAGAGCAGAGGGCAGTACAGTTTCCAGTCATCCTGTGCATTCCCTGCTGTATATAGAACAGGAGTGGGCAAAATATGACCTGCGGGCTGCATCCAGCCCACCAGACACTTTCATCCAGCCTGCAGCACCCCTCAACGAATTGTGCTCCACCCAGCCTTTCTCCCCATGAAGGTAGGAGCCAGGCATCTACACCCATCCCCAACATATCCTATTATGCCTCCTCCCACCCTCCTGGCCAAAAGGGCCGGCCCCTCTAGCACTCATGGGGCTGCTGGTGCAGCCTTCCCCAGTGTCCCACTCCCTCTGTGCAGCAGGTAGGGAAGCAAGAGCATGTGCAGGGCTGCAGCTGGGCAGGAGCACAGAGCATGGGGCTGGTGGTGGCTGCAGTGCAAAGCCTGCATCCCCAGGCAGCAGCAGTGCAGAGCTTGGGTGGACATGTATTGGTGCATGGGGGGTGTGTGGGAATCCTTTCCTACACTCCCTTTCATGGTGCACAGCTCTGGCAGGCAGTGTGGGCAGCAGCAGCAGGAGAGGGGGAGGGAGGGAGGTCTGCCCAGCACTGCTGTCTGGCTCCGGCCAGCACTGTGAAGAGTGTAGCCCCTGCTGGGATATTTGTTTTCCTGGCACTCCCCACACTCACGGGGCACAGGAGGGAAGCCCAGGTACTGGAGTGGGCTGACACAGGGACAACATCTAGCTCCAGCACCTGGGGCTTCCCTTCTGTGCTCCACAAGTGCAGGGAGTACTGGAGAAACAAACAGCCTGACAGAGGCTGCACTCCTCACTGTGATGTGCAGCACTGGCTGGAGCCAGGTACCAGTGCCCTGACCTGCTGCTGTGCCATGGGGAGAGTGTGTGGGGGGGCCCACACCTCTCCCACCCTCCCTCACACCACACACATAGACATAGGCACACACAGATACAGACCCCCCCCTCCCCCCCGGGTTGCCTGCATTGACTGGCAAGGATCAAAGGGGGCAAGAGGGTGCAAAAGCCCCATGGCTCACCAAAAGCATATGGGAATGTCTCCTAGCTAAAAGGGAGGCATACACCCAATGGAAGGGAGGAGTCATCACCAGGGAGGACTATACCTCGGTTGCTCGGGGCTGTGGGGGGGGGTCAGGAAGGCTAAGGCAGGGATGGAACTGGGACTAGCCACCTGGATCAAGGACAACAACAAGTCCTTTTTTAAATACAGAGGGGGTAAAAAGAAGGTACAGAGTAATGTGGGGCCTCTGCAAGACACACTAGGAAATCTGGTTGTCGCACCAGATGACAAGGCTAACCTATTTAACAATTTCTTTGCCTCCATTTTCCCGAGCAGGAATCAAATTAGCTTATCTGCTGGGACCTGTTCAGGCCCCGGGGGAGGCACACCCAGGCCTAGGGTCAGTGAGGATCTAGTCAGGGAACTTCTGGAGGGACTGGACATATTTAAATCAGCTGGTCCTGAT
>JAGPOW010002492.1:660406-728395 GCA_030014935.1 Caiman crocodilus | reverse complement strand
AAACTTTTTTTTCTTTCAAACTTCCAACTGGCATTCATATATTGGCTCATGCATGCCGGGCAACGAATTCAGACTTGGGCTGAAGCATAACAGTAGGGGTGGGGCAGAAGCCCAGTGTAGAACAGTAGGCCTTATCAGCCACAGCAGGGGGGTAGGAGCCAAGAAGGCTAAAAGCCTAAACAAGGCAAGGAGGGACTTATATGGCCTGAAAGCTTAAAGGTAAATGTCTAACCTGATGGGTGACTCAAAACACCTATGAGGCATGGGGCATAGTATAGGGATGGATTGTAGTCATGCAATTTAAGGCAAGCTAAATGTGGGGAATCGACTACCAAAAAGGGGAGAGAGCGGTGTAGGCTCATCACTCTCTGAGAGCAGCCTGTCATAAAATAAAATTTCCATCAAGGCGTGGAAAGAGAAACCTTGAGAGACAGGGATAGAGAGCCTATCAGGGATGGGGGGCCTGCAGGGGATATCATAACAGCTCTCAGGTACCTAACCTGTTACAGTCACCATTTTAATACCAGGCATTCTAGTTCACCCATATTATGTTTAAGGTTTCTAGCATTTGTGTGGAAGCAGTTATAATTTTTACCATGGCAGCCAAGCAGGGACAAATAATGAATAGGAAAGATCAATGTTACAGAGTGAGATGAATCACTTGGTAAGTTACACACAGAGAAAAATGAGTTTCAAAATGTCTACATATAAAGTCATACATCTAGGAACAAACAATACTGTCCCCAACTGTAGAACAGGCCAGAAGCAAGATGCTAATTTTTAAGTCAGATTAGTTAAGCATTGGAACAATTTATGAAGGATCGTGGTTGAGTTTCCATCACTGGAAACTTTTAAATCAAGATTTCATAGCTTTTTATAGGTAGGTGGTTAGGATAGGGAGGGATGACCTAGCCTTGGACTGGATGACTTCCTGAGGTCCCTTCCAGCCCACTATTCTATGATTCTATTTTTCACAGCTAGCAGAATATAAGCCAGAATTAATGCATGGAAATCTGATGGCTAGAACTCCATATGTGGGAGATCAGACTGCATAATCACAATGTTCCCCCTGCGCTATTAGAAATCCATGATCTGTACCAAGGAGACCTACCAGGCAGTTCAGAGAATTCTCAGCTTGCCAGCTTCAGCTGCTATTCAGACCCCGTAGGCTGCCCAGGCAACCCAAGAGGACCAGAATTTAGCTGTTGCATAGATTATGTGAATAGGAACAATGCTAGGGCCAGGCAAGGGAGAACTAGAAGGGAAGTTCCCAATCAAGAGTCTTTCTGTTAAGAAAAGACCCATATGACACAAGTTGCCTCATGTTTTTCCCCTGACCATAAAGACTCTAGGGCTGTGTCCAGATGATCGCAGATGTCTGGTTTCCTGGGTACTAGTAGCAGTGGTGCACCTTGCCACTGTTCCTGGGGAATGCCCGTCACATGTGCTTTGGCACGCAGCAAGGTACCCTGGAGGCAGTAGGGGAGTCTGGGGCCAGCACTGTGCCTGCCCCAGCAACCTTACCTGGGGTCCTTGGGGCCTCCCGGCTCTTCAGCTGTGGCAATCAGCCTCGGTATAGCTCTGGACAGCCTGGCTCCACTTTTCAGCAGTGAGCACTGGCCATGTGTGTGCTGCTCTGAGTTTTTTTGACAACCTAGGGGTCAAAAAAACCTGTAGGGAACAAAAACTAGAGCAGTGCACATATGGACAGCATGCCCTTGCAGCACAGAGGACACCTCAGTGTATGTGGCACTGCAGACTTGTTTGCTGCACCACATACTGCATAGCCATGCTCATCGGTACACTCCCCAGAGGGCTAGGCAGTGCTCCCCCCAGTTGCTCATGCAGGACTCTGGCTGTGATTTGCTCACCTGTGCACACGGCCTTCCCAGTGATCCCAAGCAGGAGACATGGGGAAAGAACTAGATGTGGGAAAACACAGGAACTGAGCAGGATAAGCAGGAAATGGAGTCCTGTCAGAACTTCCCTGCTGCACTGATAATGCAAGACATTGGAAACAGCCTGGCACTGATCTACAGCCCTCCTGGTGCAGCAGTGGGCATCAGCCCCTAGTCCTGGGCTCCAAGCATGGCTTTTTGGAAAACTATTTAACACAGTTCTGTCTGCTATCGTTCTGTTTAGTGGCTCCTCTAAACAGGTTTAAACAACATAATCCTGATAAGTATTTTCTAGTACAGATGTAGCTAGTATAATTTATTCTGTACTTGTATTGTGTCTAGAACAACAGGTCTTTGGTTGATGACTAAGGATCCTACATACTACTTCAAAACAGATCATAAATAATAAAAGTACTGTCATGTGCACAGGGCAGAGGGTCAAGGATATGCCTAAAAAAAAGCACAGAAACTAAATTAACCTTTCCCAATCTAATGCATTGCAAGAAGCTCCCATCCTTTGAAAATTGCTGCAGGAGAAGAGACTGAGAACTTGTGCTATTCTATCATATTGCAGTGTATTGCTTGACAACACTTCTGGGGCTCATGATAGACAGGGAAAGGGTTATGTTTGGAATTAGCAGAGGCCTAACATTGTCCCAGCTGCTCTAGAAAGTTTCAACCATTCTAGTACAATTGCAAAGGAGCTGACAGTTTCTCCTAAAGCTATATGCTGGGAAAGGAGCAGTTATATCACACAGTACTAACTATCCTGCAGTGAGCCAGCACAACCACAGAGAGCCAGAGAGCCTAGCACACCACAAAGACAACTATTTAGAAACTTTTCCCCCAAAAAATACTTCTTCAAATGAGCCAGTGTTTCTGAAGTGGCTTCTTTTATCTGCAAGATGATAATATGCAGACCACACAGTCTCCAAACCAAATGCACGGAATTGGAATTCGATTGGCACAGAAAATGGAAGTTTCCTGAAAATTCCCATGCAGCAGCTGACAGCAGGAGATGTAACCACACTGCAGGAAGATTTCTTTCTACAACTATTTGAATTGGAAGGGATATCTTAGTCTCCTCCCCCCACATGGCTGTGTCATAAAATCTAAGGGTGCCTGTAGACACACAAGATGGCTGTTCTGTCGTGCTGTAATTACAGCACATCAGAGCATGATAATTAGCACGTTGAATGAGTTTTAGTTAAAGCACCGCCATTATGAAGTGTGGGATGCTGACTACAGGAGACTTTGTGGGTGCTTTAATTACAAAGCCCAAGAGCTGCTCTAATTAAAGTGCTCCCCACCCCACATCCCCAGATTATGTGTAAAGACACCCTGTGTTATTTGGTGCAAGCTATGCCTCTTCATCAATACAGATCACATCATCACTGAGCCAAATAACACAGATTATAACATCTCATGTTCATTCACCTGCAACTCTGCCAACATCATATACCTCATTGCGTGCTTACAGTGACCCTCTGCTGTCTGCACTGGATAAATGGGGTGATCCATGTGAGTAAAAATAAATGAACACAGATATGATGCCAGTTCCAGGACGACATACAAGCAGAACACTTTATATTCCCTGAGCATTCTTAGACAGCAAAAACTTTAAAGATGAACTTGAAGGGGAAATTATGGAACAAGAAATCAATAGGCTGGCTTGTATTAACAGCCAACCATTGATGCTCTGGATCATTGTGTACACATAAGAGGTCTGTGACCATCACACCAAGACCTCTAATACGTATGCCTAGGCAAGTATATGGAGGAGTGGAGGCTGCCCAATACCTTACATCCCCTTATTAGACCACTGAGACAGACTGAGTTGAGACATTCAGTACCTCAATGGTTTGTGTTAAACATGGTGTAAAGAGGGACTATGGATTTTTGGTCGATTACATAGATTAGTTTTGCCCTATGGCTGGATCCAGATGTGCAGGCATATGTGGCTGGTGCTAAAAACCTCTTTGTGGAGACACAAACTGCATGTGTTGCACTAAGGTATCCTATGTCCCATCTAGCCTCTCTCTGGCTGGCTGGGGTACAGTCTGCCTTGAGATGGGGGAGCAGGCAGCCTTGGGTTGGCTTCTCCCAACTTCATGTGCCTCAGCATGTAGGCTCTGCAGTGGAGCCCTCGTGCTGAGGCACATGGGTAAAAAGGAGCAGCCAGCCCAAGACTGCCTGTTCTCCTGTCTCAGGGCAGGGGTCCCCCTGTTCCCCCATCTCCACATGCCACTCCACAGCTGCCTGGGGCACAAGGTGCCTCAACGTGGGGGCTTTCTGCCAGCTAGCCCTACATTGAGGCACCCTGTGCCCCAGCCAGCCCCTCCCCTGCAGCATATGGAGTAGCGGGACAATGTGTCTGTCCCACTGCAAACCGCATGAGCAGGGGCATGCACTGCAGCACAAAGTAGCGGCACAAATTTCTGTCATGAGAAAGTGGGTGGGTGGTTCTGGTATCACAGAGATGTGCTTTTCAGCCTGGATCATTCCTCCACTTCTTCCACACTCCCAGAACTGGTGGGAGAGGGCTGGATACAGTTACCAGCATGCAAGTCCCCAGAGGATCAGACATAGCAGTAGGAACTGCTTATCTCCTCAGGTACACACTAGAGGAGCGGAGGGGACAATTAGTAAAAAGATCAGGTTACAGTGTGGTCCTGCCCCCACTCTCTTAGCTGGCACCAGCCTCTATGCTTCCAGTGTCTATTGCCACCTCCTTCTACCCTGCAAGGACAGCTGCCTCCTCCATTGGCCCAATGACCCACAGCCAAGCTGCCCAATCTGCCCAACTGAGCAGCTTCTGTCAATGCCAAACATTGTGTACCACCTCCTCCTATAATCTCAGGGATGCTCTTCCTGCTGCTGCCCATGCTGCCACCCTGTGGCCATATCTGCGCAAGGTGCTACTGTGCAGTGGTTACTGTGCATTTATTTAGTGCTGGTATAAACAAACATGAAATAAATGTGCAGTAACCTGAGTTACTGGTGAGTGCCTTTTTTGTGACGCTGCTGCACAGTAACCTTATACTACTGTGCAGTAACGTTGCCTTACAGTTTTTACCATGTGGCACTGTGGTGCAGTTGTATCAGGTTACTCTGCAGTCAGTATCTTTAGTAGATGTGCCCTGCTGAGATCCTTTTAAGGTTGCCACAGGGTATGACAAGATAAGCACTGCAAAGCAGTGCAAGATAAGTGCTGAGTTCCACTATCTTGAGAAAAGATGTGGGGGGCAGGAAGTGCATTGAGACTACAAAGGCTGAGAACCACTGATCTATGCCTTTCTCTATATATGTTCTCAAAACAACTGGCTTCCTCTTTCTCCAGCATTCATCTTCCATCTCAAGGCCAATAAGTGGCCTGGCATTTTTTCAGTTGATTGTTCTCTTCATTTTCTTGCCTTTCTCTACACTTTAAAGGCTTTGTAATACCTTATGCTGTGAGGTTCACAAAAGTTGATTGGTGCTAGTGCTAGTTCAAGGCTGGAACAGCAACAGTTCAGCCCAGGAAGAAGGGCTTGGAAGACTGAAAGCTATCATTCTGGGCTCTCTTCCAGGGCTTCCCCCAGCCCCCAGGGCATTTCTTACTTGTGGCTGCCTATGTTGTCTATTCCATACTGCCTATGTATACTGCTACTCTACTGCTGAGAAAGCACTGAAGGGGCTAGGGCCTTGGCTGAGCAGCAGAAGCTGAGGGAAGAGTCCTGGCTAAACAGCACAAAGCGGAGGGTGGAAAATGAACAGCATGAAAAGAAGCATGTGGGGCAGAGCCCTGGTTGAACAGCATATCATGGTGGGTGGAGAAGCAAAGCTGTGGCTAAGCAGCAGGACAGGGAAAGATGTGGGGGACCTAGAGCCCACCTAAGAGCTTAAGGGTGGAGAGGCTGGACCCCTGGCTGAGCAAGTATAGTCACAGTTAGATTGGATTGAATTGGGTTAAGAATGTTAGGCCAGAAGAGGCCATTGTGAGCATCCTGGTATATATGTTTGTATTGCATTGGCCAGAGAAGCCCTACGGTTATTCCAGCATGAAGGCATCCATCCATCACTTAAGTTCATGCAGGATCCCATGTCAGGGCATCTGGTCAGCTGGGCCCAGTTGGGCTGAGCTCTTGAGCTTCCACACCTGATCCTGATCCTGGATGAATCCAACTGCCCCTGTTCTCTGTAACTGGATTGCCTGCTGAGACTGCCACTCAGCCCTTTTAAACACACCTACAGCCTCAGACTACAGGCATACCTTGACAACAGTCTCAAACTGCTCCAGCAACCCTCACGTTTGCTGCTTGCTCTGGTTCTCCTGGCTCCTGACTTGGTTTTGGTTTGGCTTTTCCTGACTTTGATCTTGGACCTTCCTTGCAACTCTGCACCGGCTCTCTAATTCTCCTGGCTTCTGATCTCAGCTTGCACACCAAACTACACCTCTCAGATCTCCCTCTCAGCTCTCTTGGGACCTGGTCCCATATTCTCTGCTCCACTGATCCAGACCCTGATCTTGGTAACCTGTACCCCCACCTGCCTGACATTCTGGTTGCCCTTTAGGGCCTACCTGCAGGCTCAGCCACCTAAGTCCTTACAAAACCCTCACACCCTGTCCCAGTGGACAGTCAGCTAATGATGGAGAATCTCCATAGAAACTGGCACCAAATCCTTGTCTGAATTTGTCTGTCAGAACTTGTTCTGCTGTCATTTGTTGCATTACAGAACCCCTACTCCCACTCTCTTCCCCATGCAGTGGGCTGCTCAGAGGGGTCCTACACATTTGGGAATTACATTGGACACCTGTAGTCACCAGTGCACAGCTTAAATACTGAACTCATTATGGACTGGCACAGCTGTCTGTCTGCAAGGAATACACACTCCTCTCCTCCTTTGCTTTGGTGATGAGCAAGGACCATTTCTAGATTTGTTAAGGACTACCCTGCTCTAGTTAAATGGATCTACCTAATATGCTGGTACTGTTGCATTTCTCCACCAAAATGCCCCTTACCTTAGGGCAGGACTGTCCAACTTCTGAGCAGGGCATTGCTGGGCCCCATGCCATGCAAGAAACATTCTAAACTATGTGAGGTCCCTTGCGGCACTGAAGGTCCCCTTAGTTGTCCAGCACTGGCATCTGCCTGAGCTCCCTGGCTGTGGACTCCCTTAGTCCCACAGGCCATCCCATCCTACCCTACCCCCCAGGGACCAGAACAAGAAGCAGAGGCTGGAAGAGAGAATGGGAATATCAGAGACTCTGGTGACAGCAGCAGTGGAGCAATGTAGGGATTAGTGCCTGGACAAGAATCCCAGGGGCCACAGGTTAGCCTTACAGGGGCCTCATACAGCCTTTGGGTCTCAATTTGACAGCTCTCACTTAGGGGAATGGGCTGGGAACACTTTCATAGTGAGGATGTTTAAGTGCTATACAGTAAATAAACTGGGTCTAGCCAAGTCCCTGAAGGAAAATATACTCCTGTAACCCCCAAATCATGGCTACAGATACCAATACTGAGGCTCAGAAAGTTTTGGGACTCGCAAAGGACTGGAAAGTTGGCGTCAGGAAGAAGCTCTACATCTTAAGCCCATATACTTCAATGGCTGTAATTTGGTCCCAACTGATAAGAACACATTTTTTTGTGACCCAGTGTTTAACTCCTGTGCCACATCTGTGTTCCATGTGTATAAAGACCTCTGCAGCACCATGGACATGTTGTCATTGGACAGTCCCAGGAACTTGCCAGGTTTGCACCCATGCAACACCAGTGTTTTGTTGCTTTTTACTTTTTTAAGCCCTCAGATGGTGGGCAAGGGCAAAGATTTTGATTCACCCATTATATAAATATTGGTCTCGGGGCCCAGACATATCACACACAGTAATAATCCTGGTCAAACTGCCACTAGTACAGACAAGTGAACAATTGCTCCCCATTAATGCAGCAACAATAACTATGGCTTTCACTGCTGGAAACTCTGTTCTTGCTTTCCCAGCCTGCTTGAATCTTTAGCTTCCCATGTAACTCCCAGCTGTTGTCTGCCCTTTGCTCATTGCTCCTAGCTCTCAGTGCTAGGCAGATACACTAAGACAGGGGCAGGCAATTATTGTGGGTAGAAGGCCACTTACTGAGTTTTGGCAAGCCATCGAGGGCCGCATGATAGGCAGCCAGGGGCAGATAAATATTAATTTTCTAAATTTTTAGGGGCCCCACAGGCCAGATAGAATAACCTGGTGGGCCACATCTGGCCCCTGGGCCACATTTTGCCCACCCCTGCTCTAAGACATCTTCAGGCTTAACTATTGCCTAGTTGGTAAGGAGTGTGTTACCCTGGCAGTTTGTGCTGGAGAATGTTATCAAGAAGATTTCCTAGCCTGAGAGAGTCTCAGGCGATGGATAGTTTTCAAGATATAAAGGAAAATCTTCATGTTGCTTCAAACATTTTCATGAAAACTGGAAAACTATAAAAAGTTGCCACTGTAGCAACCAATTGTTGTGTTTACTATGTTTCACAGAACTAGCTAAACAATTGTTTCTTGCCACCCCTTGGACTAATAACTGCAGCTGATAGCTCTGCTGGAAGTGACCTCCTACCTCCAGCCATACACTGCATGGCCAGACCCTACTGCAGCAGCGTGAACCCAAAGACTGCTGGCCAATGCCAGCATATCATCGATTCCAGGAGAACAATGATCCTGGAAAGGCCAGACTTGAGGCTCTTGTTATCAGTGCCATGATACAGACACTCACCTGTGGGCATCTTCCTTCTTGCGACAGATACAGCAGCAGCAGAGTAATGAGAGTAGGAGGATGAGCAATAGAGCCAGCAGGGCCCCTGCCCCGATCACCCCCATTCGCTGATTCGCCTCTGAAAGACAAAGCAGATGCACCATTAGCCCACAGCTCTGAAGGCAGGCCGGTCCTATTCTGGCCCAGATCCCTCAGGTCACTCAGTCAGGGTTAAGCAAAGGGGAGGGAAGGAGCTAGATGTCAGAGAAGAGGGGGTGGGAAGCATGCATGCAAGTGCACAACAGGCAAGAAATGATGAAATAAGTTTGGGAACTCCCAGTCTGGTCCTTCACTAACTAAAACTCAGAAGTCATTGCCAGGCAACCATAACAGGAGTAACAAAGGAGATAGCTGCAGAGCTGTAAGTGAGGAAGACCAGGGGTGGCAGAGCCAGGGGCTACAATTTAGGGCACCTTGTTAGTGCCTGCCCAGGGTTTAGGCATGTGTCAGTCAGTTTTATGGGCAGTCAGTTACTAGAGGGACACTAAATAATTTTTCTGTGAAGTGAGTTGCTTCCCCTTGCTGTGCTGAGTCCAGACTAGATACACCAAGAGTCTTGTGAAATATAAGTTTTTTCCACATCAGGCACTTCTAGTGACATCTTTCTTTTTTCCCAGGCCTCCCTCTGCTTTTGGTACACAGTAACTGAGTGAGCATCCAGCTCTTCAAACATACTTTTACCTACTGATCCCTAAGCATTGTTCCACTTGACCACTAGGCTCATGAGTAGTGAACTACTTAAATTTTGCTTTCACAATTTTTGCAGAAACTACAAAAAATGGCAGTTTCCACGACTGCTGTGACAAAAGCCACTTGTCGTGATTTCCCATGGAATCACCTGAAAAAATAAAAACTTGCTAAAAAGAAAATGCTGGCTACCCACTGGGAACTGGCAGTTCTTATGGCTTCTGTTGCCCAGCCTTGCAACCTGCCAGTGGGGGAAAGGCACTGGGTAGTGGAGTGGCAAGAAGGGGAACAGTGAAGGTGGCAGCTGCCCCCTCATTCTTCCAGGGCCTCTCTGCCAGTCAATGGTGAGGGGCAGGGCCTCTGAAGCCTCTTGGCCAATCAGCAACAAGGGGCAGTGCCCCCATAAAATGCCCATGAAAGTGGCTCTGTGCGCTGCAAGCAGGCCACAAAAAACCCTCACCTCATACCAATTTAGGTAGGTTCCTACTCGTGAGACTCTGAGATAGCACAGCTAAGAGCAGAGGAAGAGCCTCTGACATGCTAGTAGTAGCTTGCTTCAATAGGCAATGTTACCATCTAGAGACCCAAGTCAGGGAGAGCTCCTGATGCCAAGCTCTTCAGTCTAGGCACAAAGGGGCTCACAGTTTCAGCATAAAGCAATTGAAGTTTGCATACCACAATTGCTTGGCTGCTGTCAGATGCTCATAGGTATTGTGGTACAAGAGAGTTTTATGGAAAAACATGACAGAATATTGTGGTTTTATGGGGATGTTGCTGAGAAGCAGATTCCAGACAGGAGTGGCAAAGGGGTGACAATGCACAGTGCCATCTTGAAACTTTGCCAAGTGAGCAATGGTGGTTGATGGCAGAGTTTATATCATTAGTGTAGGAGAAGTGGTGGGAAAGTAGGTGGAGGAAAGCCCCTAAAAGTGAGGTCCAGCAGTTTCCATCTGAAGTAAGAGGGTGGAAAGGAAGGACAAAAGAAGGGGGGATGTAGTAAAAGTGAATATCAGCAGCAAGTTGAGAGGACATGAGCGGGAGAGATGGCACAACTCGCTCAACGCTGGAGCAGATGAAGTTGCAGTAAGTTGAGGCATTAGAACCACAGCTGTGTGGATGGACAGGAAAGGCTAGTATGGGAGCTTTGTACAGGAGGAAGGAGCAAAATTTAGACTGAGACACAGAGTCCACATCTACATGAGATGCTACTGCGTGGTGGTTACTGCACATCTATTTAGTACTTGTATAAACAAGTACTACATAAATGCTCAGTAACTGGAGTTACCATGCAGTAGCACCAGCAAACGCTTTTGTGACGCTTCTATGCAGTAGACTAATGCAATTGCGCAATAGCATCACATCATGGTTTTTGCCACACAACACTACTGTGCAGTAGTATCAGGCTACTGCGCGGTCACCATGTTGTGTAGATTTGCCCAGGGTAGAGTAAATGGTGATGCCCAGGGGAGGACCTGATTGACAGGCAGGATCGGGTGGTGTTCCCAGTATTTGCAAGAGGAGTGAGGAGGGAGGGAAGACAGTTTTAACCATGCTGGCATATGGATGTCCATGACGAGATAAAAGAGAGACAAGCCAGTGTCATCCTGTGAATTGGGCCTCCAGCTAATCACTTGTCATCAAACTAAAGCAAAACTTTTATGAAGAAAAGCTTGGATTCCTAAGATTCTCAAAGCATAATCAGCAGGTAGATGCCCAGGTCCTGTGAAAGTCAGGTCTTAACACTCACGTAAGAACCTCAATGTTAAAAATGTATAGTGAAAGGGAATCTAGAATGTCCCTGGGCCCCAGCCACTGGATTTCATTCTGTTTTATCCATTGGATTAAAGAACCTTACCATAGAAAATTCCATCTATGTAGGTGCTTAGAGACTGGGATAATGTTTCCTCTTAAAATGATCTCCAGGTGTGTTTACAAGATCAGGGAAATGTTAGCACAAGGGTGATAGTTAAAGTGCATGTTTGAATGGGACTGCCCAAAGACAATTTATGAAGGGAGAAGAGAAAGTGGCAAACAACAGAGACCTTGGGGGAGAAAAGGCCTTCAGTGAGACCAGGGGCAAGGAAGAATGACCTCTAAGGTCATTCAAAAGAAGTGACTAGAGAGGCATAGGAGAACCAGGAAAAGCCACTGTCTCTGAGTAGGAGGGAGAACACCTTTCCCAGATGGGTGATGGTGCTGAAGGCGTAAGGTAGGTACAGAAAGATGAAGATGGAGACCTAGTTCTGGGGTTGAAAAGG
The DNA here is from genome assembly GCA_030014935.1 of Caiman crocodilus. Taxonomy (NCBI): domain Eukaryota; kingdom Metazoa; phylum Chordata; order Crocodylia; family Alligatoridae; genus Caiman; species Caiman crocodilus. Next base: position 716,776 of record JAGPOW010002492.1, on the reverse strand, counting down.
AAGAAATCATTAAGACAGGTAAAGTGTCTTTTCAATGGAGTGCATGGGGTAGACATTGGATTACAGAAGGTGGATGATACCTTTTGAGGACAGATACTCCTGATGGGAACTTTAAATGGTGTATTTGATGATAAGATGGAGTAAGAAAGGATATGGGGCAGCAGCTGGAGAGCAAGTATCTGGTCCACTTCTTCAGTTCTCCTGTAAGAGGGATATTTTTGAATTCATCATATCATTTGCAGGTACAGGAACAAAGCCTTGAATTTATGGTACTTCCTGGCAGATTGGAATATCAGCTGGGGTATTCCTAGTTTTTCATTTCCACACAACAGAAATGATCAAACCTGGTGACGATTGGCAGCCTGTCTATAACATGGTGGGCTTAGACCTCAGCGCACTTCCTGCACTACCTGTTGGGAAAGAAGTGGCTTGAAGGAAGCAGAGACATAACATGGAAAAAGAACATGACCTGGGAAGCTCCCACACTTCCTTCTCCAGGTGCAGGAAGGAAACTGAGCCAGGCTGAGTGCAAGTAGTTCCGGGAATCGTAGTTCTGGCAGTGGAGTTTGCTGCTCCTGGGGAGGACGACTTTCAGAACTTTTATTTGCTGCCAGATCATGTCCAGAGAGCAAAAAATTGCTGATTTTAGTAGCAGAAAATGATCAGTTCTTTCCTCAGCAGCAGCAAACTCTATTACAATTTCCACATAACCTGTTGGGCTCCTGCCTCCTAGAGCCAGAAAGTGATGGCAGAAAGAGCATTGACAGCAGTGAGGTAGGCTGCAGGGAGGAGCCTGTCATGAGCACCCTCCCCTCTTCCCCCCCACAATTCTGGAAACCCTCACCTTAAGCAGCACCTAAGGCATGTGCCCTGCTCACCCACCCCATGTTATGCTATTAGAAGGAAAAGCTGGTTCATTCATTGTAAACAAGAAGGAAAGGCTAATCACAAACAGCCAGCATGAATTTGCTAAAAATAAATCATACCACATAAGTCTGAGTTCCTTCTTTGACAAAGTAACTAGTTAGATAGATGAAGGAAATGCAGTGGAAATAGTGTACTTGGTAAGCAAGAGGTAAATATAGGTGCATTCATTTCAAAATGGAAGGAGGTTTTGAATGGAGTCCCATAGGGGTCTGTCCTGGGTCCAGTGATGTTCAGTGCATGTATGCATGTATTAATGATTTGGATACAGAATAGAGACCTTCCTGAGAAAATATGAAGACAACACAAAACTGACAAGGACTGCAAACACACTGGAGGAAAGGGTGGAATTCAGAAGGATCTTGATAGATGGGATTGCTGATCTAGAGGCAACAGGATGAAGTTCACGACTGACAAATGTAAGTTTCTACCCCTAAGGAAGAATAATAATGAAGGCACAAATGTAGAATGGGTAATAACTGGTTAATGGCAGCACTACAAAGAAGATCCTGGGGTCTTCGTGGATCACAGACTCAACATGAGCCTACAATGTGATGCAGCTGTAAAACAGATGGATGTGGTTTTAGGCTGCATCAACAAGGGTATTAGATGCAAGTCTTGGGAGGTGATAATACCAGTCTATTTTGCATCGATTGTGTACTTAGCCATGGCCTAATTGAGGCAGATCCAGTCCAGGGCCCCAGCTGGGTATAATCAGGGAATCAAACTGAGTCATGCTTCAGAGGAGGGCCCCACTCACACTGGCCTGTATTTGCTAGGACCACATGGCAACAAACTGTCTGGTCAACAGACTGCTTTGAAGTGCCCCTGGTCTGCTTGGAACACTTAATCATGTCTTCATGCTCTGAAACTCTGGCATGGAACCTCCTGCCTCTTCCTGCTTGCTCCTGTTCTTGTCTTGGATCTCCCAGCTTGGATCAGCTGCTTGCCCTAGGACTAATACTCAGCTTTGACCCTATCTTTCACTTCAGTAAAACCCTGACCTAGTGTGACACTCAGACTGACCAACCACCTTCCAGGTTGCCCAGATCAATCCAAGGGGTCCCAGTTCTCTGACCATGTGGATCCTTTCCAGGAGCCCCTTTATCTGAAGGATTTGTTGGCCAGCTGGTGGGAAATGTGCCCCCAGGGGGACATCCTGCACATACAGAACAGGGCCCTGCAGACCCAGGTGGCAGTCTTAGGACAGGAGAAGGCCACTTTGAGGCTATAGCCAAACCAGCCAGCAGTGGCTGGACCTTGTCTGGAGCTATGCCTCAGCTCTCTCCCAAGCCTGTGGTTCTGTTGACAATGCATGAGGTTTGTCTAGATCAGCGGTCACCAACCTTTTAAACTCAGAGATCACCTTTGGAATTTAAAAGAAGCGCCCCCCCCCCCAGCCAGCAGGTAAGTCTGTGGGGAGAGAAGCAGGGAGAGGAAAGAGCTGGGGGTGGCAAGATAGCTCAAGGCCTCATCCCTAGTCCCACTCTCTCCTTCACCACTGGGGCCTCAATCTGCCCCCTCCAATGGCAGTGAGGTAGGCAGTGGGGCAGGGGCAAGCCCTGCAAAGCTGGGGTGGGGCAGGGGATGGAGCCATGAGTGGCTCATTCAGGGGGCATGGAGGGGGGGGGGCGTGGAGCCTGGGAGGACATGGGGGGGGGTGCATGCCCCTGGATCTGCATGCGGGGCAGGGAAGGATGTGGGCTGGAGCTGAGGTGGTGCTCTGCCATTCCCTGCGGTTGTGTTTGGTTGCACTGTGCTTGGGCTGAGTGGTGGCAGTGCTGGGAGAGGAGTTTCGGGGTGAATTTTGAGATAGCTTCAGCCCCTCGCTCCCTGTGGCCCCGCTGCTGTGTCACCGCCACAGCTGCCCAGCTGAAGTGCAGCATGACCAAACACCCCTGCTGGGAATAGCGCAATGCCACTCTCGCCCCAGCCAGCAGCTCACCTCGCCCTGCATGCAGATCCAGAGGCACATGCCCCCTGTGCCCTCCTGGGCTACGTGCCCCCACCCCAGCCTGTGTCCCCCAGATGATCCACTTGTGGTTCCATCCTCCGCTACGCCGCAGCTGTGCAGGGCTTGCCCCTGACCCACTCCCTACCTCACAGCTGCTGCAGCTGCCCATGCTGCCCCACATTTTGGGGAGGCACATGCCCCACCCCATCTGCAAGCAGCAAACACATGTGGTATTGGGCTTTTCCCAAGCCAGTTGCAGTGGAGCTCAGGGCACAAAGCCCAGCCTGCAGCAGCAGCCGCCTCTACTGTGCACAGATGGGGGGCGTATGCCTTCCAGGGCTTTTGCCAGGATGCACACAGTGGAAGGAGCTGCACCAGCTCAATTCTCCCACCAGCCACCCAGCTGAGGCCCCACTCACCATAGAGGCCTCTGCTACATTCTGTCCCTGACCACGGGGACCTTGATCTGGACCCTGCCTCTTCCCTTCTAACACTGACTGACCTGCTTGGTTGGAGCAGGGGGTACATTCAGCACCCCCAGTCCAGGATTGATAGCAAGAGGCTCTGAGATCAACCTGTCAATCCCAATTGACCGGTTGGTGACCACTGGTCTAGATATAGGCTCCACCCATTCAGAACCACTCACTGAATTATGCATCCAGGTTGACCACTGTGTCTCTCTAAATGGAGACTGGACAGGACAAGAGCACCAAAACAAGGTCTTAGTATATTCATAGATTCATAGTTTGTAAGGGTGGAAGGGACCTCGGAAGATCATTGGGTCCAGCCCCCTGAACCAAGCAGGAAAGACACTGGGGAAAGACAATATGACTCTTACCCCTCCACTTTCCATGGAAAAAGCACCCAAAAAGTCAATGCAGATCCATAGCTAGTGACCTCACCTGTGTATGGAGGAAAAGGGCAGATGACAATCTGCAGATCTCTACCAGTACTGTGGTAAGCCCCTCTACTTTGCAGCCTCCTGCTCTGCCAAACTCAGAGGAGCCTTGCCATTGAGAAATCATGATGCCTGCTGACGTCCAGACAGAGCAATGCACACACTCTTCAACATCAAAGCCAGTCTGCAATTTTTCTCTTGTGAACAGTGGTCACTGTGGGATCCTGTCCCTCTCTGCTGTTCATCTTTCTATACCTCTCCCATCTAAGTTGTTTTAGTAGATTGCCTTGGACCTTCCTGCCTGGATTAGCTCCTTGCCTAACCATGACCTCATCCCTAACCTTGGCTCAGCTTTGACCCTTGCTTTCACTTTAGTAAAACCATGTCGTAGCATGATCCCTACCTTGGGATCAGGGACATCCCTACCTTGGATAATTTTATTAATTTGAGCATTCCCAGGGAGCACTGTGTCCCCATGCAATTCAGGGTTCACTCTGTACTGTTGAATCAATTGAAAGCCCACACCTCGCTTTAGGGCCCATCATGCCTGAAACCATTCTCCCCAGAGTCTCTTTCGAGAACCACAGCAGACTGGCCTGATTTGTTCTGCCCATGCCCCTCTAATCTCTTGACTATGAGTCTATGAATCTATGATCATGATCTCTTAACTTGCCCCTCATAACTCAAAAATCAACTGGCAATCCAGAACAGTTCAATTCAACTCTGATAGCTATATTCCACATCTCCTTATCCCTTATACCCTATCTAGAAAACTCATTCCCAGGCCAGCCCCACCTGTCCTAGTCCAAGGACAAGAGGAATATGTTTTCAAAGAAATGTTTGGCAACAAGCAAGTGCAAGATAAACTTCCTGTCTCGTTGACTGTAAGTTCTACAGACCACTGGATTGCTCATGGAAACTGATAAAACATGTACCTACCCTTGGGGCCCGTTCAAGTCTTCTGTCAGACCCACTCAGAGAAACCTAGTCTAAAAGCACCCAGCAGATGCCCCAAGAAGGGGAGGGATGTAATTGGCCAAGTCCCTGGTCCTAACTGGGCATAATCAGGGACTCAAACTGAGTCATGCCTCAAGAAGACGGTCCCACCCATACAAGCTTATATAAACTAATTTCAGATAGAAGCAAGTTCTTTGGGCAACAAACCACCTTTCTGTGCTACTGGCCAGCTTGGACCTCCTAACCCTGACTCTATGCTCTGAACCTCTCACTTGTGACTCTGTGCGCTGAGCCTCTGGGTTGGACCCTCTTGCATGTTTTTGTCTGAAGCGTAAGGGCTCAGTCCAGTTGTGGCACCCTCTAGGTTCCAAAGTGGCTTCCACCAGTGGCATGAGGGAGGATCAAGTCAAGGAGCAGGGCCAGGTGACCAGAAATTGGTATCTTTCAGTACCTTGTGCAAGCAATGACTCAGTGCAGATTCTAGTAGGGCCAGGCTGTGCCAAGGCCTGGAGCCAAATAATACAATGGAGTCCTTGGCATTTTTTCAGAGAGATATGAGTGACTTACTAGTGGTAATAGGATGCAAAGGAGACTGCTGCACAGCTGGCTTAGCTGAAAGATCCATGCACTCAGGTTTCATTCATGGCTGCTCTTCATTACGTAAGAAAAAGGTTACAGTTTCATAACACCTGATCAGATGACACACCACTTACTGTCAATACAGACATAGGGACAACATGATCAGAATTGTGTCAGCTGGTCATGGGTAACAGAAGGGCTCAAAGATCTGACCATCTTACATCCATGTCTGTGCCAGCCACTCAGTACTATGTCACTGGGGTTCACTGCTAAAACTGTAACAGTTGAACCTCCTCTATCTTTCTTGTCAGAAAAAATATTTCAGGTTGAAGGTCACTCTGCATCTCCATGTAGTCTGGCCTGGTTGCTCAGGTCATTGCACAAAAGATATTATGCTTGGATCAGGGGACTGCAAGTCAGGAATGAAGGGCATTGGCAGACATAGTGTGGGGTCAGCCAAGGGGCTCTGGGTCAGGATTGAGAGGCACTATTAGAGCTGAGTACTGGCAGCAGCCCAGGGCTAAAACTGCAGGAGATTTCAAGTCAGTATCAAGGGGCATTGACAGAACGTTAGGAAAAATCATTTGCAAATCCAAGCTTAGGTTTTCCTATATATACACAGTGTAACTAGATTATTTCTTGCACGATTCAGCTAAGGGAAATAATGATGCCTCACTGTGGTTGGTTTGCATGAGCCCTATGCAGTACATGTGCTGAGGCCAGAAGTGTGGTTCTAGTAGGCACATGCAGTTGTTGATTTGTGGGGGAACTCCTACCTGGTTCAAGGATACCAAACAGGTGGAATCAATACTCTCAGGGAGAGAGGCTGCAGAAAGAACTGGGAAGCCTTGCAGCCATAAGGAAGCAAATGAGCTTAATTGGCTCTTCTGGCTGGACAGCTGTTGAAATCTAGGGTGCCAGGGGAGTGGATTGTCAGGACACCTGAAAGCCACAAAAGCTCTTATGTTACTACAAGTATAACAGAAGGGGTTGTGTCACACAGCCAAGGACAAAAACAATGCACTCACCCATGTGACAGGCTCCAGTCATGGGATCACACGTGTCATCATGGCAGCTGCAGAACTCAGCACAGTTGGCTCCATACTGACCAGGTGGACAGGTCAGGTTACAGCTAAGAAGAAAAGAGTCCCAGATCAGAGTGTTTGAGCATCCTGCTGGGACCTAAGCAGCCTGCCTCATGTATTTAAGACCCTCCAGCTACAGAACCTACCCTGAGTACTTGTGAAGGCTCACAGTTGGGCTGAAAGTATCCTAGTATTCTCCAGTTCCCAATTTTGTATATGGGGACTTTGACCTTTCTCTGCCCTTGGGCCAAGACAGAAGTATGGGAGGAATGTGGCAAAGTGCTTCTTTAGTCAACATGGGTTAGCTACCCACAGAACTGCAGAAAAGGCAGGTGGTAAATGCATAGCCATAGAAATTACAGCTGAGGATGTCCTGCCAGCTTTCACAGTATTTGCTCAGGATAGGGCTGTCTCAGGGTGAATGTAGGTTCAAACTAGGAATGGCAGGCTAAAGCAAGGTGTATGAACTGGGCCCACAACCCATCAAGCCTTAATTTTAGAGTCTCATGAATTGGTCTGCCAGAACCAGTGTGTGGGTTCAGTTTTCCTTATGGCACTGAAGGCATTCTCAGCATCAAGGTACAAGGCTCTCTACCTTGTCCCGGGGGCCTGTGAAACCATGTACCCCGGCAGGCATAGGCAACCAAGAGCTGGAGCTAAGGTACTGTTCGAGTGATATATTTTCCAGACCAACACACAGCCTCCATGCTCCTCCCTCCAGCGAATGAGCTAGGTGCCGGCAATCACTAGGGGCAACTTCCCAATGCCCAGCCCAGTGAGAGCCCTGCAAAGGACAGGTCAGCTGACACAGGCTTGCCTTGATGTTCCAAATTTCCCTTTGCTGAGCTTCCTTTCATGGGAGTAACACTCAGGCCACATGGCACATTCCTTTGTGCCAGTTTCTCCACCTTGATTCCATTGGCACTGCATAGCAATATTCTGCCCCTGTGGGAGTGGCACACTTGCAGTTTGCTTTTTCTGCCACATTCACAAAACATTGGTTCCCGAATCCTCCCCTCATGTAGACCCCTTCAGGAGCTTTCTATAATGAAGCACTCAACACTGGAAACTAGTGTTTCACACAACTGGTCTTTGACCTCTGCTCTACAGATCCTTACCCCACTTGTGCTTCACATAGGATTTCATATATTCAGTCCATGTATTTCCACTCAGCTCTCAATGGGCCCCATGGATTCATTCTCTCTTCAGTGGATTTTGCAACACTTGAACACATTATTTTTGTAAATACATGAATGTGCTAGCTACTTTCACTCCCAGATCTGAAGTGAGGGTGCTGAGAATGGAGCTTACTCTACAAATTCCTAGTCCCAGTACAGAGCATTACTTCTTAGCGCTACTTTGTGCCTCAGGTCCCTTATATGTCTTGTGCTGACAGTAAAATACTTGTTGTGGGTATAGACACATGTAGCTTGGAACCATTTCTAAAGGCAAACATGTCAAAATGGCAATAGCTGTTACATTCTAAGTGCTACTGTGGACAAGCAGGGAACAATAGCAAATGCAGCAAAACTGCTCCAACTTTAACAGTGGATGAAGCAGTTTAAATATGGAGAGGTTTTGCTTCCTGTTAGAACAGTGAGGCAGTGGAAAAGCCTGCCTGAGGAAATCATGGAATATCCTTCATTGGAAATTTTCAAGAAGAGGTTGGATAAGCATTGATCAAGGATGATCATAGGGAAGCAGGAATGGAATGTCATCTAGTTCAGCCTCCTGCTTAAGGCAGGATCTTCAGGAGTAGCAATGCCTGGAGCATGTGGTAAAAAGATCGCTGGGAGATTACAAGGAAAAATCTGCAGGCCAGAGCAGGTGGATACTGGAGAGGACAATGCTCAGCACCAGGAGAATGCAGCCAAACAATGGAGGATATTTAGTTTTTCCCATGCTTCCAAACTTTGCAGCTTGCCACATGGGGCCAGGAAGGATTTTTCCCCCCTCCTGGTACAACAGGTGTAAGGGTTTTTTTTTTCACTTTTTGTAGCAGCACTGTGTTGCTTGTAGCCAGTCTGGAGATTTTAACTGGGGTATATCAATGCTCCTGATGAACCTAAAACCCAGAGGTTCTTGATTAGGTCTTTCCCCACCGTCAGGGTCAGACCACTTGCCATGGGATCAGGAAGGATAGTAACCCCCTGGTCAGATCAGCACAGACAAGGTGTATTGGGGGGGAAGTCTTCCTCCTGTAAAGTGGCAGGTGTTCGTGCTCTTCCTTGGATTTCTCAGGTATATTGTACTGGCAGGATATTGATGGTGCCCTTGTCCCCCTGCTTTACCTCTGGCAAGTTAATTAGCATGTTCCTGTTACTTTGAAGGACTGTGCCTTGTAGTTGTGCAATAGGGTTTTTTGTGTATTTTTAGAAATAAGTTAGACAAGCATTTGTATGGACTGGTTTGGATAGGGGTGATCCTGTCTTGCGCCAGAGGTTGGACTATGTGACTTCCTGAAGACCCTTTCACCCCTACCTTTCTATAATCATACAATTATAGAATATATGATCAAGATTAAATCCCAGCATCATCTTTTCACAGACAGACTAGCCAGCTGTTAATGAGCTTAATGTGCTGGTGTGAGCTCCATCTCTGGGTTCTGCCAAAGGGACTATAATGAAAGTGAAAAACCTGTGCACAGATACCAACCAATATCTTAACACGGAAGTATGTGGTAGCCACATGGCAAAGATGAACAAAGCAATCTGAGCTCTTAGTTCATACTGATGCTACTTGCTCTTGCACAGGGTGGAGAGCTGCAGGTGCCCACTGCCAGTTCAGCATTCCACTCCCAAACTGCGGCACTGTCAAAGAAGCAAGGAGGATTCTGGAAGGATGCAAAACTCCTGTTTCTTATCCACTGTCCTCTAATTGGGGCCATGCCCATTCCAGGATGACTTGAAGAACAGCAGGAAAAATATGCTTTAAACTCCATGAAAATATGTGTTTTAAAATATAAAGTAAAATGTTCCCTTCAGCAAGCATTTCAATGGGTGCAGATGCAATAAATATGGACACAGTTCCATATGCAGGGACTTCAGGGATGACAAGAATTAATTGCAACAGCCAAGTACTGGAGGTAATTGGGAGCTAAATTAGAGAAAGGTGGTAAAAGGTACTGTAGGTTACCATGGCTGGAGACACATGCAGTATCTGACATTGTACAAGTGCTGCAGCACTTTGAAGCATTACAAAAGTGTAGTGCTACAGGCATAGTGCTACAGGCATGCCCCCCTGTCAAGTCCTTCATATGGAGCACTACAAAATCAAGGCAAAGGCATGCAGTGGTAAGCAACAAGGAGGTGCTGAACCTTCAGTGGGTTTAAACCCATCTGCAAGTGGTCAGCAGTTAATGGTCTGTCTGGCTGGAAGGCTGGCAGCCAGCTGAAACTGATGAATAGTTCATAAGCACGGAGAGACTGAGGGTTCACTGCCCCAGGGGAAGAATGGAAGGGAGTGGGGGACAGATGATAGTGCTAGACAAATGCAAGCCTAGGGAGGCCCCTCTCCTACTGCCCAAAAGGCAGCAGGTTCCGGTTGGGTTGTTTTCTTTATAGCTACAACATCAGCCATTCCAGCAGAAGCAGCAGGAATTTATGCAGCATTTTTGGGAACATGAGAAGACCATCATGAAGATTGGTGTGTTACCCTGTTTCTAGATGGGGAAGGGCATAATACTCATGAAAAGGAGGTGAACAGATGACCTAGAGACATACCACCGACCGTAGGGACACTGAGCTATTACAGGGAAGCTCAGGCAACTTATAGGAGCCTCAGGGCTGCTTTGGCTCAGGATTATAGGTCCCCTAAAGCAGCCATATTGGACCAGCTGGGTAAAACAGAAGACACACATTGACTCAGATTTGGACAGGAGACATTTGATCCTGACTGCCCCAAGCAATCACCCAACAACTGAAAGTCTTCTTTATCTGCTGGTTAAACTGGAATCACGTACATCATTTGAAACAGTGGAGGTAGCAACCTTAGAACAGTTTTGTTTCATGCTCCTGTTGGGACTCCAGAGTTTTGATTACTAAAACAAGTCTGGATGAGGCCACTCATATGGTTGAAAACTTGATGGAGGTGGATTTGGACTGTAAAGATACCGGGGCCGGGGCGAGGGGGTGCAGTGGGGCCAAATTCTTGGAGGCTGAGGCCATGGAAGAGACCAACTGCAGTTTTGAGGGGCACTTGGTTTGGGACACCACCGTCTGGGGCCCGACTTCAATCTCCTCCAAGACTGCAAGCCAGCAGCCTACCTTTAAAGGTCCACTTGGGGGAAGAGGGGAAAATTGGAGCAGGCTAGTAGCCTGACAGTGAAACATATTGATTAGAGAGGCTGCGCCTAGATGGACATATGTATACTCAAACCTATCAAGGAAGGACTTGAATTGGAAGGGTTATGGTGCCTGTCAAGAAAGGTGATGTCCATGTAGTGGGGCTGGTAAATTCAAGGTCCAGAAAGACCCTATATATCAGCAGTTTGTGAACCAGGAGGACTTCTAAAAAGTGGAGTGCATCTGTGTAATATTTATCTGTGTTAGGCCATACTCCATAGCTGGGCAAGCGACAGCAAGGCATCGCCTCATGCTTGCCCAGCTAAGGTAGGGGGGAAGGCATGGCATGTGGACATGGCAGTGCTGGGAGTGGGCAATATTCCCTGGTGCCACTTGCCCAGCTGGGGGGGAAGAGGGGTGTGGGATGCAGGCAAAGCAGTGCTGGGAAGCAGGGGCTATGCCCTTCTGCCATTTGCCTCGCTGGGTCGGGGGGCACAGGATATGGTTGCAGCAGCACTAGGGGTGGGCTCTATGCCTTGCTGCTACTTGCCCAGCCAGAGCAGTGCGGGATGTAGGTGTGGCAGCTCTGAGAGAAGGGGCTATGCTCTGCTGCTACTTGCTCTCTTCTGCCTGGAGCGAGTCACATCTGCATTGCATCCCCCCGGCCCCGGCTGGGCAAGCAGCAGCATGGCATAGCACCAGCTCCCAGCACTGCCGTGTCCACATCCCAAGCCCCCCCTGCCCTCTTCCTCAAGTCCCACAGCCCCCCGCCCTGGCTGGGCAGTTTATCCCAGCTCCAGCTCTAGCTCCAATCCCTCTTTTGCTGTGGGGGCATTGATCTGCCCCTGCCCCCATGCCCCTTCCCTCCTCCTCTGCCTACCACAATAGACTTACCAGCTGGAGGCAGCTGTGTCTGGTGTCATGAGGACTGCTGCCTGTTTAGTCTATGCCCAAATCTCTGAAGCGGTGCCAAATCTTCAGATCTGATTCGGCCAAATCGAATCAGGACACTGATTTGAATCTTTAAATCGAATCGCTGTCCCTCTAAATTGGCCGAATCCAAAGTGAATACTTGCCGCTTTGCACAGGCCTACAAATTGACCAGGGCATTGTATTCATGTCAAGGTTATTACAGGACATGTGGGAATTATTAAAGGTCCACTCAGTAAAGTCCTCAGTTTATCAGTCCCAAACAGATGGTCTGGTTAAAAGATGCAACCAAACTTTGAAGGGGATATTGCAGAAGTTATAGAAGGAGGGAGCCCTGGGACTGGGACACTTTGTTGCACTTATTGCTATTCAGGGAGTTGCAGAGTCTTTCATAGGCTTTTTCCTACTGGAATTGTTAAATGATAGGCAACGCCAGGCAGTGTTAGACCTCTTACAGGAATTCTGACAGGCACAAGGTACCACAACATAAAATGCATTGTAATATGTACTTGATCTGTGGAAGCACTGTCAAAGAAAATCTCAGGGCTGCACAATAAACAGCAATTTTTTCACTCAGAATGGAATTCAACAAACTAGAAATCATACTTTTAACTCCTTTAGAGTTTGGACACCAATCTGGGAGAACCTGATCTACACACCTTCCTCCCATGCTGGCAACTTCTCCCCCAGGTAATGTGAGAGGCCAGAGCCATAGCTTTAGCAGAAAAATGCAGATGGAGTGAAAGTGCCCTGTCTTCTGTCCAGACCTGTATGGCAGATCACATGTGTCAGTGTGTAGGGAACTAGGAAATGCTACACTGTAAAACTAGTAACAAGCCAGTAAATGGAAAGTAAGTTCTTTACAATGGAAAGTAAATTCTTCCAGTTAATGGAAAGTAAGTCCTGCATTAACAAGTCAGTCAATGGAAAGTAAGTTCTCCCTCCCCCCACCCCACTTCCTCCCCACATCTGCTTTGTCCTGTGGTCTTTCCGTATGTTGAGTTTCCAGTAAACTCTGCCATTGATTCTCTCAGTATGATCTGCCTTGAATATCTTCTCCCCTGAACAATTTTTCTGAAGCTATTCAATTTGGAGGCTCACTTTTCACTTGCCCATAAGCCTTACATTGCTCCTGATTTGGGATTTTTAGCATGAACTATAATAGCCTATACTTATCTCCTTGGGACAAGGTTGGGGGAATTCACCTTCTGCTCCTGCGTCCTAGGTGACATTTCTCTTTCTATGGATTCAGTTCCTTTAGAAAGGATAATATGCACAGATTTACAGGCAGCCTCCACTAGGCAGATAGATTGCAGCTGGCACATTCCAGTTTGCTTCTAGCAGCTGCTGTTCTTGCCTTCAGGTCCCAAAGGGACTCACCTAGGATAGCCTGGACTTAGAACATTTTATGCTTTTAAACTTCCAAAGCTTTCCTATAGCCAAGCTCTGTGCTCATGTGGCAGGATGTACCAGTTATAACACCATGCGACTGGCCCAGCCAGTACAGAATCACCCTGGTTTCCTCAAGCACTCAAAGTACCTGGGTTGGAGATCAGATATTAAGATGTGAAACCCCAAAATGAGATTAAACTGATGATGTTCCTTGTGATATTCCAAGGAAAAGTGGAAGCATCATTTGGTATCATAGATTCCTATTTTCACTTGCTTATAACCAGGGATCCGGGTTTCCCATTTGCCACAGAAAAACATGTAAAAACATGGACTTTTTTTTTCAAGGAGAAAAATGCAGATTTTCTCCTTTAGAGGAAAAAAAATGCAGGAAACAGCGGGTTTCCCTTTGCAGGCTGGCAGAGTTCTAGTCTGCAAGGGGCTGAGGGAGCAGGAGGAGGGTGATCGGGCAGGGGGTGCCACATGCATGTGTGCATGCTGTGGGAGCTGCTTTCCATGCTGCTTGGCTGCCATGTGCACCTGCCAGGCAACATGGAGAGCAGCTCTTGCAACTCAGTCATGGTGGAGAGAGATTGAGGCCCCCATAGTGAGGGAAGAAGAAAGGAAGCTGGACAGGGTTGGGGCTGGGGACACTACCCAGCTGGGGCGGTGTGTGGGGCATAAGGCTTGTGGCCTGGGGCAGGAATATGCAGCTACAGGGCCTAGCTAGGAAGTGGGTGACTCTTCAGGAGGCAGAGGGTGGCAAGGGTGGGACTGGCTACCTGCAGTTGAGCACACTCCCCAGGGGAAGGCATGAGGCACATGCCTGCTAGATTTGTACACAGGGTAGGGCCAGATGTGGGCTACCCACTGCAGGCTCAAGGCTCCTCACCCTGTTGCCCTCCCCTTTGGGGCCTCCACAGCTCAGTGGGTGGGATCTGATACAGGAGGGCAGAGTGAGGTGGGTTGGGGTGGGGTGGGGAGGCTTGGCACCACTGCCAGGAGCCCCACATCACCATGATGCATTGCCCAGTGTCTGCCTGGCTGCAGAGGGAATGGCAGAGCAGAGTTGTGCCCTCCGCTGCTGCTGGGTGGGCAAGGAGTGCCTTGCTATGGCAGCGCAGGGATCCCAGTGGTGGCATTGAGCCTCTGCATCTTGCTCTGTTCTCTTGCACTGGGTCCCACCCTGGGGGAAGGATCCCCAAGCCCTCAGTGGGCAGCCTGCATCCACCCCTCCCACAGGCTCCACTCCAGCTGTGCCACTTATGGGGGATGAGGAGCTGGGCTCTGCACTGTGCTTTGGCCGCAGCGGCCACTGCCTCCCATGAATGGCAGCCAGGGCTCAGGTGCTCTTTGGGGGGAAGGGGAGACAGGGAACTGAAGACCCAGGTCCCTGGCTCCATAGCCCTGGCAGCTGGGGGCCCCTCCAGGAAGGCTGGGGAAGGGGCAGGGGGCTGTGGGTAGGAGAGTGAGGGGCATCAGCAGGGATGGGGGGGACCTGCAGGTTGGGGAGTGAAGCACACTGGCAGGGCCAGGGGGCTGTGGGTTGGGAGTGATGGGCACTTGAGCAGGGTAGAGGGCTGCCAGTTGGGAGAAAGGGGTACCAGTAGGGCTGGGGGAATGTGGCATTGTGGGTAGGGAGTGAAGGGCATCAGCAGGGCCAGGGAGCTGTGGTTCAGGAGTGAAGGGCACTAGAAGGGTTGGGAGGCTGTGGTCAGGAGTGAGGGGCACTGACAGGGCCCAGAGGGCTGTGGGTTAGGAATGAGGGGACCATCAGGGCCAGGGGGCTATGGATGGGGAGTGAGGGGTGCTGGCAGGGCCAGAGGGCTATAGATTTTGAGTGAAAGGCTCTGGCAGGGCCAAGTAGCTGTGGGTCAGTAGTGAGGGGAACCAAAAGGGCTAAGAGGATGTGGCTTGGGAGTGAGGGGCAATGGCATGGGCAAGGCACTGGCATATCAGGGCTCCTCAGCACCACAAAGCAGTGGGTGGGAGACAGCAGCAGTTAGACCTGAATCCTGAAGCTCTGATTTTCCATGATAAAAACCCCAAATCAAACACCATTTAAAGGTATTTAGAATTTATTTTATTATAGTGACTGAGGCACTGGTAGGCTTCCAAATTGCTTTAAAATTGTAAATATATCAATAAAATGCTGTGTTCAACTGATATAGATAGATAGATAGAGGTTTCATTTTAATCACAGAAAAATGCCGATCTGGGGTGTTTTAATCAGAGAATTTGCTATTTTTAAATAGAGAAAACCAGGATCCCAGCTTATAACTATACCAAACTTTTAACTGCTTGAGCTGAAATTTTCCATGTTGTATGTCTGCCTTTGGTTTATTTGTTTAGGAAGATTTCAACCAACATGGTACAGCTTTGTTGAGAACAAGTATAAGGAATAGTGTTTTCCCATGTTAAATATTGGAGACCTTTTCTCTGAGAAGCTCTAATGTCTTCATGCTTTGGAAGTTTGTTTGAGATGCTGCTTGCTTCATATATGCATATTTTGCCATCCATGTGAAAATTTGCCTGCATTCAGCAAAGTGATGAGCCTCTGAAAAAAGGGGTAGCTTGCACAGGCTTAGTAGAGATTTGCTAGACCTTGCACAAAATCCTCACTGATTCTGTCCACACCAGGCATGTTCCATTCTGGGGCTAAGTGGGAGTTTTCCTGCAATCATATCTCCAGGTTGATGCAGGCCATGCTAGTACTGCTCCAGGTGTTACACTTAGCAAAGGCACAGAATTGCCTTGCTACATCTCTACTATTGGTTCAAATGGCCTATAAGAGATAAGAGATCAGTACAATGAAACTACAAATTTCCATGCTGCTACTGTCCAATGTTGTTAGAAGATGGAATTTAAAATTTGTTCTTTTGCTTTTTTAAAGAAACGATAAATCACAAGGAGTCTACCATCTATATCAGGGGTGTCAAATTCACTCCATGCCCCAAGATGGATCTGGAATTCAGGGCTTCTTGAAAGCCAACCAATGGCATAGAGCAACTGTGGTAGGATCAGCAGATATGACACATAGTATGTAGCAGCAATAGAGGAAGATGTGTCCCAGAGCAAATGTTGCATGGGTTAGCAGCAGATCTGGACAAGAGAATGAGGTGGTGGAGGGCTGGCAGTGGTAAGGCAAGCAGATATGGGCTAAGCAACCACATGTTGAGCTGAGCTGTCAGCATGGTCTATCTTGTCTTCCTGCTGCTGAAGGCCATATCCACTGGGGCCCAGATGTTCTGAGTTATGCAGTAGACCCCTAGCCATACCGTCAACTTCCCTTCTCTGCCAGTAGCCAGCTGGCAAGATAGAGTGGCACTACAGACTGGATCGAGTCCAAAGGCTATAGGCTTGACACCTCTGGTTTACAGGACTCTGCCTCATTTGCTTCAGAAGGTGGAAAGTATGTAGTGAACATGGCATGGAAGTGCAAGAAAAGAAAGGACAGTCACGTGCCTGAGAAGTAAATACTATCCTGGAGCACTGGATTGCATCTCTGTCTCTGACACAGACTTCCTATCCATCCTCCTACACATATTCAAAAAGGCTGTAGATGTGATCCTAGGAACTAAAGACCCATGAGTCTCACATTCATCCCTGGCAAGTTGGTAGAATCTATACATAAAGAAAAACATCAGCAGTCACATACAATATGGTGAAGAAGAGCCAGCATGGTTCTTGTAAAGGGAAATCCTGCCTCACCAGTCTGCTGAAGTTCTTTGAGGATGTTAACAAACTTGCAGACAAAGGGGATCCAGTTAACATAATACGCCTGGATTTTCAAAAAGCTCACTGATGGCTTTTAAAAAAACCACATTGCCAAAGGATTGGAGGGAAGGCGGTTTTGTACACGGAGATGGTTAAAAGGCAGGAACCGAAGGGTAGGGCTAAACAGTTACTTTTCAGGATGGAGTAATGTCGAAGTGTGGAGACAGTTCAGCCTCTTGATGCTTGACAGGACTGAAAATGATCTGTTAGGTCCATCAGGCCCAGTTTTGACATGAGTTCATGTATGGAATTAACACGCTTGCATGCAAGCAATATTATTATGTAACTTGATTTTTTTGCAAAGATTCTGAGAAAATGGTTTATTAGCACACATTTCACCCATACCTGAAGCAGGACAGTTCCTGTACAAGGTGAGGATAGATAGATAAGAGGAAGACACAAAATGGGATGTTTATAAAACTAGAAACCTGCAGATGAAAAACAAAAATTTACCTAATTGGTGGCCACATGACTAAGGGACTATAATTATCATCACCTTGAAAAGGAAAAATCTTCTTCCTCTTCCATAATCCTGATGGTGTATAAAGACTGAAAATATCTGATCTACTTTCAAGGCACCTGCCTGCTCTACAGCCCCTGGCCAGCTGACAGAGAAGTGTATTCATAGGACTGGTAATATACCTATATAATTTAATTGATTGTGTGCTAAAACTATATGTATATGCACATCAGTTGTTGATGTTCTGTAATGCTCAATAAATGGATTTATTAAGGAACAAAAGGACTCTCATTTGGAAAAAAGAATTAAAAAGATTCTCATTTGGAGAAAGATTAAAACATTTTTTCAAGGCAATATTGATCCTTCTTGCTTGCTCTCCATTTGGGAGGACAGCCAGTTTCCCCCTGGTTCTTAAGGCAAGGTGACAAAAAAGGGGTTCCATAGGGATCTCTGGTGGGCCCAGTATCACACAACATTTTCATCAATGACCTAGAAATTGGGATATGCAGTGAAATGTCCAAGTTTGCAGACGGCCCTAAATTATTCTGGGTAGTCAAAGCCCAAGCTGACAGAGAGGAACTACAGAAAAATCTTGCCAAGCTAAGTGAGTGGGCAAAAAAACCAGCAGATGAATTTCAATGTCAAAAAGTGCAAAGTAAAGCACATGGGGAAAAATAACCTCCATACATGGTGCTGGGTGCTGAGACGTTGGAGTCATTGTAGATAGTTCTCTAAAAATGTCAGCTCACTGTGCAGTGGTGACCAAAAAAAAAAAAGCAATAAAATGTTTGGCACAATTAAGAATGGAATTGAAAATACAATGTTAAACATTATTACATCATTATACAAATCCATGGTGTGTCTGCATCTTGAATGCTGCGTGCAATTCTGTTCTCTGCATCTTCAAAAGGATGTGGTAGAATTAGAAAAGATACAGAAAATGCGGAACCAAGATGAGTAAGGATATGGAGGAGCTGCCATACCAGGAGAAACTAAAAAGAGTAGAACTCTTGAAAGGAGAAGGCTGAGGAGGGATATGAGAGAAGGCTAGAAAATCATGAGGGGTGTGGGCCAAGTGAGCAGGGAATTTGCTCACTAAGTCCCAGAATATTAGAAGTGGGGGACACTGACTGAAATTAGGAAACAGGCTTAAGACAAACAAAAGGAAATACCTATTTATGCAACACATAGTTAACTTGTGGAATTCATTGTAACAGGATGTGGTAGGGGGAGATAGCATAGCCAGGTTCAAAAAGAGACTAGACAAATTCTTGGATGATACATCTATTAATAGCGACTGAACCCGGGGAGTTGAGAGATGTTTCCTTTGGTATCTCTAAACCAATAATGGTGGATGCCAGGAAGGGTAAGGAATCAATCACTAGTTATATCTGACTCAATGCTCTTCCTCCAAAGCATCCACCTCTGCCACCCACTGGAGATAGGATCCTGAGCTAGATGGACCATTGGTCTGACCCAGTACGGCTCTTCTTATGTTCTTATTCCTTGTTGGGCAAATAATACCCAAACTTCAAATAGCTAATTATGTATTTTATCATGTGTTCCCTGGGCTTATGAGCTGAGGTCGTTAGATGAGGTTTGCAGAAGTGCTGAGCTCTTGCACCTAGAAATGAAGTCTATGACAGCTGTTCTTTGAATATATAAAGTGCTATATATCATGTTATGTCTATAAAAAATCAGGTTTACGTGTCTCAGACTCCTGATACACACTACATTTAACATGTGATTAACAGAGAAACCACACCTTAAATAGCAACCTGACTACACATGCAACTTGATTTAAAGTGTGATAATGCAGTAAATGAGCCACAGTTATTCTATCTATAATGGCATATGGCTTGTTTGTATCACACCTTAAACTGAACACATAGCTGGGACCTGTCAAAATCCTGTGTCATCCAGCTGTGCAGCACATAAGGTTTTGAGGGGTTCCAGTGTATGGGGAGCCCAGTACACATGATTTTACAGTTGGGCATCACGCATAGTTTTATAGATCCCTGTGAGCCAAGCTGATTGTCTGCTGGTGCCAGGGACCACATTGGTAATCAGCTGATAGGGTTTTATCTTGACGATGCGGGGGAGCCTTGGTTCCACCTGCACCACCGAGGAAGGCATGATAGGGATCTAATTCCCGGTCCCAAAGCTGCATGGTCTGCCATGCATGTATGGCATCTACTCTAGTAACTCCTAACTTCACAGACCTACAAAATGAGGAGTCTCAAAGCACTTGGCTCAAGCAAGACAAATGGTCCCCTTGTATAGATGCTGTGACATTCTGCCACAAAGGACGCCTAAGGATATGGACTACATGCTGCCTTAGCCTCAGCCTACTGCCTATACTTACTCTCCAGAGACTGAAGAAGATGAGTGAGGTCCTGTTTTATCCACTTCAACCAACACAGGGTCTGCAGACAATTTCTGGGGCATCCTTGATCTACTGGAATGCATCCTGGACAGCCTTCATTGATGCATATGTGTCTCTACTTCCTGTAGCATGGTAATAACACTTGGCACTCCAGTCTCTCTTTCTCTACCTCTGAGTGGGTGCACCTACACGTTCATTAATGCACTGTGGTTACTGAACATTCAGTTCAGTACCTGTAATAATGGGTACTAACTGAATACATAGTAACCAGTACTACTATGCAGTAGCACAGGTGCATGGTTTTTTTTGGTGACACTAATGCATAGTAGAATAATTCTACTGCACATTAGCATGTTAGCAGATCTTTTGTCATGATGCGCTAATGTGCAGTAGAATTAGTCTACTGCACATCTCGTGTAGATGTGCCTAGTAGTGTTTCCAACTCTATTTCAACTTTGGCATACCTCACAAGATTCAATTATTGACTTTCCATTCTTTTTACCTCCAGTGTTTTCTCCTTAGAGACATCTCATTTGTCTCTAACCACACGCGTGCTTACCCACAGTATTGAGTGAGATACGACACACAATCTCTGACAACGTCTCTCAGCTTACCATTGGACAAAGTCCTCTCAGCTCCCTCCACCTAGGGCCTCAGAGACAGGGTGCTTCACTAAGAGAAAAGGAGCAGAGCTCCTGACTCTCACTTAAAATTGATTGTCCAACAGCAAGCTTGGAGCCACCATTTCCCTAAGTCTCTGTTCCTCTGCTCCATGTGGATGGTGGTAGACAGGGGAAGCAGTATTTTAGAGATTTTATATTTGCTAGTTTGTATTTGGAGCTGCTCTGATCTGGAAAAGTAAGTTTAACCATGATTTCTGATCTAAGGAGATTAAATCAAGTTGCTTTAATAAGTTAAGACTGTAAGACAGCAGCAATAAGCAAATAACCTTGCTTATATTATCTCTGTTTTGCATGACAAGCTTTGTCTATCGCTTATTGGCATATTTCTATGGGTGGCAGAGCTGTACTGCTACCCTGCATGTCCACAGGTAGTGGATAGAGGAATGATCTTCAGGGAAGGTTAGCTGACAAATAAATAGAGGTAACTGACAAATAAGGAGTTACGAACTAAGCAGCACTACCAGGATGTGGTAGGAGCAGCAGATGGCAATGCTTTCCCTCTTGAAAAGCAACATATATCCTTTGACAGTTCTATGACACAGTGACTACAGATCGTCATTATAATAGGCCTGGCCAACCCCCAACTGTGGATCTACAAGCCCTCAATGGCAGAGCAGGCAGAAGTTGTCAGAATCTAAATGGTTGTGAAGGCAGACGAAGGCTGCCACAGGTGACTGGTGCCTCCTGAGTCTGTGGGGGCACCAGTGAAGCACGACTGGGATGGGGAAGGGTGTCCCCCAGTGGTTGGTTGATGAGTGCGCCAGTGGCAAAACGGCAGCAGAAATGTTGGGACTTCCACCGCCAGTGGAGACAATTTCGGGGGGGGCACGAGCATTCTCTGTGCCCCCCTATCAGCTGGAGCGCTCACTCTCAGGGGTGTTACCAGTGCTCTCAGAGGGGGCACATGTTCCCCTGTGCCCCCCCTATGCATTGCCTATGAAGGCTGCAGTGGAACAAGATCTCCAGTTATTTTGGCCTCCTTGCCATTGGATTAAGCTCCTGTTCTGTCAAGGACTGTGTGGAAACTGATGTGCAACAGTTTCTCCACAATAAAAGAAATCACGCACAGGCACCTTCCCCAAAACGGCTTTTACAGTACATTTTTAAAGCCCTTTGGCAACAAACTAGTGAAGATGGGAGTAGGATTGTGAGGTCTGCAAGCTCTGAGTTGTGAATTGGCATGAAGGTGACAGTTACAAGAAGATCATTTTGCACTTAGATGAGGCAGGGATGTGATTTGGCAGTTGTAAGTGTGACTGAGCAGCCCTCTTCAGGGTCCACTCTGCTCATTCCACATGAGGAGGGGGCTAGAAAAACTGCCTTAAACATAGCCTGTTTACCATCTTCCTGACTGAATAACCATGTTCAGTGGGATCACGTTTACTGTGGTTGAAATCAGTGAAGACACATAATCAATTATGGAACCTGGAACATCAAGACTCTCATAGATAATCCTAATAGTGAATGCCTTGAGCACTACACCACAATCTTGAGGTTCACGAACTCAGGCAACACAACATCAGCATCACTGCACTGAGTGAGATCTGGTGAGTGGGAGGTGGACAGCTCATGGAACATAAAGGCGGCTATATCTTCTTTTGGAAGAGTAAACACGAAGGAGAAAGCAAGCTTCACAGATTTGGTTTTGCCATCAAGATTGAAATTATAAACCAACTCAACGAGTTCCCTATAGGAATTAATGATTGCCTCATGACTTTCTGTCTTAAATGGGCAGGAAGCCAACAAGCCACTGTCATCAGCATATATGCTCTGACTCTTGACACCAATTGATGAAACCAAGGAGGAATTCTATGTCAACCTTGACTAAGTCATTTCTGACATTCTGGAGGGAGATAGACTTACTCTTCTCAGTGATTTCAATGCCAGAGTCAAACAGAACCATCAACAAGGAAGAAGTAGGAAAGGTCAACTCCAGTGGCATCTTCCTCTTGACCAAATGTGAAGAACATGGACTCACAATCACCAACACCCCATTCTGTCAGACAAGCAGGCAAAAGACATCATGGCAAAACCTACAATCTAAGCATTGGCACTTGACTAGCTACATCATTGTTCATGCCCGGGATCTCAAAGATGACCACATCACCCAAGCTATGCTAGGAGCTGATGACTGATAGGCTGATCACTGACTCATTAGCTCAATCATGTCACTCAAACTGGCCTCCAAATGATGGCTGAAGCAGAAGCAATCTTGACAGAAGATCAATGTCAAAGGACTAAAGGACCCAATCAAGCAAGACCACTTCCACTAATGCCTCAATGAAAAACTGACAAATCTAAATCAACATTGATGGGTGGTTGTCAGCAGTGCTTGGGGTGCCTTCAAGTTCATTGTAATCAGCCCCTGTAAAAGAGACACTTGGATTCTCTACCAGGAAACATCAAGACTGGTTTGATGAGAATGATCAGGAGATCCAGGAGTTGGGACCACAAGCACAAGGCCTTTTGTACTTGCCAGAATGACATCAACTAGATGCAAAAGAAATTAAATCACCAACAAGCCAAGGCAGAGGTCCAAAGGAGGACCTGTAATATGAAGAACAGATGGTGGAAAGACAAGGTGAAGGAGATATGCATGTTTTTCAATGCCACCAAACCCATCTATGGCTGAGAATTCAGGGACCACCCCCCTTGAGATCTAAGGATAGAGGAGACCTGATAAAGGAAAGGGGAGCCATCAATGCACACTGGAAGAAGCATTTTGAAGACCTTCTCGATTGGTACTCTGTTGTTAACAAGAGTGTTCTCAGCTCCATCCTGCAACACCTGGTCAGAGACGATCTCGGAATCCTTCCAACCCATGATGAGGTGAAGAAATCCATCAAGCAAATGAAGAGCAAGGCATCTGGAACTGATGCAATCCCTGCCAAAATCTTCATGCAGGGGGAAAAGGAGCTCATATCACAGCTCCATGCCCTCATCTTAAGGATTTGGAATGATGAGGAAATCCCAGGTGACCTCACGGATACCATGATTTTGACAATCTTCAAGAAAGGAGACAATTGCAACTGTGAAAATTCCTGTCCACCACAGGAAAGATTATTGTGAGAACCTCCTGAATCATCTTCCACTTTCTGAAGAGTTCCTCCCAGAATCTCAGTGTGGGTTTAGAGTGTTAATAGATACAGCTGACATGATCTTCACTGCTTACCAGATGCAGTAAAAATGCTGGGAACATAAACCTTTCTACATGGCATGAAAGCCTTCGATTCTCTCAACCAAGAAACACTATGGAGGATCCTTCTGAAGTATGGATGCCCAATGACATTCATCACCATCCTATTCCTGCTCCATGACAGCATGCAAGTGGTGGTTATCAGTAATGGATCTATCACAGATCCCTTTGAGGTTCAGTCAGGAGTTAAGTAAGACTTCATCATCACTCCAATACTCTTCTGGATATTCCTTACCACAGTGCTACATCTGACCACCAACAATCTTCCAGTCAGAGTGGAGCTAAGCTATTGAATAGATGGCAATCTGTTTAATCTCAGCTGACTTCAAGCCAAAACCAAGACCACTCCAATCTCAATCATCAAATTCCAGTAGGCTGATGATGCAGCTCACTCAGAAGCAGACCTTCTTCAGGCAATTGTTGATGACTTTACCAAGGCATACAAAAAAATGGGATTAATGCTTAACATTCAGAATCCTAAGGCCCTCCATCCCCAGCTCTGGTCATCCAGGTGGACAGTGAGACTCTGGAGAATAATAAATATTTCCTGTACCTCAGAAGCCATCTTTAGCAGAAGGTTGACATAGTTTCATAGTTGGTAGGGTCAGAAGGGATCTAAGCAGATCACCAAGTTCGACCACCTGCCATAGGCAGGAAAGGATGTTGGGATCAAATGATCCTGGCTAGGTAAGTATCTACCATCCTTCTGAAGACCCCCAGGGTAGGAGCCAGCACCACTTTCCTTAGAAGTTGGTTCCAGATTCTACCCGCCCTAACTGTGAAGTAGTGCCTTCTGATGTCTAGCCTGAACCTACCCTCAATCAACTTGTGGCTGTTATCCCTAGTTACTCCAGGTAGTGCTCGGGGGAACAGGGCCTCACACATTCTCCGCTGGTCCCTCCTGGTAAGTTTATAGATGGCCTCCAGATCCCCTCTCAGCCTTCTCTTTTGAAGGCTGAACAGGTTCAGGTCCCTCAGCCTCTCCTCATAGGGCCTGCCCTGCTGCCCCCTGATCATGAGAGTGGCCCTCCTCTGGACCCTCTCAATGCTGTCCACATCCCTTCTGAAGTGCGGTGCCCAGAACTGGACGCATACTCCAATTGCAGCCTGATCAATTTCACATAGAGGGGGAGGATCACCTCCTTGGACCTGCTTGAGATGCATCTGCGGATGCATGACAAGGCACGGTTAGCCTTACTGACCACGTCCTCACATTGCCAGCCCATGTTCATCTTGGAATCAATAATGACTCCAAGATCCCTTTCTGCCTCCGTGCTGATGAGAAAGGAGTTCCCCAGCCTGTAGGTGTGCTGCTGGTTCTTTCTCCCCAGGTGCAGTACCCTGCACTTGTCAGTATTGAATCCCATCCTATTCTCATCTGCCCACCCCTGTAACCTGTCCAGATCTAGTTGTAACCTGCCCCTTCCTACTAGCATGGCCACCTCTCCCCACATCTTAGTGTCATCTGTGAATTTGAACAAGGTGTTTTTCACCCCCTGGTCCAAGTCACTGATAAATATATTGAACAGTATGGGCCTGAGCACTGAGCCCTGGGGGATTGCACTGCCCACATCCCTCCAGGTCGAAAATGACCCATCCACCACCACTCTCTAGGTGTGGCCCTCTTGCCAAGTTGTGACCCATCTGACTGTGTAGGCATTAATACTACAGTCACCTAGTTTTTTAATGAGAATGGGGTAAGAAACAGTGTCAAAGGCCTTCCTGAAGTCCAGAGAGACTACGTCCACCCCAAGACCTGCATCCAAGTATTTTGTGACCTGATCATAAAAGGCAACTAGGCTGGTCTGACAGGATCTGCCCCTAATGAACCTGTGTTAGTTACCCCTGAGCATAATCTTCCCTGCTGGTCCCTCACAGATGTGCTCCTGGATAATTTTTTCAAAGAGCTTCCCCAGGACTGAGGTAAGACTAATGGGCCTCCAGTTACCTGGGTCCTCCTTCCTCCCTTTTTTGAAAATGGGGACCATATTTGCCTTTTTTCCAGTCCTCTGGCACCTGGCCAGAGCAACATGAGTGCTTGTAAAGCCATGCCAGAGGCCCCACAATGACCCATGCCAATTCCCTCAGCACCCTGGGGTGGAGATCATCTGGACCTGCTGATTTAAACACATCCAGCCCCACCAGAAGTTCCCCAACTAGGTCCTCCCTGACCCAAGGCCTGGCAGTGCCTCTTCCAAGTCCATCCGGAATCCCAGTGGGGGAGATGTCCCAGTCCGTGCTCAGAAAAATGGAGGCAAAGAATTTGTTAAAGAGGTCAGCTTTATCATCTGGTGCAACCATCAGATTGCCAAGTGTGTCCTGCAGGGGCCCCACATTACCATGTGCCTTCTTTTTACTCCCTATGTATTTAAAAAATGACTTCTTGTTATCTTTGATCCTGGTCACTAGTCCTACTTCTGTCTCCACCTTAGCCTTCCTAACAGCCCCCCTACAGTCTCGAGCAATGGAGGTGTAATCCTCCTTGGTGATAGCCCCTCCCTTCCACTGCGTGTATGCCTCCTTAGCTTTCAGACATTCCTGAATGCCTTTGGTGAGCCATGGGGGCTTTTGAGCATTCTTGCCCCTTTCAATGAAGAAATCCATCATCACCTCAAAAATGCAAGTGCAATCTTTGGATGCCTGAGGAAATGGGCGTTTGAAGATAACGACATCAGATATGAAATCAAGCTTGTGGTTTACCAAGCAATTGTGATCCCCACCTTATTGCACAGAGCTGAGACATGGGCAACATACAGGAGACATCTCAAGTTGTTGGAGAAATACCATCAACACTGCCTGTGGAAGATTCTTCAAATCCACTGGGAAGCTGATGCGCCAATGTTAGCATCCTCTCACAAGCAAACACCGCAAGCATTGAGGTGATGATCATCCAACATCAATTTTGCTGGGCAAGGCACTTTATCCAGATGTCTGCCTCCAGAATTATGAAGCAAGTTTTATCCTCTCAGCTCAGTTAAGGTACACTCAAGATAAGGGCAGAGAAAACACTTCAAGGACATCCTTGAAGCCAACTTGAAAAAATGCAACATTGATATCATCTCATGGGAGACTATTGCCCAGGACTGCCCCAAATAGAGAAAGTGTCTGCTGCAAGGATTTCAGTATACTTTGAAACCTTATAATGACAACAAAAGACAGAAAAGCAGGAGTTGCAGAAACAGTGTGCCATGGGCTGAATCAATAATCTGGAGCTAGCCACCCTATACAGAAACACATGCTTAAATTGCAAGTCTGTCAATCTTGGATTGGTCTCATCAGCCATCTTCAGACCCACAGATGAGACAATCATGGAAGACTGTGAAGGATTGCTAAAGAAGGATGGGGCATGAACTATTTGTGCCTCTTTCAGGTGTATTGCGATAAACATGTTTACATGTAAAGGAGCAAGTAAATCCATTCTTTGTGTTCAAATGCTGTAAGGGAAAGTTGAGCAAAGGGTACCCACCATGTACTCCCCATGCAGAGGTCTGCAGTGGAGTGACCTTATAAAGCAAAAGAAAAGGCTTGGGGTAGAAGGCCTGTTGGGTATATTTCCCTCTAGTGGTTTTGGAGTGACATCTACTACCCATTGGGCATGTCTACACAAGACACCAACTGCACAGTAGCCTAATAATACTGTGCAGTAGCACATCACAGCATAAATAGTGCTAATACAGTATTGCACAGTATTATTAAGCTACTGTGCAGTAGTGTTACTAAAAAGATGTGTACCAACACTACTATGCAGTAACCCCAGTTACTGTGAATTCATTTAGTACTTGATTATTCAAGTAATATATTTATGTGCAGTAATCAGTGAATGTGTATATGTGCCCGCTAGTTCCTAAAAAAGCTGAATACTTTGAACTGGCTGAATATTCTATAACTTGAACTTGTCAGGGTACAAAAGATCAAGCTTGTATAAAGAACCAGAAGAGGAGCAGCATGTAAATCATCTTCGGTAATTCCTTGAAGTGGTGCTGAGTAGCAGTGGCAGCAAAGTGCTAGAGGTGAGCAGCAGCAGCAGTGGGAACGCGTGGCAATACCCAGTGGTGATAAGGAGAAGCAGAGTGGTGATGGGAAACAAATACTCCCAGTGAAGGTGTGGAGCAGCAGCAGTGGGGCAGTGGTCTCCAGCAGTACCACCTTGTGCTAAAGAATGGCAGCAGTGACCCCAGTGCCAGCAATGAGTGACAACATCAATCTTGAAAGCAAGTTGCTTAGCCTACTGGCATTGGCAGGCAGCTCTGCTCCCTGAGGAGCTCCTCAGCCACTCCTCCCAACACCAATGCAGTTTTTACATTGCAAATAACTTTGTAATAAGAAAATAAAAAATAAATATTAATGGTCTGGTGTGGGCACACAGACAAAAGCCACTTAGCTTGGCACATCAGCCTGGCTTCTCACTGTAGCAAGCTTTTCCAATCACAACTGACTCCTTCCCTGCAAACTTCCACTACAGTCATCTTTCTGCTCTCTTTTCTGTGGCTTTAAACTTTAAACCCTATCAGCAGCTCCCCCATTGCTGTGGCTACTCAACAGGGCTGGCCACCCTCTCTTAGGGGGCTGGATGTAACACTGTTATATCTCTCTGATACCCAAGGGCTGAGTCTGACACGCACTCTTCTGAATTTAGCCCCCCACCTTCTTGTAAGAAGTTGTCCGTGTTGGCACGTGCAGATCCTGGTCAATGATATATCTCAAACAGAGGAGGGCTGTAAAGCCAAGTACAGCATGTCAGTCTGGGGTTGGCCTCTCACACTGCTTTTCAATCAAAGGGATATGATTGGTAACAAGGATGAAAGAGGCCCCCAGAAGATACCAGTAATACCAGAGAGAGACTGACCTCAAGCCTTGCCTTTAGGCACCCATCTGTAAAACAAACCTATGGTCAAAGACCACACAGTGAAGTACTAGAGCAGTACATTGTATCCATTTTTCCATTTTATTTCTCCAAATGTTCCTGCACATGCTGAGGCCTTATTGAGCAGTGTGTCTGTTAATAAAGTAGTCATTAACGAGAAATGTGGAACAAAGTGTCAGTAATAACCCAAGGAAAGACTTCAATTGCCAACCCAAGGAAAGATTTCAATTGCTTTCTTGTTTTGGGTACAGGAGCTTCTACTTAAGCCTGCAATTTATCAATGAGGGGTCTAATCTTTCCATTGCCTAAAGCATATCTCAGATGTCTAGTTTCAGCATAGCTGAGCTGGTATTTTGCTAGATTTACCATAAGGCCTGCAGCCTGAAGTGACTGTAGCACTGCCCTGACCTACTGGAGAGTTTACTCCCAGGTACTTGTGACTGTGACTACATCATTAAAGTATGCAGCAGCATACTCTCAACGTGGCTGCAGTACCTTGCTGTAGTACATAGCTGCTGGAAAGTGGTTGTGGCACTATGGAATCTGATGCGGCAGTCTCAAAATCAATACAGTTCCCAAGGGTGTCATGAATACTGTTACCTCCTGGAACTCTGGGGCCAAGAGGAACTCACTATAAGCCTTTGTTAAGTTTGGTGTTGTTATATATTTCACCTTCCTCAGCCACTATAGCAATTCAGCAATCCAGGGCATCAGGTATGCCTCAGACTTCAATACTGCATTTAACTTCCAGGAATCAATGCAAAACCAGGTCATCTTGTCTGGTTTGGGAACCAACATGATTGGACTACTCCATTCATTTCAATCATTTTGATATCCGGCATACTCTGTGCTTCTTTCAGTACCCTGTAATTGCTCTGGGATTCTGGAGAACCCCATTAGAATGGAACACTCTGGTCACTGTATATCTCAAAACCAGTCTGGGTGCATCTTCCAGGTTTGGCTGTGAACATATCTGGGCAGGCCTCTTTGCCTCCACTTGCTGAGATATAGTCAGGTTCTCACC
This sequence comes from Caiman crocodilus, assembly GCA_030014935.1. Taxonomy (NCBI): domain Eukaryota; kingdom Metazoa; phylum Chordata; order Crocodylia; family Alligatoridae; genus Caiman; species Caiman crocodilus. The sequence goes on along the minus strand of JAGPOW010002492.1, from coordinate 687,387 downwards.
CAAGATGACTACCAATCAGGAGTTGAGCTGCATCCTGCATATTTCCCATTTCAGTTGCCAAACAGAGTCATTGAGGGTTTCTTGGATCTTCTAGTTTCAGATAATGCTACCAAGGAAGATCACAAATTTGTGGCATGTAATTGTATATATAGTAAGAGACACTGTTGACCAGTCTCAAAATATGTTCATCAGAACCAGTTCATGTTCTCCTACTCTTCCATTCCCAGCTGCAGAAACAGGTCCTGGGGCTCCTGGCTAGGAGGACTTTGATAAACTATCAGATATTTTAGACTTAGTAGCACTGTTCAGCCTTTTGCCTGTTCTTTCTTCTCAGGGAAAGGAGACCTGGGTTTCTGTTTGAGTTAACACTCAAGTTGGAAGATTGGGCCAAAAAAATCTCAAGAGGTTCAACAAGGACAAGTGTAAAGTCTTGCACTTAGGATGGAAGAATCCCATGCACTGCTACAGCCTGGCTAAGCACCAGCTCTGTAGAGAAGGACCTGGGGGCTACAGTGGACAGTAAGACAGATAGGAGTCAGAAATACGCCCTTGTTGCCAAAAAGGCTAGCAGCATACTGAGTAGCATTAGTAGGAGTGTTGCCAGCAGACTGAGGGAAATAATTATTCCACTGTATTCTGGATTGATGAAGCCACATCTGGAGCATTGTATTAAGTTTTGGGCCACCCCCTATAGAAAGGATATAGACAAGTTGGAGCGAGTCCAGTGCAGGGCAACAAAAATGGTGAGGGGGCTGTGGCACATGACTTATGAGGAGAGGCTGAAGGAACTGGCCTTATTTAGGTTGCAGAAGATAAAACTGGGAGGGGATCTGTTAGCAACATCAGCCTGAAGGGTGGTGTGACAGGTCGTCACTCGGGGCCATCCTCAATGTGGCCCCTGCACCTGTCTCTGGGCAACTGCCCACCTTGTCTCGCCTGCCACGTCTTTGATGTTAATTAATTAATTAGTGGAAGGCTGCCCTTCTACTGCCCCCTCCACTCGGGGGCGCTATCTGCGGCTCCTTCCTCCCCAATACCACAGCCCAAGCCTCACGGATGTCACCTTGATCTTGCCTATCACGGCCCCTTTCTAACCTCTCTGGGCCGTCTCACGTGTTGTCCCCTCCCTGGGCTCTACATGCCCACGCTGGGGCTCTTCGATATGGCTCTCCCCTCTCTGGGCTCACCGTGCCCACACAGGACTTCTCAGTATGGCGCACCCCTCTCTGGGCTCGCCTTGCCCACACTGGGCTTCTCAATATGCTGCCCCCTGTTGAGGGCCTCGATATTGCCCCCTCCTTGGGGCTGACTGTGCCCAACTTGGGCTCCTTAATAGTGCCCAACTTGGGCTCTTTAATAAATGCGGCCCCCTATCAGGGACTCCCAATGCCCCAACTTGGGCTTCTCAATGTTGCCCCCCTCCTGGGGCTGACTGTGCCCCCCCGAAAGGGCTGCTCAGTATGGTGTTCCCCTCTCTGGGCTCACCATGCCCCCACAGGGCTTCTCAATGTGGCGCTCCCCTCTCTGGGCTCGCCGTGCCCCCACAGGGCTTCTCAATGTGGCGGTCCCCTCTCTGGGCTCACCATGCCCCCGCAGGGCTTCTCAACGTGGCACTCCTCTCTCTCTGGGCTCGCTTGCTGTGCCCCCACAGGGCCTCTCAGTGTGGCGCACCCCTCTCTGGGCTCGCCACGATGCTGCCCCCTCTCTGGGGCTTGCTACACCCAAACGTGGGCCTCTCAATAAGGTAACCCCCCTCTCTGGGGCCTTCCACAATGCTTCCCTTTCCTGGGGCCTGCTGTGCCCAACTTGGGCTTCCAACCAAATGGCCCCTCTCTGGGGCTGGGGTCAACACACCCTTGTGCTGCTGTGCCCTCCCTGGCGTTTGATTGCGCCTCCCTGGTGCTAGGGCCCCCACACCCTGTGGGCCCCTATGAGGATATCATGCTCTCTCTGGTGCTTATAAGAACACTGCGCCCCCACGGGCGCTGGGATCCCCACACTACTATGGGTCTCCCCTGAGGCCGCCTCCAACCCCTTATAGCCTCACCTAAATCACCGGTTTCATACATAACAACAGAACAAACACTAGCCTCCTGGCTATAACTTAACTCAAAGCTGCCTGACTACAACAACATTGCTCCCAGGACCCAGAGCCGCCATCCTTCAGTCTGCAGTGCTCCAGGAGCTCCTGCTTCTCAAGCTGTTAGCAAGGAACTGCCTCTGGTCCCGGTTCTTTGGCTTTATAAGGGCCAGGCCCTGCCCCCTCTGGTCAGCCGACACTCATTAGTTGCCCCAGCAACCCACAGCTGTGCTGCTTAGTCACAGCTAGGGCTCCTTCCCTAGCAGTTTTCCCCCTTTAAGGTACAGTGCACCTTAGTGCTCTGTGACAGGTGGTTAACAACTACCTGAAGGGTGGTTCCAAAGGGGATGGAGCTAGACTGTTGTCAGTGGTGGCAGATGACAGAACAGGAATCAATGGTTTCAAGTTGGAGCAAGGAAAGTTTAGGTTGGATATTAGGAAAAACTCTCTCACTATAAGGGTGATGAAGCACTGGAACAGGTTACCTACAGAGGTGGTGGAATCTCCATCCTTGGAGGTTTTTAAGGCCTAGCTTGACAGCCCTGGCTGGAATTATATAGTTGGGGACAGGGGTGATATGCAGGGAGTGCACACGGGTGCATGTGCACCCTCTGAGCATGGTGGTGCACCCCCTGCAAAAAGGGTGCAAAAAACAGTGTCGACAGCACCATGGACGGTTACCACTCACCACCCTGCCACTGCCGGCAGCGTCTGCAGGTGGTCTGTGGTTCCCGCTGGCTGCTGCTGCCAAAAATGCCGGTGGCGGCTACAGGAGCTCCCCTGCTTACCACCACCATGTTCCTGCCACCACCTCCATGTTCCCACCACCTTCATGCCCCCCCCCCAGGCTGCTGGGGGCATGCGCTGTTCATGGTTGGGGGTGATACTGCTTTGAGCAGGGAGCTGAAGTAGGTGACCTCTTGAGGTCACTTGCAGCCCTAACTTTCTATGATTCTATGAGTATGACAACCTCAAGTTTGCCATCTTAGACCACATGGGGCTTACTGGAGAGGAACACCAGCACTATTTATGGGAAGAGGCATTTAATTTGGATTCTCAGCCCCAAGCAGTTACACAGCGCCTCAAAGACTTGTGCACCCAGCGAGTGAAAACAGAGTCCTGCTTGGCCACCAAAATCATGGAATTGATTACTCTAGAACAATTCCAGAAGATATTGCTGGTGGGGCTCAGGAGTGGGTTTGTTGACACTGGGCTGGTGATTTTAAGAAGACAGTCTGCCACATCAAAAAGCAGCCAAATAAGAATGTGGGAAATGCTCAGGCAGGCCAAAGAGATGGGCCCAACAAGACATAAATTGAAAGCAAGAAGGAACTACCATAGCTGGAAGATCAGTAAGTGTAAATCCAGGGAAAAAAAAACAACAACAAACTAACCAAAGAACACAAAGAGAGAGGGAAAGACAGCTCTTTGTTGTCAACATCCACCTAACTAGGAATATTAGAGCACTCATCTGAGAGGTGGGTGATCCATGTTCATGTCCCTGCTCCACATCAGGAATCCTAGACTGAGTGCCCTGACCACAAAGTTATTTGCTGTGTTGGGATGTCTCTCTCATTTTGACCAGCAATGCCATCTGGGACCAAATAAGACTTTGCCTCAATTAGTACATTATTGTGAAAAACTTTTAGTTTTGTTGAACTGACATTTTTAATCAAAAACTGCTTTACTGAAAAATTCCCAAATAGCTCTAGTACGTATGCATCCAATTAGCAAAAGTGCATTGTGATTTATACCAACTGTCAGGACTCTGATCAAAAGCAGACCCCTCAACACGAGAATCTACAGAAAGCAAAGCAATCGAAGAACAGAATTAAAACCTTGATTTCTTGTATCTGACTCTCAGAACTACAGGATTTCCATTTTGACCAGGAACCACTTGTTTAAGTTTGAGCGATAAATATGACATGACTGTCAGAATATGTACATTAGAATTCCTTTTCACAAAGACTTCAGACACTTTGGCTTGGTTTTACCTCTGTGGGTTTTTTTTTGGATGTATGAATGATCATAAGAATTCCCACCCTCTGTGGATAAAAGTGACTGGTGTACAGATTTAGCTTTCCAGGGTTATATATTATGCATGAAAATATCATGATGTGAATTAAGAGTGATAATGAATGTATAATAATAAGCTATCTTTGGAATGGCAATGAGAATATAGGGCTGGTTCATTTAAGTCCAGTCCCCTGCTACCACAAGCATTACAGCCTGCAGGGAAGGCAAGATCCTGTTTTACCAATTAATCCCTTTCATCATAGTTACTCTACTACAGGATCTGATAGGGAAAACCAGCATAACTATAAGAAGTTAGGCAAAATTCAGGTGTTTGGTTTAGCAACATCTGTTTCAATGTCTGGATAAATATACTGCAGCTTGGAAAGGTCAGTTCATGGAAGTCAAAATTATAATGCTCTGACTGCAATAGAAAAGTGCCCTGAAAATGGGAAGCAGGCACAGGATATTTTCATTCATGAGGTGCAAGCCACTAGAAATCAGAAGGGAAGATAACTTTGTGGTGATATACTGAGAACTTGTTTGATATGAGACACAGTATATCCTCCTTCCGTTCAAAATACATCAGAAGTGAACAGTAATCACACATTCACACGGGGCACACTCTAAGTATATTCTGCAAATTCCAAAGCCAGTTATTCAAGGCAGGGGTGTGAAACATATGGCCCATGGGATAGATATGCCCTGCAGAGGTGGATCATATAGCCCACCATCTTTTCCCTGCACCAGAATGGAAGAGCAGGAGTTGCCTGCTGGTGGCATTTGTGTCCCCTGGTCAGCTTTCCTCCAGAGGGAGGTACTGGCGTGGCACTTACTGCAGCCACTGTCATATTTACTGTTTCCTGTTGATAGTGGCCATGGGAATCACCAGCAACACCTGGTGATGAGGGTGAGCAGTGGCAGCTACAATAGGGACCGCTGACACTTCTAGCAAAGCAGCAGCTCTGATCATGATGGTGGAGCTTCTTACCATGGCTTTTAGATCCATGGCAAAAATTGGCCTTTTAGTAGCCATGGCTGCACAATGGACAGAGTCAACTGTAGAACAGCAGGTGCTGCCCACATATACCTGCAAAGCAGGGAATAAGGCCCACAGAACAATTTGAGTTTGACACCCTTAATCTAAAGGATAACAGGGCAGATTGTCATATTCCTCCAGGTTCCTCATACTTTCCTCTCCTGGGACATTGCAGATAACCTTAACCATGAACCCAACTCTCCATGTGTTTATTCAGCCCAGGTGCCCCCAGCCTCAGCTCCAAAGAGCATGAGACAGAAAGTGTCACTTACTAAGTGCCGTGGGAGCCTGCCCGGCAGAGGCATCTGCCCGTTTCAAAGTGGCACTCGCCGTTGAAGCAATCGCTGCACACAAAGGCACAGTTCTCACCATACGTCCCATTGCGACACTTGGTTTCACACCTAGGAAATAGCCAACAGGAACTAGTTACAAGAATGGGAAGGGAAGAGCTCTTCCTGGGAGCTAGCAGATAAGACAGCTTGAAGCAGGGCAGGACCATCCAGATAAACATATTGGAATTTTGGAAATCTCCTGTCATTTCCTGTTCCTCCCTATCCCCAGGAAAAGGGTGGAGATGAAAACCCTCCACACTTTCAGCAAGGAGCTGGGCTCAATTCAGCTGTGAGAAGCAACCCCATTGAGCCAACTGACTATAAAAGGCATTTTGGGACTTTGAACCATGTCTCCTCAGGAGCAGTTAGGCTGTTTGAGGGACATGTGGAAACAAAGAGAAAGATTATGTTGTCTTTCAGAGCAAGCTGGGCTCTTTCCTTGGGTCCCCATAAAAGCAGTGATTCGGACACATCTCACAGTCCTGTCACTTCAAAAGCCCAGCAAAGATTTATGCCCATCATTTCACAAAGACCTTTGAGATATGGTAGAAAAACTAGCTCTGCTTTCTGAAAGATGCTGTGGTCTCTGGAGACTAAGAGACACTTTAGTACCAAACCAGCAACTATCACAGCTGGGCTATGTCTGGGTGATGCCTTTATGAGTTGCAGAGTGAGGGAGTCTTCAAAACTATCCAGCACAGACCCAAGTCAATAGCACCTTCCTTTTTACATTGCCTCAGGAAGTCCAGGTCTGGACAAATCTTGCTCAATCAAATGGAGGCATTCTCCCTCGTCATTCCCTATCCAGACTACTCTAAGCATGGCTTCCCAGGATGCCTTGTCTTGTGAAATAACCTGAAATTTGGCTGAGAACTGGAGTGTGACACACTATTATCCCCCTGCTAGGACAGAGTTTGGAGGGAAATGAGGTTGTGCAGGTGCCCTGTTCTCATGGCCTTGAGATCTGTGCTTTGCCTGCCTGAATTTGGAGACTGGAAAGGATTAATCAAATCCAGATGACTGAGAGCTGCAGCCCAAGGCCAGCAGCAAATGTCTCTAAGAGGACACAAGAGCTGAAATTGCTCAGACTAGGCACATAGCCAGGGTTAACCAGCTAGGACCCCAGCCAGAGTTGGCACAAGGGTTCTACCAACCTGCAGAGATGGAAGATGAAACTCATACAAAAATTCAATTAAATATAACCCCTCCCAGAGGCTACAAAGCCCTGTTAAGGGCTTAGGGGGAGAGGACCATTCCTTACAGTTCCAGTGACTTCACAGCTGGCATCCTAGAGTGGAAGGAAAGGGTGAGCCTCACCAGCCTCTTCATATGCATGGAGCTGTTTGGACCTGCCATGACAGCAAACATTGATCACTCTTACGCAGGCTGGGAGAGGGAGTGACCTGGGAGAAGAGGCCTCCAAAGGAGAGAAAATGCTGACAGAGGATGCCAGCGCTCTGTGAACAGTCAATCATAGAAAATTAGGGTTGGAAGGACCTCAGGAGGTCATCTAGTCCAATCCCCTGTTCAAAGCAGGACCAGCCCCAAGTATATTATCCCAGCCAAATCTCAGCAAGGTTCTGAGAGTTTGATCCTTTGTGATTAGCTTACATGCTTCAGGGAAAGAAAGAACTGTAATTCCTCTCCTTTGGTCAGTATCTGTTTCTTCTGGTCAGTTTTGTTTCCCTAGAGGCTGGACAGCTCCAGGGAAGGAGGGCTCCTAGGACCAATAAAAGCTCACAGCAGGAATACTTTTCACTCTGCTCAGTTTGGATGCAACAGCCTCTTCTGCATGCATTCCAAAGAGCAAAGTTCTGTTTTCTTGGAGGTTGTGCCCTATAGGTTCATATACAGCCTTGGAGTAAAACTGGTTTGTTGAGGGTAGGCTGCTGGCTGCCTCATGTAGGAAGGTCGAAAATGCCATGCAGTTGTTCAGACCCTGTTTTCAAAATCCCTTGCAACAAAAACCAGCATAAACTCAGCAACTAAATTAGGCTGTCTCTTCCAGCTAAGGGTGTCCTTGCTAGAGCATTCACAATCACAGCTCTTTCCCATAGACCAGGGCTGCCCAACTGGTGGCCTACAAGCAGTTAACATGTGGCCTGTGAGTCCCAGCATCCCCTTTGTCCACTGGCACGTGGTGGGGAAGGGCCTGGGGGAGTGGGAACATGCGCCATCAGTGCTACCTGGGAGGCAGAGGGTCTGCTTGCCACCAGCACAATGCATTGGCAGGGGGAAGGGGGGATCCAGAAGGAACTATACCTACAGTGTGTGGTCCATACCCTGAGGAACCCCCAGCAGCGCTGAGGTTGGGCAACCCTGCCATAGACCATCTGCCTGGGAGCACCCCCTGCTTTAGGGCCTGTTACAGAAATAACCTGCTCCCTGCAGCTATCAGAAATCAGGGCAGCAGGTAGGCTTTAACCTCTCCAGCTCATGGCTTGTAGCTCAGTAACTGTTCATGCCCCAGTCCCTTACACTTACAGCTGCCTGCCCTGATCACACTGGCCAGTGACTTCAGTCTGGATCTCTGTTGGATCCTGATCCCCTAGCTTGTGGGTGATTACTGAGGTAAAACCACATCTTGGTTTCTTACAGACCTCTACCTCCTGACCTGCCTCTTCCTGATCTCCTGACTCCAGACTCTAGTTTGGACCTTGTCTGCTCCTGTTTCCCCTGGATTATGACCCTCTAGGGTCAAGCTCCAACCGCCCACATGCCAACTGTATTTCTGACAGCAGACCCCTTCTCAACTTGACTGATTTCACCATGTTTGGAAATTAACTGGGTGGACTTGCTAATCACTGCTTGGGCCTGCTAGCTCTTAAAAAAGAGGGCTACTCTTTTTACCCAAGGTTAGTGGCTTCTAAGGGCTGATGGCAAAGTTTTTCACTTCTTCCCATGTGAAAAGCAGGTAGGTAAAAGCAACAATTAGACCTTGCCCAGGGCAAGATCAGGCTATGACTGGTCAGATCCTCCAGCAAAGCTTTGCTAGTGTCTCTGGGCATAACTTGGATCCACTGGGTAGAATCCTAAGGATAGCACCCACACTTTCAACCATACTTTGAGAAAAGACTCATTCCTGATGGACAGTTTAACTGGTATTCAGAGGAAGGCAGCATTTCTAATGCTTAAGACAAGGGATGAGAATCAGAGAAATCAAAGATCTACTCCAGGCACAGACACAAGCCTCCTTGGTCATTCCTGCCAATAGTGGTCAGGTCTAAGTTTCAGCGACAGCTCCCTGCCACAACTCACCGATCTCCAATCCATCCAGGATTGCAGTGCGAGCACTTGCCATTGATGTGGTTGCAGGTGTGGCCATCTTTGCATAGAGGGCAGATTTTCCCACAGCCCTCTCCATAGAACCCTGGTGAACAGGCCTGATCACATTTGGTGCCATTCCAACCAGCTTCACATGTCAAGCAGCGGCCATCAGCAATTGTGCAAGGCTGAAGCCCCTTGCACTGTCCACAGCTGTAAGTGTCAACATGGAGAACATCACAGAACATTAGCAGGTAACCCTCCAATGCTCTGGACACACCCACACAAATGTCAGGTATATCTATACAGTTACTTAGGGCCAGTCCTAGACTCGCTGTAACTCAAACCCAATGGCCATTTATCCTACAAACTTCTTAGCTCACAAGCTCTCTCGTGCACAAAACCCCCAACGTCAAGTTTCCCTTTAGTGCTTCTTTCCTCTACAACAATGGTGTCCAAACTTTTTAGGTCAGAGATCACTTCTGGAATTTAAAAGGACTTCAAGATCCACCCTGTCTCCCTCCCCCACGGCCCTCCCCCCCTGGCCCCAAGAGGCAAGTCTGTGGGGATGGGAGCAGGGAGAGGAAAGGAACGGTGTGGGGGGGGGCAAGGAGGAGCAGATCCAGGCCCCAGTCCTAGTTCCACTCCTTCTCCAGATCCGCCCGTGGGGCAGGATGGGCTGGGCGGCACTGGGCTGTTTCCAGCTGGGCTGTGCTCAGGCCAGGTGGTAGTGGTGGTGCTGCAAGTGGGGTCATGGCAGGTGGTTGTAGCCCCCCCAATCCCCACTCCCAATGCCACAGCCATCCACCCCAAGTGCCATGCAGGACAGGTGTGGCAAGAACAGCTCAGCACAGCCTCCCATTCTGCAGCTACAGTCTGTCCTCCCCTACGCCTGCCAGCCCCGGTCCCCATGTCCTCAGGGGGAATGGGGGAAAAAGGGGCAAGGGGAGGGGAAGGCTGTGCTGGGCTGTTCCCGCTGGGCCTGGCCCAGGCTGTGGCTGGGGTAGGCAGCTGCAATGCTGGGAGCAGGGACTGGGCGTGCTACAGCCCCCTTACGTGGCCTTGCATGCAGTGCCACTGCCACCTGGCCTGAGCACAGCCCCACCAGGAGTAGCCTGGAAGGAACAGCCTGCAGCCTGTCCTACCCCACCCCATGAACAGATCCAGGGGCATGGGCCTGCCATGCCCTTCCAGGCTGTGTGCTCACCCTCCCCATGCCAGCTGTGCAGGGCCTGCCCCTGATCCAACCCCACTACCTACCTCAGAGCTGCAGCTGCTGGCATGTGTCTCCCCCTGCCCCCACCCCCTGCCCCCTTCTGTGTCCAGTGGAGGCAGCTCCAAGCCCCACTGCACATGCCTCCCAGGCCTCCACACCTTCCCTCTGACTGGCCTGCTGGGGGCACACACACCCCAGCCCATGCTCGACTTCAAGAGGCTCCGGGATCTACCGATCCATCATGATGGACTGGTTGATAACCACTGCTCTACAGCAGAGATAGGAAACCCCTAACAGGGGTGCCAGAGTGTGGCATGCAAAGGCATTTTGCTTGGCATGCATGCTTCTAGGCGAAGGGTGGGGGAAGGGCCCAGCTCTGCACTGCCACAAGAAGGATTGGACCCCTGGTGGCTCCCATGCCATCTGCCCCTGGCACACCAAGATCTTACAAATCGAGGCTACAGGTATTTTGGGTACATTGCCCAAAAACGTTGCCTATCCCTGCTCTAAAGTGTTTCATAATTAACCCCAACATAACAGAGAAAGCCTATCACATCCCTTGTGTCTAGTAGTTTCTCCTATTCTTCTAGGAATCAGCCTGCCCATTATTAGTCTTTCCTTCTGTGCTTCCTATACACGTGTACAGCAAGATAACGCAGTAAGTAAGGGAGGTGCAGCCCATGTAGCTTGGGATAGGCAAGAAGAAGCCTTCAATTTGCCCAAAAATGCCTGAATATGCTTGCTGGCCCTCAGGCTGACTACCCTATCCTTCTTCAGAAGTAAGCAGGACTTAGATACTGGACCAAATTGTTTGAACACAAAGTACATGCAAAAAAAGGTCTTCCATTAAAGCTCTGGATCAGGGATCAAAACCAATGTATCATTTTTCCTTACCGCCTCCTGCAGCCTTGTCCATAGAAGCCAGCTGGACAGGGTTCTCGGCAGTATTTGCCCCGGTATCCTGGCTCACAGGTACACGTTCCATCCACCTGGTTACACTTTCCCTTATAGCACTGGCAGTAGCGATCACATCGAGGGCCAAAAGTACGGTCACGGCACTGGCAGCGCCCAGTGAACTGCTCACACGGCGAGTTGTTGCAGGAGCACTGGTTGTTACAGCCACGACCCCACCAGCCTGGCTGACAGATGCAGTTCCCTGTCTGTTGGTCACACTGGGAATTGTGGCTGCAGTAGCAGGAGCTGGAACATTGGAGACCCCACCAATTGGGCTCACAGGTGCACTTGCCTGTCTTCTGGTCACACTTGCCATGCTTACAGAGGCAAATGTTCTCACACTTGAGGCCCCAGCGGTTGGGATTGCATGTGCACTGGCCTGTGACATCCTCGCATTGGCCATTGGGGTAGCAGTTGCACATTTCTTTACAATCAGGACCCCAGAACTGGCGGGGACATTCTGCAAAACAAACGTTTCCCCCCAATATCTTGTTGGACATTTCCCATAAAGGCAAGGAAAAACAACTTTCCCCTCTTGCTGCAGGGACGAGTACCAATGGCTTGAAGCGGCACAAAATAAGTTTAAATTGGATATCAGTGAAAAAACTTCATTGTTAGGACAGTGAGGCAGTGTAATGGACTACCTAGGGAAGTTGTGGATTGTCCATCCCTAGAGATATTCAAGAAGAGGTTGCTCCAGGATGATCTCAACATAGCTATGCCTCTGTTCTACTGTGGGTATTTCCTATGCTTCTGGGCTTTGCTGGTTGCCATATGGGGCCAGGAGGAAATTTTATCATATTTAAAGGAGTCACAATCAGGAGGACACTCATTGATCTTTACTAAACAGATCTGTAACCTTGGTTCTGCACTCAAGAGTGTTGCAAAGGAACTTGTAGGATGGTCAGTCCATAACAAGAGCAGCTGTCTACGTGACAGCTACTGCTACTTTTCCCCTGACATGATGATACCAACAAAATGACAAGACAGAAGCTGAACTAGCTTTTCTAGTGGTCTCCACCCTAAAAAAATGTTATCTTCCAGACAGAAAGCACACAGGACATTTTTTGGTAGGGACCCCTAAAGGACCCCTGGTATGCCATAGGCATGGATCCTCCAGAGAAAAGGGACCAGACTTAGCAGTAATTCACAGGAGCAGCAATTCAAAGGGTCACCTGGCTAAGCTGTGCAACCTTTCACTTAAAGGTATAAAGGGCTTCTTAATCCCCTCCTCTTCTTGCTTTCCCATTTAGCAGTATCTCCTATCACTAGGGCCTGTTTTCAGTATTGAGCCCAGATCACATGGCCTGACCGTGGCATGGACCACCATTTCTGCTCCCAGGTTGTGGCACCTCCCTTCCTTGCTAAATGGCTGAAGGGGCAGGTTTAGGGCCATCCTACTGGCTGGGGACAAGGATCAGGAGTGTCCAGCAGGGAGGTGGGAAGGATAAAGCCTCCAAGCAGGATGCTGCAAATCTCCCCCCTGGGGCACGGAGCCCATCTGCTGGAAGAAGGGGGTGGGGATCTGCTGCCGGAGTAGGGAAAGGCAGGGATAAAATTCACCTGACAGCATGCCTGGCACCTCACAGACCCTACCCTGGCCAAACTTACCCAGCATTGTGGCATCATAGCATCACAGTCCACAGACAACGGGCTGTGAGGTGGGGGGAGGAGTATGAGTGACATCGTTTGAATGCAAGGGGCTGCTGCCCCTCAGCCTCACACACTGCTGCCCCTTGCCCCTGCCCCCAGCTCCACATGCAGGAGTCTGCTGGGCAGCACTGAGTACTTCCCTCCTACTGCCTGCCTGGACCTGCGTGGTGATGCAGTGCTGCTGCTGCTGCCACTGGCTGGGGCAGGGACTGGGGGCTCCATAGCAGTGCAGGCACCCCCATGGCTCCATCTTGTTGCAACAAAATACCATGATATGGCCGCTTGCTGGGGAACTCCCCAGCAAGCGGTCATATCATGGCATTTCGCTGCAAATCACACTTTTCATGAAAATCACTTGATTTTGTTATTTTCATGAAAAATGCAAAATCGCCATTTAATCTAGACTCTACCTATCACAAAACAAATTTAGTCACAATGTATGTGAACCGCTTGCACAACTGTCTGAGTTGCATAATTTCTGCTCTTTGAAATGCTCATTTCCACACTCTAACTAGTGCAGTGATCTTTATAACAGCAGGAATTACTGTTAAATTGAACACACCCATCCTAATGATGGAGTCAATTCTCAAGCTTTCTAGGGACAGGGAAACCTCTTCTGCCATGATAAGGCAGTAGCCAAGTCCCTGTGGCCCCCTGCTTGGAGCTTAGCCATAGGACCTATCTTCAGGAGAAAGCTGGCACAGGGTGGGGAAAAAACAAATGAATGCTTCCACCTGACCCATGGTTCTGACCCCACATAATCCTCTCCCCTCACACACAGAGTGAGGAATAACCACTGCAGTAAGCAACTTGCCGTGCAGGGAGGTGCAATGTGCTGTCCTAATCTCTGTAAACAGTGCTGTGTGGTGCTGTGTTCAGAGATCCTCTACAAGCCCAGACTGAGTTTGTTCCATTTAACAGGGTAGGTTTTCTGGGCCAGTAACATGTTATCCTGGGATATGAGAGCCAAGAAAAGCATAGACAACACCATTAGCATGTCTCATTTTGTTGCTGCATTTTGGTGGCACAGATGTAAATGAGGGCAGAACTGATCCCTGCAGCTGGAACACAGTGAACAAGTCTAGTGATGATGTCTGAGCCAGAACAGACCGCAGCTCACTTTCCACTAAGCAGCACTGGCTGCACAGAGATAGAGTTAAGAAGGAATAAGAAAGGCTCTGGGTGTCACTGGAGTAAGCAGCCTAACTTGGGAGCAGCCTGCTCTCACCCACATGTGGTTCTGCTGCAGCAAAGGGCCATGATTTAGTGACATGTTTCTAGCAACAATAAAAAAACACAATGGTTTAACCCCTAACATTGCCTAAGAACAGTTGGGTATTTCCCTTCAGGACTACAGCAACTAATAATTGAAGCAAGAATCCCCCAATCCCCATAAGGAGCATGAGCTAACACCTTGGCTTTTTTATTGCATCCCAAGAATTGTACTGGGAGACAAAGAAGCTTCATCTCCATATTTTATTAGTTACTCTACCTGGGATAGAGTGCTAGGAAAAGTACTAGGGAAGCCAAGCAAAGAAAGTTAAGAGCTGCTACAATGAAACTTTGCTGGATACTCACTAGTGTCACAGTTGGCTCCAAAGTATCCATGGCGACAGCGACATTCATTGGGCCTCACACACACCTCATTCTCCTTGCAAGTGAAGTTCCCTTCACAGACAGCTGTGAGAGGGAGAGAGAGTTTGCACATTGATACAAGGAGCAACTAAGTGTTCTTAGCATTCCCCATTCACGAGGAAAGCCCCCACAGCCTAGGAAGGGTGGTGCTGCTCAGCCCCACAATCCCTTTCTTCAGAAGCCACTCTCATGTGTGCCCAGTTCAGGATGGAAATAAAGTGGGAATCTGGCTGGATCCATGAAGCATGCCTCAGTGCTCAGCTGATGGCTGCTTTCTGGCCACCAGTGATGGGGCTTTAGTGGGAAGATCAAGGACTCCAAGGTTCAAAGGAAATAAGAGGACAGTCTGCAGTAGCAGTTAGTCTATACTGACATTCTCCACGCCAAGGGTGTTGTGTCAGGGCCAAGAATGATTTAACACCCTGGATGTTTCCACCTATGTCCTGTAGCTGCACTGCTCTGGGAGAGAGAAAACCCATGAAAGCTGAAGGCAAAGTGCTCACAGCTGAGGAGTCACCTGTGGAGGTCCCAGAGCAGGGCAAGCTAAAGGCATGCAGAAAGGCCCACCTCTTTCCCAGGCCTTTTCACAGAAACTGGTATGGTAAAACAACATACAAACTAAAACACACACTTGTATGTGTCTGCCAAGCAGAGTTGCCTTAACTAAGGGAAAGAGAAGAGTAGAAGTTCCTGTGCAGTCCACCTTACCTGAAAGCTGTTAGATCTATGGTGATGGATACTACAGAAAGCCCTAAAATAGATAGATAGATTAGATAAAACAGGTTAGATGGATAGGGAGCGGTGGATGTAGTAGGTAGAACAAGACTAAAGCTGGAGAAATAGTCTTTTTCTTGATTGATACCTCCTTCCCTGGGCCAGTCATTTCTCCCTACATACAAATGGAGAAACTGAGAAGATAGTTTCTCTTCCAGCTTTGTGAAACCTTTTCAGAGAGACAGATACAGGCATTAAATCCATGCAAAATGCTGTTATTAGTGTTAATGCAAACTTTATGGTATTAGTCTGTTACACTCTCTTTACCATTATATATACAGGAGAAGCAAAAGAACTAAATTAACTTTTTGACAGGAACTGTAGCTTTGGAATTCCCTGGACTCATGGGATCAAGGTGAGTCTATGTCCTTATCACGCACATGCAGAAAGCCTTTCCTCAAGCACTAAAACCTAGCTCTGTCTGGGGCAAACTGCAGCAGCTGCAGAGTGCAGCTGAGGAATACTACACAACAGGAAGTAAGGATTCTATGGGCCAACTGAAACTGCAGGAAGTTTTACAGGAATCCAAAAATAGCTTTGGAAAGTCTCACAGGAATGTTCTGGGATTTCAGGTTCCAAGAACTTACAAAGCTTGTCGCTCTTTCATTATTAAATTCAACAAAACATTCTAATGCAGAACTGCCCAATGCCAAGCTTCAGCCCTCAAGGGACATTTACTCTGGATCCTTAACTCCTGGCAATGAAAAGTATAGCTGTCTGATGATTCTGCCCTGCAGCAGCCATGGCAAAAGCTCTACTCCCATGCGCCGCCTCTGTCTAAGCTGACTTAGTTAGCTTCAGCTGGGCCTTATGCTCGGGTGTAACCAGCCAGAAAACCTCCCCAGTGGGGATATACAAGTTCCCAACCTTTGCCTCTTTTGCTCAATGCAGGCATGTTTAGGCCCAACAAAAGGACTTGGACCTATAGCAACATTTACTGGAATGCAACGTGTACCATGCATAAAGATACTTTTTTTCTTCATCTCTGTGCCTCTCCCTGCATATCAGAGATGAGGCTGTATCGTTACCTATTTCATTACCTATTTTGTCTCTCCCAGGTAGCTGGGTGCTACACCTTGGAAACCCACCAATCCATTGGATAGTCATTGTCCAGTGTCACAGGAGTTATTTTGCTTACCTGGAAGCAGAGGTTTAGTAATGCAGCTCTATGCTCAGGGCAGCTGAGTAGCAGCCGAAGCAGCACCAGCTCCTTTGACAACACAATCAGCTACTGCTGCAGCAACAGCTGCTTTTATATCCCTCCATAAAGGTGGTGCCCAGGACTGCTGCTCCAATTGCCCCTGCCTTGGTTACACAACTGCCTGGAAGTGTCCTCCTGACCCTGTACAGAGACTGGGTTTGCCAAGAAGCTGGGCTTCAGCCTCTTGTCAAGGACCAATGAGGGACTCAGGATGTGACAAAAATGTAAAATGAAGAATATAACAAAATTATTCATGCTGTGGGCTTCCTTCCTATCATTAAAAAAAACTAAAACAAAATAGAACAAAAAAGCCACCGCAACCAACTTGCCTTTGATTCAGTAGCATTTGCTGCAAGTAAATGGCTGTCAACAATAATGGTATGGAAACCTCAAATCTGTGTAAACTGTAGGAAGCCCCAGGGCTAATGTTAGGGACTACCTTTCAAGGAGAACAGAATGCTATTTTGAAACTGAAGCCTGCATTTACAGTCTCACAGTGGCAGCTGGCAGGATATCAGCTGTGTCTAGTTCTGTAAAAGGAGCCCAGCATGGAATGGGCTCTCTCCATCTGGCTACAATGCTGCTTTAAACAAGTGAGGAGGCACATCAGGATGTGCCTGCTCCTGTGGTGCTTGCCAGGCTCTGCAAACATCCACCCTTTCTTTGCCAGTCCCAGCCCCACCCTAAGAGTTGGCTCCTACAAAGTAAAAGCTAGCCGATTCCCAAAAGGAGCTCCCTGAAACCAGAGCTAAGTTCAGGTGTACAAAGACCCCCAAGAAGGGTGGAAGAGGGTATATGGCTCTTCTACCTGGAACACACCACACTAGGCCTATAGTATTAGCAGAATTCTCTTCAAGAGGGGAACAAGTAGCAGATCTGAAGAAGAAGCAGTATCTAAGGAAGGAATGCTGTAGCTTACCTATTAAACATTCATCTCCTTGTTGCCTCCATCCTGGGCAGCACACAGCCCCAGAAAAGCTGAACAGGGAAAAACACAAAGGCTGGTTACCATTCTTATGCTCTTTTGGCCTCACTGCAAACTCCCTCCCCTTCCTGCAGAGAATGGTATTCTACATGTCGGACCACAAGTGTCAGAGAGCCACGTGGCTCTATACACTCATGCCCTGGACAAGCAGAAGTTACAAAACTGTAGTTGAGCAAAAAATCCATGACTAACAAGTGCTAGGCAGAAAAGGAAAATACCCTTATGCCTCAGCCCGCAGCTGGCCAACTTCAGTACAGCTGAGAGCCATATGCAGCCACAGGACACATGACATATGCTACAGGGACAGGTCCCTGTAATCCACCCCTGCCACGCAGGCAATGCCAGAGACAGTGCGCAGCCATTTGAGATCCCCATTGGCCACTTGTGGTCACTTGTTGCTCCCATTTGTGATGAGGGAGCTCTTCTACAGGGACTACTACCCACTACAAGCTGGACTGGAGCCATGTACAACACCAGAATTGCACCTACAAACTTTCAAGTAACTGTAGCTACTCTACCACGGGTGTTCCTTGCTGGGAACACAGAAGTCCAGCGCTTTGGGCTCTACACTGCCTGCCTGGAGACTTCAGAGAGTGGGGTGAGAAAGCACTGGCTCTGAACCCAAAAGCCTGAGTTGTTCATTGCAATGACCAGAGAAATCCTTCTCCCCTGCCTGACCCCTCTACGACTGTTATCAGGCTAAGATGCAGGGCCAACAGGACCCTGGTTCCAAGAATAGAGCAGCTGGAGGTATAGCATTTCTGATGAGGAGACTGAAATTCAGTGACCCTTTGCCCAGTCTGGGTGATAGGCCAGGGTTAACCACCTTTGGAGTGTGCTAGCAGAACTGCCAGGTATCCAGGTTGTAGCCTTATTGGTCTAGAGAAAAAGGCAATCAGGATTCATAGTAGAGAAAATATATTTTATGAAACCAACAAGATTTTTGCAAAAAAAAAAAAAAAAAAAGAAATATTTAATTGTAAGCTTTTGGGCACCTTTCATCAGGCATTGGAGAAAAGATTATAGAAGTTTTCCTGCATAGAAATGAAAGTTCATATTTCATAGGATTTCACAGTGGAGTCAATAGATGGAAAACTCCTCTAGGCAGTCAGGTCATACCAGATATTTTTCTGATTTGAGGTACACATTTATTCTGAGCCTCTAATATGGTGTTTTTAAACAGTTTATATTAGGGGTGCACTGATAGAGATTTTGGGGGCCAATACCAATAGCCAATTTTTAAGGAAGCATATCAGCTGATACCTATCTGATTTCCAATATAGCTGCGTGCAGCTGGTAAGTGTTGTGGTAGAAGAGGAGGGGGAGGGAAGGGGTGTGAGGGGCAGAGAAAACACCCCCATGGTGAGGGAGGTGGCAAGGGCAGAGGCAGGGACAGGGGCAGGGGCTGCCCAGCCGGGGTGGGACAGCTTCTGCCATTGCACACACCCCAGGAGGGCACTGGAGTGGAGGGGTGGTATGTCCCTGAATATGTGCAGGGCAGGGAGGGTAGGATGGAGCCAGGGCTGTGTTCTTCTCAGTGAGGGTTAGACTTGGAGTGGGTGGTGGTGGCACTGGGAGGAGGGTTATGGAGTGGGCTGCAGCCACTCCAAATTTTGCCATATCGCCTCTCCCAGCTCTGCTGCTGCCTACCAGGCACAGGCCCAGCTCAACACTCTGTCTTCACCCATGCACATTGGGCAGATGGTGGGAGCAGCGCTGGAAGCCGGAATACAGCAAAATGTGGGGTGGCTACAGTCCACTCCATAGCTCTCCTCCCAGTGCCGCCACTGCCTACCCTGAGCCCAGCCCCTGCCAGGAAGAGTCCAGCACAGCCCCAGCTCCAGTCCACAGCTGCAGCCTGCCCGCCCCACCCCATGCAGATCTGAGGTTACACCTGCTCCCATGTCCTCCTGGGTTGCATCATACAGTGCTGGAAGCCACTTCCCCCACCCCAAGCTGCATCTCTGTCTCACACCCCACTCCTGGGCAGCACCTGCCCCTGCCCTCACTGCAGGGGGGGGTGTTGATGTGCCCCGCCCCGATGCCCTTTCCCTTGCACCACAACAGACCTACAAGCTGCATGCAGTTCTTCATGCTGCTGAGCTGTGCTCCTTGCTGTCTGAGTGCTGTGCTGGGTCTGTGCATATGCAGCCAAATTATCGGCCACATTGGACTGATTTCCAATAGAGCCAATTTTCTATGTATCGGTACTGATCCAATATCAAACTGGTGTATTGGTGTACCTCTAAGTTTAGATGATTCCTATAGGCGTTTTGCTGTATTCCTGCACCTTTATTTCTAACTAGCTGCTTCATTTTAGTGCAACTTCCTTTGTAAAGTTAAATATTGTTATGGTGAATTTTTTGGCTTATGCTTTCTTGCAGGGATACTGAATTTGATTATAGATTTCATAGATATTAGGGCTGGAAGGGACTTTGCAAGATCATTGGGTCCTGTCCCCTGGCCAAAGGGCAGTCAGTCAGCAGGGGTTAAATGATCCCAGCAAGACAGGCATCCTGCTCGTTAAAGAAAACTAGAGTTGGTACCTGCACTGTCTCTGGAGGGAGTTTCTTCCAGGCCCTGAGGACTCGGACACTAAAGAAGTTTTTCATTTTGTCCAGCTGAAAATGGTCTTCCAAGAGTTTGTGATCATTGGACCTAGTCTTCTCATGCATTGCCCCAGTGAACAGATGTTCTCCCAGTTCCCGGTGCACACCCCTTATATACTTATAGACTGCCACCTAGTCACCCCTGAGCCTATGCTTCTCCAGGCTGAAGAGACCCATGTCTCTCAGCCTCTCCTCAGAAGGCCTGGTCTCTTGTCCTCTAATCATTCATGTGGCTCTCCTCTAGACTTCTCTTGAGCTTTTCCACATCCTTTCTGAATTGCGGAGCCCAGAATTGGGCACAGTATTCCAGTTCTGGTCTCACCAAGGCCGAGTAACGTGGGAGGATGACTTCACAGGTCTTGTTTGAAATGCATCAGAAGATGCAGGACAGAGTTTTGTTTGCTTTGCAAGCTGTGGCATCATATTGGTGGCTCACGTTCATCTTGTGGTCAAATATGACGCCCAAGTTTCTTTCAGATGCGGTGCTAGCTAGCGTAGCACTGCTGAGCCTATAAGTGTGGTGTGGGTTCTTTCTCCTGCAGTGGAGCACCTTGCATTTCTTGGCATTGAATGCCATCAGATTTTGATCTGCTCACCTTGTAAACTTGTTGAGATCAGCCTGGATTGCCAGCCTATCCTCTGGGTAGCTGCACTTCCCCATAGTTTGCTATCATCAGCAAACTTAGCCAGTTCACTTATAACACCTAAGTCCAGACCATTTATAAACACATCAAAGAATACAAGTTCAAAAATAGAGCCCTGGGGAATGCCACTGGTTACAGTGCATCAAGTTGATTTGGTTTCATCAGCTGACATTCTCTGGGTCCAGTCATGGAGCCAGTTCCCCAGCCATCAGACCATGAAATTGTCTAGGCTGCAATTCCCCAATTTTTCCATGAGGACAGCATAGGACACCAGGTCAAATTCTTTCTTGAAGTCCAAGAATATGATATCCAACTCTTCTCCTTTGTTCAGGTGCATCATCTGGTCATAGAAGGAGATTAGGTTGGTCGTACAAGATCTACCTGCTACGAAGCAGTTGGCTATCACTCAGAATATCACCTTCTGTTAGGATGCTGCTAAATTGTTTCCTTAATTATTTTTTCCAAGATCTTTCCAGGGATTGAGGTCAAGCTAATTGGCCTATAGTTCCCTGCATTTTCCCTTCTCCCTTTCTTGAAGATATGCACCACATTGGCTCTCTACCAATCATCAGGCACTATGCCCGAGCACCACGACTTCTCAAATATCCTTGCCATAGGCTGTGCTATGATGTCAGCTTGTTCCTTTAGCACTCTTCAGTGCATTCTATCCAGGCCGGCTGATTTGTGGATATTCAGCCTCACAAGATCAGTGGTAAGGGTGGGCACAGGTTTGCCCTTCCCCTGGTGATCCTGCCTGTTGTCAGGCAGGGTGATGCCACTGTGCCGATGGAAGACCAACACGAAGTAATCATTAGGGAGACTGGCTTTTTCCTGAGTGTCAGTTATCAGCTGCCCCACTTGGTTTAGTAAGGTTCCAATGTTAGCCTTGTTCTTTTTCCAACTTCCCACATATCTGAAGAAGAACTTTTTGTTGTCCTTAATTTAAATGGCTAGTTTGAGCTCAGTTTCAGCTTTGACTTCTTTAGTTTGCTCCCTACAGGTGTGGGCTAGTGCTGACTCCTCCTCCTTAGTGATGTTTCCCATCTTTCATCCTTTATAAGCGTCTTTTTTTTAGGTGCAGGAGGTCCTTGAGTTCCCTATTGAGCCAGGGGAGTCATTCAGCCCTTTTGCTACTTTTTCTGCAGGGTGGAATGGACTTCCCTTGTGCTTCAAGGATTGCATCCTTGAGGAGCAACCATTCATCATGGACATTCCTCCCTGTCAGTTTGTGGTTTCTCAGGGCCTGAACAACTAGCCTCCTAAGCTTGTGGAAGTCAACCTTTCTAAAGTTGAAGACCTCCTTATTGCTGACTGACTTGCCAGCTTAGCTGTTAATAGAGAAAGTGATCAACTCATGATCACTGTCTCCCAGCTTTCCTTCAATTCTCAGGTCACTGACTAGATCACCCCCTTTGGCTAGTACCAAGTCCAGCAGCGCCTTGCCCCTTGTTGGTGTGTAGACTTCTTGAGACAAATAAAGCTTGTCAGTGCTTGTGAGGAACCATTGCGACTGATCAGATTTGGCTGACTGCTCTTCCCATGAGATGTCTGGGTAGTTACATCTTGGTTGCCAATCTCCACCTGTAGAGAAGTGTATTGCTCTTTCACATAGAGAGCTACACCCCTGCCCTTTCTTGCAATATGATCTTTCTTGTACAAGTTGTAGCCATCTATACTTGTGGTCCAGTCATAGGTGGAGTCCCACCAGGTCTCTGTTATCCCTATGAGATTGTAATCATTACTGTTTAGCAGTAGGGCCAGCTCCTTCTGTTTGTTGCCCAGGCTCCTGGCACTTGTGTAAAGGCAAGTGAGCTTTCCATCAGCAGCCCTAGGTTTCCCTGTACACCTGGAAGAGCCCTGCCCCTGGGGTGAGCTAGGAATTGGTTTCCTTGTACAGCCTGACCTGATGGTTTGGTAGCTGATGTTTGGTGGGCTTATACCAGTGATTCTCTACCCATACCTCAGCAAACTTAATTTAAATCCTGGTCAAGCAGTTCAGCCATTTTGGCTGAAAAGAGCTTCTTCCCTATGTGAGTGAGGCAGAGGCCTCTCTTCCCAATAACTTGCTGGCTCTCTCTCTGAAGTGCAGGCTGTGGTCATAGAAGCCAAAGCCTTCATGATGGCACCAGTGCCATAAGTCTTCTGTTAACTTCCTGAAGACTTCTGTTACTTCCTTCTCACCCTTCTATGCCCATGACCCACAATGAGAAGGATCAAGAAGAAAACCACCCGTGCCCCTAACCCTTTGAAGCCTGCTCCTAGAATCCTGTAGTCAGTCATGATTTGGCTAGGATTGCTCCAAGCCATGTCATTTGTCCCCACATGGATAAGGAGCATGGGCTAGTGGTCAGAGAGCTGAATAAGTTTTGGGATCCTCTCAGCTACATCCCAGACATGGGCCCCTGGGAGACAGCAGACCTCATGGGCTAAGCAGCAGAATGCTCCCTCAGTCTCCTACAGGAGGGAGTCTCCTAGAACAACCACTCTGCATTTCTTCCTGGGGGTGGTTGCAGGATGCCTTTCCTCTTCAGGTATAGGAGCTGGTGCTTCTGCTGGCTCATCTGGCGCAGCAAGGATTTTATACCTGTTGTGAAGGTCCAGGGGAGTGGGGACCCTGGTGCAGTGTGCCTTGGAGCTGGAGACAACCTTCACCCAGATAACCCCTGGACTCTTCTGTCTTCTGGGGAAGGGCCTGGCAGTAGGAGTTGATCTCCTCTTTGCCATCCCTGATGACATGCAGCCTCTGCAAAGTAGGAGCTGGGTGGGGTGGGGAGTGACCTTCTTCAGCTCCTTTCAGCTGTCCCGCAGTTGTCTAGTTCCCTCCCACAGCGGTCCCCACTCACCTTCCAGCAATGCTGGGGGTCAGGTCAGGGGTCTGCTGCATCTAGTGGGGGCCACTGGGGGTCCTGGGCTTGCAGGGGCATGATGGGCATCTCATGCAGGAGCTGTCCCTAAACTGTGCCTTTCTGCTACTGGTGGGCCCTTTTAAATCCTATGCATACACCGTAGGGCCTGCCACTGGTGCCATGCCATTTTATGGGCTAGGGAACCTCTAACCCTGCAGAGAAGAGGACAGGTAAGTGCTCCCTCCTTCCCCTATCTCACACGCTGGGTGACACTGGGACACATGGCTCCCTGGGGGGCTGGTCCAAGTAGGAGCCGGCAGGGGTGGGGGATGTGATTACTTTCTGGTTAGGGGGTCTAGTGAACTTGATGAGGTGCCTGGTTGATTTTGTGGGCAGATCCTGCAACAGTCACCATTTTCATGGGCTGAGTGTGGGGCCCCTCCTCCCCCCAACATGTCTTGGATTGGCCAAAGGACCCCAACAGTCCTGCCTGTCCCAAGAGGCTGTTAGATGGCTCAAAAAGACAACTTAATTACCCTGTTTAAGCCTACAGAAGCCATTAATCCACACTTAATGTAGTGTATCCCTATCTTGGGATACTTAATGTGTGGATTAATGGCTTCTCAGGCTTAATCAGGGTAATCAGTAGGGACCTAGTAAAATCGTGATTTTGCAATTTTTGCAGAAAGCACAATATCGGGCGGGCTTCATGAAAATATGCAGGCTCTGCAAAAAATCACAGGCTTCATGCTTTTGGCAGCTTCTCTGGAAAAAACAAAAACCTTACCAAAAATAAAATGCTTGCTCCCTCTGGGGAGCCAGCAGTACTCATGGCAGCTGTCGCCTGGCCATACATCCCACTTGGGAGAGGGAGAAAGGTTTCTGGTGTGGCAAGATGGCTGATGCCCTGGCCCCTCACCACTGATTGGCTCCAAGGGCTATCCTTCATCCTGCCCTGCCCCTCACTACCAATCAGTGATGAACAGTGGGGTTGCCTGATGGCCAGCTCTCACAGCCAATTAGTGGTGAGGAATAGGGCCTTATGACAGATAACCCTCACAACCAATCAGCAGTGATGGCAGAGTCACCAGGGTCCCCTCAGCCAATTAGAGGTCTACCATACTCCACCTGTGAAATTGGCTGCCTGCCCCACGATTGGCTGGCAGCTGCCTCAAGCTCATTAGACCCCTAGTAATTAAGTCAGGGTTTTGGGTCATCCATTATCTGGACTGTGGTCCTGAGCCACCTATGGCAGGCAGCCAGAAGGCTGCACATGGCTGCATCAGGGGCCGCAGAGCTCTGAAATGGCTCATTGCTGGTGCTGGATGCATGCGCACCACAAGCTGTGCCGGGGCTTCTCAGACCATAGTGCAGATACTTGCCGTCTTCCAGCTGCCTGTCACAGTGGTCCTGGGACCATGAGACAGCTGCTTGTGTGGCTTCCTTGCCATCCACACTTCTCCCTCCCCTCCTCCCCCGCCCTCTGCCCTCCATCTTCCCCCTACTTCTCCCTCCCCCACCCCACTCTAAGACTGCAGGGCTTTCTACATAGGTAAGTTTTTTTTCCCCCAGCAAATCTACCATTTTTTACAGAGCCCACCAATTTTCATGGAGCCCTCCTGAATTCACAGTTTCTATGAAAATCACACAGTCATGAATTTGGTAGGTCCCTACTTATGGCAAATATTACAATGTCATGAAAGAGGATAATTTCAGGTAAAATGTATCCTGATTTAGTATTGAAGTGAAGGTTCAAGTAAGTGAAGGTAAAATGTATCCTGATTTAGTATTGAAGTGAAGGTTCAACTATTTAGATCTAAGAAATTGAAAAAAGAAAGTAGAAAGCTAGACAACACACAGTATACACTACAACTTATGAAGTAGGGAGAACTAATAAAGGAAGCAGAAGACCTCATGAAAAAACTATGGCTGCTAGGACTAAGACAATGAGATGATGAATTTTTAAGTATATTACAAACAAAGAAACTTTAAAATAGTATATACACATTACTAGATAGGGATAGTAAAACTTAAGGTACAAAAAGGTTCTCTATTTAAATGTTTATATGTAGAAGTATTTTCAAGTCCACTAGGAACCAAGATAGGATATAGATGACATCTATTAAGAGTTAAACATTTTAAATATGCAGGCCTGAAGAACTTGCATCCAAGAGTCCTAGAAGAGCTGGCTGAGATCTCTGGTTCATTGCTGTTAATGTTGATATTGTGCCAATATTCACAACAGACAAGCACAATAACCCACATGATGACAGAGAGAATCAACCCCACCAAGCAAACTTATCCCAAAGAGAATATGTAAGCTGGTTTGCCTGACCTCAGTTCTCAGCTAAATAATGGGAAAAATTATGATATATTCAACTAAACAAAATATACGAAGAGAGAAATAGCATTAACAAAGAGCTGCAATTTTTGGCACTTATACAGTTTACAGTTTACTCTGCCGGAAAGCTCTGTATTTCATGCTGTGTTGGCACACAAATGTCCACATGGCTACTGTGCATGTGCTCTGGCCAAGCAAGAATGTGGTTCTGTATGTGCATACCTGAGCATAAGTCATATAATTATGGCCCTGAAAAAATAAGGAGGAAAATGTGTTTTCCATGATTTAGCTAAGCAGCTAAGTCACTGGAGCATCTTCCTAGAAGGCTCAGATTTTATCCTCCCACCCCCAACCTCTGCTACCACCCGCCCACCAAAGGGGATTTGACCTGTATCCAGAGAATATAGAAAGCATAAATGAAAACTGGATCAGCAGCTGTTATTTGCATGAGATGAGCCATATTTGTATTCCTCCTAGAGTAAGGGTGGGCAATTATTTCAGCTGGAGGGCCACTTAATATTTTTTAGTGAGCTGTTGAGAGCTGCAAATGAGCTCCACCCCTTAATAGATGCCCCACTCTCTGGTCACCATCTTGGGGCTGGAAGTCCTGCCCCTAATCCCTGACCTTTGCCACCAGCAGTCCCTCCCCTTGCCCCACGAAGTACTTCTTGGGGGGGAGGAGTTTCCATCTTGGAAATGTAAAAAAAAAATACTAAAAGTCAAACACCTACTATAACATTTTAATTATATTTCAAAATATATTTTTGTCTTGATTTATGTGTGTTTGTATAGTGTATATAGAGGTAATGGCATAATAGCTCAAAATAAAGTCTTACTCTTATATATATATTGTGGTAGTGGGGGTGTGATGTGGTGGTTGGGGGTTTGGGTGTATGTGTATGGTGGGGTTTTGGGGATATGTGTGGGCAGGCGTGGGAGGGGTTTGTGTAGGGGTAGGGTTTTGTGTGTGTGGGGAGGTTGTAGGGTATGCTGGGGGATGTGGCTGTGCATATACGTGGAAGGGTTGTGGTGGGGTATGGGCAGCGTGTTGGTGTGTGGAGTTTTTGGAGTGTGAGGGAGGGTGAGTAAAGACTGCCTACAAGCCCCCTATGGTGCACAGCCCCCACTGCTGACAGCAGCAACAGCAGGTGACAAGCCCTCAGGGTGCTCAAGGCCTGCACAAGCGCAGCCACACAGAAGCACACAGCTCCAGCCAGTTCCAGGAGCTGCATGTGGCGGCTGTGTAATATTTCGTTATCAAAATGGAGTATAACTATTCACAAAACAAAATGGCCGTGCTGAAAATAACAACGCAGCAAGGACAACCCTTCTTCTTCGCTTGCAATGCTATGTAGCCATGTACCCTCCCCCCTCCCTTCTAGCCAATCAGTAGTA
>JAGPOW010002492.1:574140-660306 GCA_030014935.1 Caiman crocodilus | reverse complement strand
CATCACTCCGCCTGGCCCTTTGGGTCAGGCGCTCTGTAAGTACCCAGAGTTAATAAACCCTGTTCCATTGCCAAATCCAAGTCTCGACTCAACCTGTTATGAACGCATAACAGCGGCAAGAAGTAGAGCCAGCCCAACCTGATTGCAGGGCTTCCTGTGGCTCACATGGAGCTCCTGGGAGTCATGCACCACTGTGGGGAAGCCCTGTGCAATGAAGCCGGCTGCCTTCCCCACTCTCTGCCGCCACATGCAGTTCCTGGGACTCTGCCGGAAAGCAGGGAGTGGGGCTTCTCACCATTTCTTGTGGTGCCTGGGAGCTGCATGTGGTGGCAGGGAGTGGGGAAGGCAGCTGGCTCTATCACATGGTGCTTCTCCCCAGTGATGCATGAGTCCCAGGAGCTCCACATGAGCCAGGGATAGAGGCAGTCTGGCCAGACTCTGCTTCTTGCTGCCACACGTGCAGTTCCCAGAAGTGGCTGGATCTGTGAGCCACTGGACAGCTGGAGACATGAGCACCCCAAGAGCTTGCTGCCTGCTGCTACTGCGAGTGAGGACTGTGCACTGTGGAGAGTCCTCACATCCTGTCCACCCTCTCTCACATCCACACCCTGCCCACTTGAGCTCCATGCTCCTGCAGACCTGCCTGGCACAGACCCCAGGCTCTGCACTCCCACTAGCCCCAGCCTTCTGATCCAGCTGCCACTTCCCTACCTGCTGCCTGGAGTGAGTGCTGCAGCAGGGACATGAATGACTAGAGGCTGGGGAAGCCAATCAGGTCCCCTGGCAGCTGCAGCAGTGGCTACACTCAGAAGCTGTGTGTGCTGGCTGGCATCAGGGTTGAGACCCTATTGTGCATGAAGGTGAGAGAAAAGCATGCAGGCTGGGCAGAGTACAATTAATTGGTGGGAGCCTGCAGGACATATGAAATTGCCTGGTGGGCCAGATGCAGCCCATGGGCCATATTTTGCATGCCCCTGTCCTACATGGTCAAGGTCATTTTATCTGCACCAAGTGTAAGCTGGTGTCCATGTTGGAGGAAACACTGGAGGGTTGGAAGCACAGGTGCCACACTGTGTGCCACCTTAGAAAATGCAGACTTCTTGAATAGGAGTCATGAGAAGTTAGCACAAGAGAGCCCGAAGGACATGGAAGACAAGTTGAGGTGGGATGCAGGGAAGGGTCAGGCGCAGCTCCCTATTGCTACATGCACCCTGGAGGAGACATGGGGGCATGTGCCCCTTGAATTTGTGCATGGGGTGAGGGCTGGCTGCCTGCTGCAGGCTAGAGACTGGGGGCTCTGCCGGCCTCTTCCCAGTGGGGGGGCTGGGTCGGGGCTCCCCCTGGGTGGGCAGGGGTAGTACTGGGATGGGGGGTTAGGGGAGCTATGGAAAATGTTGGGGTGGCCATAGCCCCCCCACTAAACCTTCCTCCCAGCACTGCCACCACCTGCCCCAGCCCAAGCGCAGCCCTGGCCTCAGCAGGCAGCCTGCCCTCACCCCACACACAAATCTAGGGGGCTCATGCCCCGCATGCTTTCCCAGGGGTGTACACAGTGGCAGGAGGCCACCCCACCTCCGTGATCCTTTCATTCCCCAGACAAGCTGCCTGTAGCTCCATCCCACATCCCACCCCAGCTGGGCAGCATCTGCCCCTGCCCCAGCCCCAATCCCTCACCATGGGGAACTCGATCTGCCCCTGCCTCCCATGTCCCTTTCCTCCCCTACACTCCTTCCTCTCCCCACAGATTTACCAACCAGATGCTGCTCTCCAAACTGCTGAGCTGCATATTGGCTATCAGATCAGTATTAGCTGATATGGCTGGTTAATGAATGGCCATAGATACAAGCCAAAAAATTTTTTATCAGTGCACCTCTAGATTTTAGACATGGTTCCATGGGAGGGTTGGAAACTTCTAAAGGGCACAAAAATGACAAGAGTCCAATTCACCAATGTGAAACAAGAAGTTTCTAGAGTACTTCAAAAGCAAAAGGAAAACCATACAGGCAATGGAAAGAAGGGCAGGTAACCAAGGAAGCATACTAGGAAATAGCATGAACTTGCAGAGATAAAATTAGGCAAGCAATGGTTAAAAAAAATAACCTATGCCTGAAGAAGGAAGTTCTTTTAATAAGTTAACCAGAAAAGAATGACCAAGGAAGCTGTGGATCCTCTGTCAAATAGCCAGACCAAGCTCTTAACAGAAGATTGAAAGAAGGCAGAGCTCCTCAACAGCTGCTTTACCTTGACCTTCATAAAAATGCTATTGGAATCAGACAGTTAATAAGTATTATTTGGATAAGGAAAGGGACAAACTGAGGCTTGAGATACCAAAAGAGAGAGACAGCTTTTGATGCATCTGAATGAATACTTGGCCCCCTCTACATGTTACCTGTATTACTTAATTAACTGGTTAATTGCACAATTTAGACCAACTACATATGCAAAGTAACTATCATGCCATGAAAAGGTGTATCCAATTATAAAATTAAAGCTGGAAAAATCACAGAATCGTAGAAAATTAGGTTGGAAGGGACCTTAGGAGGTCATCTAGTCCAACCCCCTTCTCAAAGCAGGACCATCTGTTATTAGCAGGACGGTCTTCCAACAATTTGTGACCATTAGACGTTGTCTTCACTTGGGGTGCCCTGGTGAACAGATGTTCTTCCAGTTCTTGATGTGCACCCCTTAGATATGTATAGGCTGCCACCAAGTCACCTCTGAGCCTTTGCTTCTTCAGTAGGGGTGTACTGATAGAGATTCTGGGGGCTGATACTGATAGCTGATATTTAAGGAGGCATATTGGCTGATACAATTTGATTTCCAATACAGCTGCCTCCAGGTGGTAAGTCCATTGTAGTGGAAGAGGAAGGGGGAGGGAAGGGGTGTGGAGGGGCAGATCAACTCCCCCTGGGATAAGGGAGGAGCAGGGGTGAGGGCAGGTACTGCCCAGGAGGGGGCGGCTCCTGCCAATGCTTGCACTCCAGCAGAGGAGGGAGCATGTGCCTCCAGATCTGCACAGGGTGGGGCAGGCTGCAGCTGTGAAATGGAGCTGGGGCTGCACCAAACATGCACAGTGGTGACACTGGTTGTGGGGCTACGACAAAATTTGAAGTGGCTGCAGCCCCCTCCCACTGCCACCGGCACCTGCTCTGAGCCCAGCCCTCACCAAAAAGAACCCATTACAGCCCCAGCTCCAGCCTGCAGCTGCAACCTGCCATGCAGATCTGGGGGGGCACATGCCCCGCCGAGATGCACACAGCAATCAGCTGCAGCTCCATCCCATTCCTGTTCTGCCCTGGCTGGGTAGTGCCAGCGCCTGCACCTAGCCTGCCCCCTTCCTCACCACAGGAGGCATTGATCTGCTCCCCCATGCCCCTTCCCTCCCCCCACCCCTTCCACCACAACAGATTTACCAGCTGGAGGCAGTTCTCCACACTGTTGGGCTCTGCTCCTTGCTGCCTGAGTGCTGCACTGCAGCTGCGTGCACACACAGGCATTTATTGGCCAAATTATCGGCCCTATCGGGCTGATTTCCAATATAACAAATTTTCTTTATTGCTACTGATCTGATACTGGAGCAATGTATCAATGTACCTCTATTCTCCAGGAATGAGACTCTTCAGCCTGTAGAAGCGAAGGCTCAGTGGTGACTTGGTGGCAGCCTATAAGCATAAGTGACTCATAGAGGAGTATGGGGGGAGCATGTGCTCCCCCCAAGAGTGCTGGTGCCCCCCTGACAGTGAGTGTGCCGGCTGGTAGGGGGGCATAGAGAGTGCTTGTGCCCCCCCTAAAATTTGCTCCACCAGCGGCACTTCCGCCACTGCTGTGCTGCATGCACCAGCTGGCTGCTTGGGGACCCCCTGGTCATGCCCTCTGGTGCCTTCCCCAGACTCGGGAGGCATCAGTTGCCCATACCTATAAGTATATAAGGGGTGTGCATGAGGAACTTGGAAAATGTCCATTCACCAGGGCACCCCAAGGGAAGACAAGGTCTAACTGTCACAAAATGCTGGAAGACCATTTTAGACTGGACATAAAGAAAAACTTCTTTACCATCTGAGTCTCCAGAGTCTGGAATAGACTCCCCCCAGAAGTGATGCAAGCACCTACTCTAGATACCTCTAAGAAATGCTTGGATGCTTATGTTGCTGGGGTGATCTGACCCCAGCTGACTTCCTGCTCCTTGGACAGCGGGTTGGACCTGATGATCTCATGAGGTCCCTTCCAGCCCTAATGTCTATGAAATCTAGGAATCTCCAACAATATAATTCCAGCCAGGGCTTGTCAAGCCAGGCCTTAAAAACCTCCAAGGATGGATATTCCACCACGTGCAATAATCAACAAAAATCGGAGCAGACATCCAGCATGTGTATAGTGCCCAATAAGCCCAGTTCCCTCAGTCTTGTCTCATAAGTCATGTGCCCCAGCTCTCCTAATCATTTTCATTGCTGTCTGGGAGACTCTTTCTAAGTTGTCCACATCCTTTCCGTAGTGGGGCCCAAAACTAGACACTGTACTCCAGGTGTGGCCTCAGCAGTGCAGAATAGAGGGGAATAATTACTTTCTGCTGGCAACACTCCTACTAATGCAGCCCAG
Source organism: Caiman crocodilus (assembly GCA_030014935.1). Taxonomy (NCBI): domain Eukaryota; kingdom Metazoa; phylum Chordata; order Crocodylia; family Alligatoridae; genus Caiman; species Caiman crocodilus. Next base: position 655,710 of record JAGPOW010002492.1, on the reverse strand, counting down.
TATGCTGTTAGCCTTCTTGGCAACAAGGGCACACTTGTTGCCAAGAAGGCTAATAGAATACTGTTAGAATGTGTAACAACTTTATAGCTGGTTTCTAACCAGCCTTAATTTGAATGTGACACTGTTTCCTCCTGGCTGGGAGCCCTGTCAGCTGTTGGGACTCCCAGACACTGGGAGCCTTGTCAGCTGATGGTACCATGTGCTGCTGCCCCTGTGAATCCATTAGCTGACAGGACTTGCAGTTACAGAAGTATCCCACATATTACAATATGACATACCTGCAAAAATGTCATTGGGGCTGCATAAATAGAAACATTAGATGCAAGACACGGAAGGTAAAAGTGCCTCTTCATTGAGCACTAGTTAGGTCTCATCTAGAGTACAGCTAGTTTTGGGCTCTGCATTTAAAAAGGACATGGAGAAGTTAGAGAGGGGCCAGAAGCAGGCAACAAAAATGAAAAAGGGTTTGGTAGGCAAGCCATTTGAGGAGATGTTGAAAGAAACACATATATTCAGTTGCAGAAAAATGTTAAATAAGAGGAGATATGATTATTCAAACCTCAGCAGTGGGGCACTGACAGTCTTCATCCTCTGCTTTACCTGTGTCAAGTAAGGGTGTTTTTTGTGTCTTTGGGCAATATACTATGTAGTTGTGCTGCAAGGGTTGACTGTGGTAGTGTCAGAAGCAAGGGTTTTTTGTGTTGATCATGTCATTTTAGGAAAGAGATAATAATTTGTATGGGATGGTTTCAAATGAAGTGATCCTGCCTCCAGCAGGGGCTGGACTGCATGACCTCCAGAGGTCCCTTCCAGCCCTATTTTGCATGATTCTATGATCTCTGCAACTTCCTTGCACAGTGGTCAAACCACCAGGCCACACGTTAGGCATTACCCCATCTATACTCATCCTTCATCTTGAAGCTAAGCCACTACAACTCACAAATATTCATTAGAAAAAATGGTTAGGGAGCAGTGCGGAAGTATCTGCCCTACTGGGAATAAAGTTCTAGGGAAGAACCCAAGACCTTTAAGAGCAGGAGTCACCTTAATGGCCACGTCCTCATGAGCAGGAACATGTGGTTTCAAGCACCTCAAAGCCTTTTGTGGAGCTGCGAAATGCATGCAGCACATGTGGATCTGTTCGCCATTCTGCATATTTGCAGCATGACAGCAAATTAAATAGTGGGAAATCCTGGTATCTAAAAAAAAAAATGCAGAAAAAAAAGTGGGGTTGTGTGTGTGGCTGCAGCATGCATCACTCAAAACTGGAACCTGGCTGGCCAGTCATGCTCCAGCTGCCAGCCAGGCTACTATGCATGCCTGGATCACTGCCACTTCAGCCCTAGGAGGCCCCCACACAAGGCTACTGGGGCCAGCCCAGGTGTTGGCCCCACCCTTCCCTGCCATATCTGGGGCAATGTGCCACATGCCGGAGCGCATGTGCAGGAGTGATCCCCAGGGATAAGTAGCAGTGGCACAACTATGTGCTGCTGTTATTTGTCTCTAAGAAAAAGCAAGCATGTGCTTGTATGGGTGTACCCATTGAGTCACCCACCCTCCAGCTTGCTCTCTTCCTTTTTCTGGCTCCACATATCTCTGTTTTTTGTCTGCCTATGGAACTAACTTCAAAAGAAGGGCTGGAAGATAGAGTAGATGATCCCTAACCTGTCACCTAATGTTTAGAACAGGGATCGGCAACCCACAGCATGTGTGCCACAGCATAGCACGTGAGGCCATTTTGCTTGGCACACCATGGCTGGTCTGTGCTCTGGGCAGATGTTGCTAGCTATGGAGCCTGGGCTGCTCTGAGCAGGCAGCTCGGAGGCTGTTGGGAAGCTGCAAGCCCTGCTGTAAGCAGCCTGAGCTCCATGGCTGGCAGCAGCTACCCAGAGCCTGGGCCAGCTGCAGGAGCAGCGCCAGCTTCTTCCCAGTGGCAGGACTCAGGGAGGGCTACACTGCAGGCAGAAGTGGGATGGGCTCAGCTGCGCAGGGCAGGTGGGTGGTGGTGGTGCTGGAGGGGTGGCTACAGGGAGGGGGCTAAGACAAATTTTTGGGTTGGCCGCAGCTCCCCGACCTCCCCCTCCTCCTCCCCCCATGCCACCTCTGTGCTCTCCAGAGCCCCAGCTGAGCCAGCAGTTGTTCCGCACACCCCTTGGGTGGATGACATAGGAGGGACCTAAGGCAGCACAACCCCACACCATCCCACACCATCTGCTCTGAGGGGTGCAAGGCGCGTGTTGCAGTCACTGCCAGTGCAAAGCTGATGCCAGGGTTCTGGAGCCCCAACACCAGCTCTGCTCTGGCAGCGCTGCATGCACCCCTCAGAGCAGATGGTGTGGGAGAGGAGCTGGGGACATGCATGCACATGCACACAGCAAATGGTTTGTCTCAGAAATATTATAAGGCTCTGGTGTACTTGGACTGGATTTTTAGCCCCGTACAGTATCATCTTTGTATGAGGGCCATTTTGCTGCAGCAAAGCAGGAGTTCTAGTTATAGCCAAGCATCAGTATCAGATATATTCATTAGGCTCTTCACTGTCGGTAAAAAAAAATGAACAATGTTGTTCAACTTTAAGCTACACAATTGCAGAGAACTAGACCTTCTGCACTCAGGACTTACAAAATCCATATGCATACGCAGAGATTTCTACACTCCATCTGGGCACCAGGCCCCTACCCCTAACATCTTAAGTACATGCTTTGAGGGGAGCTGGCCCCTCTAAGCTATGGATTCACACATCCCATTCCTTCCCACCACCTCCTCTCCAGACATAAACATGCAAACAAATCCCTTACCTCAGGCCACTATTTGAGTTTCACAAAGTTTAAGGCCAGAAGGAATCAAGAACCACGTCCACATAAGTGCAGACATTTGTTTTCTGGGGACAAGTAGCAGCCACATACCTTGTGCTGCTGCTACTTACACCAGGCAGTATTGCCAATTGTACAATAATTATCATATTTATACCATAATTTAACCCTTGTATGATGTACAATCAATAATAGCAAAACTGTTCAAAATGTACAACCATTTTTGAGGCAGCTAACTGATGCACCACATGCAGAACACAAGTCTCTCTCAGGGAGTCTTAACTGACTTTTGAGTTTGCTGGCACTGTTTGCCTCAAAAAACCCCCCAACCCCCACCCCCCAAAAAACTTCAACTTTTGATGGCCCAGTTCTCTCTCACTCACTGGCAATTACAGTGAGCAATATAAAGTAAATAAGACAATGACATATTTGCAGACTTAAATGCACACTTATTTGAATATTTTTTAGTGTATGATAGTTTTTCAGCAAATGCAATAATTTTGAGCTTCCAATACAATCATTTCATTTTTAAGACCTGGCAATGCTGTCCCCAGGGAACACCCATGACACACACACTCTGTGGCACACTGCAGGTTACCCCAGGTGGAATAGGGGATGCTGGGCCCAGCAACTGTGCTGGTCCCAGCAGCCAGGATCCTGAGGGCCTTGGGGAGGTTCAACCATGGTGCTCCTGCATCTGGGAGCCTGGCCAGCAGTTGGAGCATGGCCAGGTTCCGGTTATGGGTGGCACCCATTACGGTAACGTGCACCACTCCACTTTTTTTCAGCATTGTTTTTTTTGACCCCTGGATCTCCTGGGGTCAAAAAAAAAGCCCCATGTTGCAAGGTAGCAATGCAGGAGAGCAAGCAGGGCACCAAACTGAGTCACTGATTCATAGATGTTAAGGCCAGAAGGGACCTCAATAGATCATGGAGTCCGACCCCCTGCATAGGCAGGAAAGAGTGCTGGGTTCAGATAACCCCAGCCACATGCCTATCTAATTTCCTCTTGAAGACCCCCAGGGCAGGGGAGAGCACCACCTCCCTTGGGAGCCCATTCCAGATTTTGGCCACTGTAACTGTGAAGAAGTTCTTCCTAATGTCCAGTCTAAATCTGCTCTCTGCTAGCTTATTACTATTATTTCTTGTGACTCCCAGGGGCGCTTTAGTGAGTAGAGCCTCACCTATTCCCTTCTGCGCCCCCATGATGAATTTATAGGCAGCCACACGGTCACCTCTCAACCTTCTCTTGCAGAGGCTGAAGAAGTTCAGGTGCCCTAGCCTTTCCTCATAGGGATTGGCCTGCAAGCCCTTAACCGTACGAGTCGCCCTTCTCTGGACCCTCTCCAGGTTATCCACATCCCTCTTGAAGTGTGGCAACCAAAACTGGATGCAGTACTCCAAATGCGGTCTGACCAGCGCCCGATAGAGGGGAATTATCACCTCCTTGGTTCTATTTGTCATGCATCTGCTTTTGCATGATAAAGTGCAGTTAGCTTTGCTGATGACTTCATTGCAATGCTGACTCATGTTCATCTTGGAGTCCACTAGGACTCTGAGATCCCTTTCCACTTCTGTGCTACTGAGCAGATCATTTCCTAGGCAGTGGGCATGTGGGACATTTTTCCTCCCTAGGTTCAGGACTGGAAGCATTTAAAAATCAGCAGGCCTGGATGAGCTCCATCCAAGGGTATTGAAGGCACTGGTTGATGTCATTGCACAGTCACTGGCAAGAATATCTGAGCACTCATGGCACATGGGCCAGGTCCTGGAGGACTGGAAAAGGCCCAGTATGGTCCCTATTTTCAAGAAGGGGAAGAAGGAGGATCCAGGCAACTATAGACCAGTCAGTCTCACCTCCATCTTTGGCAAAGTCTTTGAAAAGATTATTAAGGCTTATATATGTGAGAGCCCAGCAGGAAAAATTATGCTGAGGGGGCACATGAAAAATACCCCCAAGTCTTTGCTGCAGCCACAGGGACTGAGCCGGAACAGCTCTGTGCTGCCCAGAGGTAGGGGCTGAGTGAAAGGACACAGCAGCAGTGGCTGGAGTCTGAATCTCAGGAGCAGGCAAGTTTGACCACCCTCCTTCCCCACCTGGGTCCCCCACCCTCTGGTGCTCAGCACCTGCCCCCCTCCCCTCCCTGAGCCAGGGAAGTTTTCCCCAGGGTGTAAATTGTGTTAGTAATCCACTGGTGGCACTAGTAGGCAATTGATTAGGTGAGATATACCCAGATGATACCAATGAGTGAAACAAACCTCACACTGCAGAGGAAGGCAGAATCCTAAATTCCTTGACAATTTGTCTCAAGGGAAAATGCCTTCCCAACCAAAAATCTTATTGATTTTTGACATTGACTTATGTAATAATGTGATCTCTTGCATCTAAGTGTTTTCTACATATACCTTAGAAGATAGGTCCACCCTGTCTTTAGCAGTGGCCAGTTTCTGATGCTTCTGAGGAAGGCAACCCCCCCCCAGAATATGAAAACCTGTAAGTCAGAACTCCCATTTATTGGGTCAGACCATAGGTCCATCTTGACCAAGTATCCTGTGTCACACTGGCAGAGAGCGAATACTGAAAGGGAGTGTAAACTGGATTTGATCAGGGTTTTTTCTACCGTTCCTCTGTCACTTGCAGCCTCTAGCATTTTTAAGGTCTAGGAACTTCCAAATTCAGAGGCTATATCCCTAACTCCCATCTACTGATGACCCCTTTTTCCAAGAAACTGTCCAATCCCTTGCTGAATCTAGCTAAGCTGTCCGTTTCCACAACATCTGGTAGCAATAAGTTCCAGACTTTAATTGCACACTGTATGAAAAAGAACTTTGCTCTGTTAGTTTTAAACTTCCTACCTACCAGTTTAATTTGTGACCCTAGTTCTTATATCTTGAGAGACAATAAATAATAAATCCATGTTTACTTTCTCTTCACCATTTAGTATTTTGTAAACCCTTATCATGCCACTCCTCAGGCACCCTTTCTAAACTCCTTATGTGGAAGACCTTCCATACCACTAATCACCCTTGTTGTCTTTCTCCATACCTTGTCTAGATTTTGTGTATCTTTTTTTTTAGGTGTGGGGACCAGAACTGGGCACAATATTCAAGGTGTAGCTGAAGCATGGATTTATAAAGGGTCATAATGATACTTTCTGTTTTGTTTACAATTCTTTTCTTAATAATGCCTAACATTTTGTTTGACTTTTTGATGGCTGCTCAGCACTGAGTTGATGATTTTAGCAGACTGTCTGAAATGACTCCCAAATCTCTTCCTTGCAAGGTAACAGCAAATGTAGACCACATAATGTTGGTATAATTTGGGTTATCATAATGTTGGTATAATTTGGGTTATTTTTGCCTATGTGTATCACTTTATACTTATCTACGTTGAATTTCATCTTCTATTTGGAATATATCTGGTCAATTGTGCTTCAGGTGCACAATCCTTCCTGACCCCTGCAGGTGACCAGTAGAAGCTCTGCAGCATGACATCTGATTATGATCAGTGTCTCAATGCAGTGCTGCAAGTGTTCTGAGTATCATGACCCAGTTCTCCCAAGAAGGGAGGAGATGAATCAGCAAACTTAAAGATTCAGAGATCCGAAAGCCAGAAAGAACATCCATGATCATGCAGTGGCAGCCCAGTCTCAAACTCTTCATCTCCATACAGGTAGCAAAAATTCTCCCAGAAACTCAATTAAAGCATATCTTTAAAAAAAACATATCTAATCTTGCTTTACAGATGCCAAATAATGGTGATGCTAACATCTTGTCACTGCTTCGTAACTGCATCTTATTTCAAGGTTTAACTTGTCTAACCTCATATTCCAGCACTGGACCTTGTTAGGCCTTTGTCAACAAGGTTGGAAAATCTGTGACCAGCAAACATTTTTTTTATGTGTTGCTACCAACACATCCAAATCTTAACCTTCTCTTTTTGCTAGTAGGAAGCATGTATCACAAAAAAAAAGACTTGGGATCATTTTGTTTCAACTAGGATCCAGGAACATTTCCAGGAATGACAAGCAAATGCCACACAAACCCTTGCATTCAACCCTTAGATCTTAGAAGCTCTTTTACAACCACTCTGCAAGTGAACAGGGGCAGGAAACAAGGGAAGCAGTTTGTAGGCAAGAGGAGGAAGCGGAAGAGGAAAAGAAACCAGGTACCAGATCCTGACCTGAGAAGGTAAGTGATCCAGGACTGCCTGTGTGCTTAGCTTAATGAGTGTTTATTTTGGGGGCTGCATGTTTTGGGTGTGTGAACTGAGAAGCTAGGAGTGTTGCAAGCTGAGTGATTGTGGTCTATGCTTGACAAAAGCCCTAACAAGGAGGCAGAACCAGCCCAGACCCAGCAGGGTATAAAAGGAAACTGCCTGAATGACTAGGGAGCAAGTGAACAGGAGCAGCAAAAAGGGGAAGCAGTTTGTAAGCAGTTCACTAGTCAGTTTATAAATCAGCTTACCTCCCCTCTTTGAGGGACAGCCTTAAAGTCTGGTGAGAGGCAGCAGGAAAAAAGGAACCTTTCAGGATCAAGGAACAGTAAACAGCCCAGCTTACAGGCAAGTTGGCTAGGGAAAGTGTACTTAGAAGAAGGGCAGTAAGAAACAGAAGGCAGATTAAGAGACCCAAGGAAATGGCTGGAGGATGTTGCAATGCCTGAGATACTGCAACTTGCACCTGAGAGGTGTCTGTCCAGGCAGGACTGCTCACCATTGAGGCTTCCACGCGGGTCAGGGTTTGGCACTGGAGACTGCAGCTGGCAGGCAAGCATCTACAGAGCCGGTCATTTCATCATATAAGGCAATCAGGCTGGTCAGGCATGACTTGCCCCTGGTGAATCCATGCTGACTGTCCCTAATCACCTTTGTCTCCAAGTGCTTAGAAATGGATTCCTTGAGGACCTGCTCCATGACTTTTCCAGGGACATCCTCAAGCCATTTCCTTGGGTCTCTTAATCTGATTTCTGTCTCTTACTGCCCTTCTTCTAAGCATGCTTTCCCTAGTCAACTCACCTGTAAGCTGGCCTGTTTACTGTTCCTTGATCCTGAAAGGTTCCAGTGACAGCCAGCTGAGGGCATGCCTCTGCCCTGCGATGTGTGTAGTGCCTCCTGGCATCCCTCAAGAAGCAGTCAAGAGAGCTACAGGAGGAGGTGGTGTGAGGCTTTGAAACATCCTCCGCCATGAGACGTTCATCGATTCAATGTTAAAGGAGACCTCTAGAACTGTAGAGGAAGGACTAGAGGTACATCGATACATCAGTTCATATTGTATTGGCAATGATAAAACGAAAATTGACATTATTGGCAATTGGCTTCTTTTGGCTGATGTGTTTGATAATGTTGCCAATAAATGCTGTGTGCATGCACACAGCCACAACATACACGCAGCTTGGAGAGTAGCATCCAGTTGGTAAATCTGTTGTGGGGAAGGGTGGGGGGAGGGAAGGTGTATGTGGGGGAAGTGGGGGCAGTTCAAGGCCCTCACAGTGAGGGAGTCCCTAGAAAAATCATGGAGTAGGTCCTCAAGGAATCCATTTCTAAGCACTTGGAGACAAAGGTGATTAGGAATGGTCAGCATGGATTCACCAAGGACAAGTCATGCCTGACCAGCATGATGGCCTTCTGTGTTACAATGACTGTCTCTGTAGATGTGGGGAGAGTAGTGGATATGGTGTACCTTGTCTTTAGGCTTTTGATATGGTCTCCCACAAAATTCTCACAGGCACGCTAAGGAAGTATGGGAATGGATTTCAAGGTAGGTAGAAAATTGGCTGCATCTCTGGGCTCAGAGGGTAGTCAGTCAACGGCTCAATGTCTAGTTGGCAGCCAGTATCAAGTGGAGTGCCCCAGGGGCAGTCCTGGGGCTGGGTTTGTTCCATATCTTCATTGATGACATGGAAGATGGCATAGAGTGCACCCTCAGCAAATTTATAAATGACATCAAGCTGCAAGAGTAGTAGATACACTGGAGAGCAGGGTTAGGATAGAAGACCAATAAGTCTGTGGAGGGAAGGGACACAGGGAAGGTGGACTGAGGCCTCCAAAGTGAGGGAGGGAGTGGGGCTGGGGCTATGGCTCAGGCAGGTGCTGCCCAGCTGGAGCAGGATGGGGCAAGGGGAGGAGTTGCAGGAGATTTGTCTGTGGGGGGCAGGGGTGTGGGGAGGGAGGATGGCTGCCTCCTGTTGCGTGCACCCCGGGGCATGTGCCCCCCCTGGGTTTGTGCATGGGTCAAAGGTGGGTTACCCACTGCAGGCTCAGGGCCAGGGGCTGCACTGACCTCTTTCTGGCAGGAGGGCTGGGGCAGGGCTATGGGCAGGGAAGGCGGGGGTGGGGCAGGCAGCAGTAGTGGTATTGGGACAGAGGGCTACAGGGTGTCTATAGCAAATTTTGTGGTGGCCATAGACCACCCCATAGCCCCCCCCTCTCATTTCCGCTGCCATCTGCCCTTCCCCTGCCTGCCCCAAGTACAGTCCTGGCTCAGCCTCCCCACTGGGAAGAGACTGGCGCAGCCCCTAGCCCTGAGCCTTCAGTGGACAGCACATCCTTGCTAATGCACAAACCTGGTGGGGTACATGCCTCCCCCAGGGTTGTGTGCAGCGGAGGGGAGCTTCCCCCACTTCCCCCCCGGATGAGCCACGCACAACTTCATCCTGTGCCCTGCCCCACCCCGGATGGGCAGCACCTGCCCCTGTCTCAGCTCCACTCCCTCCCAATCTGTGGGGGCCTCATTTACTCAGAACTTGTGCAGGCAGGCAGGCCCAAAGATGCAATCACAAGAGTGGGGAACAGATACTGTCCTTCTGACTCCACAGAGTTGGCTCCACCAGTGTTAGTACTTAGCCCTTTTCATTTGCCTGGAGAATGTGCTCCAAGTCATTCCAGAGGTTTTACAATTCCTGCTGGGCCATACAATATCCCCATTGCCCCAAGACAAAGGCTGCTGTCTTATACTAGCCAGACCTCCTGAGTTTGACTCCCAATCACCTCTTTAGTCACTAAGAAGTCCATACACCCAAGTACCCCATAACTCAATCCTAACTGACTGGCTCTACACCCAGAACATTATAGCACAGCTGCCCTATGATGCCAACATCCATTGCCCTAACCAGCATCTATACCTAGCACCCCATATCCTATTTGTTCCCAGACATGCTGGTTCTCAGGCATTACCTTCCATTGCTATGTGCAGGCCCAATGCCTCCTGGCTTTCAAACAGCTCCCTAACTTTGCACAATCCATTATCAGAAGCAAACTCTACTTTCCAACAGACATCAAGTGAGACACATCCTTGCCTTGGCAAGAAAGGCTTAACTTATCAACACGTCTCCACTGCCACTACTATCAACATGCCTCATAACAATGCCATCAGAATCCACGGCCCTTAAATATGCCTTTTCCCAAAATGTTATATTCCTGACCAGTGTACCAGCTATGTGGGTGAAACTAAACAGCAACTACACACCACAATGAATTCTCACAGAAAAATATAGAAGACACACATACCCATTAGGAACACATTTCTCACAGAACAACCACTCTTCTGACCTCACTATCCTCATGTTCAAGGGAAGTCTAAGTATATCAACTACCCAGTTGGTTGAATTTATATATATACAGGCCAGGTGGAGAGGGCCAGGCAGATGCAGAGTGGGGCAGGAGAAGGGTGGTGTATGGCCGGACACGGAGCAGTGGAAGGTGGAGCAAGGCTAAACGTGGAGTGGTGGTGGGAGGGGGGAGAAGCAGGGCTAGACACAGAATGGTGGTGGTGGGGTGTGAGGAAGTGAGGCCAGACGTGGTGTGGCAGTGGGAGGGGTGGATGCAGAGTGTGGGGGGTATGGAACGGGGCTGGATGTGGACTGGGGCAGGGCATGGAGCAGGGCCTGACATGCAGCAGCAGTGGTGGGAGGGAGCAGGGCTGAACACGGAGTGGCAGGGTGGGGTGGAGTGGAGCCTGACACAGAGTGGCAGCAGGAGTGAGGAGCGAGGCTGGACACAGAGTGGTGGGAGGGCATGGGGCCGGACACAGGGCTCCACCCCCGCCTGCCCACTTCCCCACCCCCATCATTCTTTTCAGGCAATTTGCTGGTAAAAGATATTACCTTAAGAAATCCTCTAATCTAAACTCTAATGCTAAGCTACTAGTTTCAGTACTATCTTTGGATAGTGAGTTCTGCATATCAACCACACCCTTGCCTACCAATTTTAAATTTGTTGGCTTTAAGTTTAAATGAAACTTATCTTGATTTACCATCTTATAGAACCAAAAGAAATTTAATCACAGAAAAATAAACTGGAAAGAATCTCAACAGGTCTTGTAATTCAATCCCTGTTCAAAAGGACAGGCTGGGTGTGGACAGAGGTTACATTTATAGCACTACAAACTACAATGTTACAAAATTTCAGGGGACAGATGTGAACATCCCCTATAATACTAGTAACATGACAGAAGCAGTACAAAAATGGAGCAAACACTACAGATGTGTTCCTGGATGAAACGGGTACTTCTCTGTAGCACTACATTTTGTAGCACCATATATTATGTACACACCAGAGCACTACAAGAGGTCTTGTAGTCCCCCAGGCACTCCACGGCGCCTTACTCTGCACTCCCTCCCAACCTCCAAGGATGGAGGGAAGGAGAGAAGGGTGGACAATCATGAAGTACAGCCCTGAGGTTGCACAGCCTGCCTACTGTCCCACCTACTCATTCCCACTAGGACCTGGGTCACTCACAGACCCATCCTAGTCCTGGGTTAATGACTAAAGCTAACCAGCTGGGACCAGGCTATTAGTGAGCCCATGATTGGAACCAGACTCACTCACAGGCCAGAAGCACTCCAGCCAGGAGCTTCTTCTGAACATCTCCTGCAGCTGGTAGTGCTAAAGTTTTGAAATGCTTCAAAGCGCTGATGTATTTGGAGCACTACCAATACATATCTGTCCACAGTTAGGATCATCTCTGGCTAAATCACACCAGGTGACCTTTGAACTATTCAGTATTTCATATATCCCAAATATGAGTTCCACTTAAGATATGTCTGAACCATCTCCCCAGCAATCTTGAGCATGCCGCCCCCAGCTGCCTCTATTTGTATATATCACCGTCAGTAGCAGCAGCCCTGATCTGACTTCATAGCACCCTGGTGTATCTGGCCAGTGAAAGCCTAGATTAAATCACTTTATTGAAAAAGGCTGTCATTCATTCGTGTAGGACATAGTGAAATACTTCTTTTTGGACTAAAACAAAGCAATGGAGGAGAGCCACTTTTTGTTAACCACTAACGCTGACTTGTCCTGCGAATGGGGTTTGATGAAACAAACTAGAGCTTTGTTACATGAACTTTTATTATCTGGTACTAGAGTGCTGACAAAACTCCTGAAGGTTTGATTAGGTATTTCATTTCTTACATACAAATATATATATATGTTAAGGTCTCATATTTTTGTGTGTTTTTTCATCAGATGTACTTTTACTGTACGTTCCCAAAAGATGGCATGCTATCAAGAAGGAATCACAGAACATACAATCACAGAAAATTAGGGTTGGAAGGTGTGGCAGAAAGGCCACCATCTGTGTCCCTCTCCAGAAGTTTGTCTCTGCCAGCATGAGAGGCTGGTGTTGAATTCCTCAGGGCAGGGGATCTGCCTCCCTGGCTGCATGACAAAAGCCTGGTGCCTCGGAGGCAGATGCTCTGGTCACCTGGGGAGGGGGAGGGAAAAGCCCCGCTCACTGGTCCAGGTAGCCAGTGATGTTTTTTTTAATTGGTTGGCTAGTGGCCAGCACTGGCAGCTTCTATTAGACTGGGCTGCTGAGGTCAGAGAGGTTATTTAAAGGCCCAGGCCAGGATGAAGGGAAGCCATTAGCCACGCGGTCACCCAGGTGAATCTGAAACTGGCTCCCTTCTCATAACCACATGCTCAAAGAGTGACCTGCCTTCAGAGGAAAACTCCAACCACCTCTGGATGATGCATGTGAGTAAGCTACTCACGATCAGACTAGATATTTAGCTTACAGTAACTCAGATGCAAGATCAAAAGGGCTACCTCAGCCATATTGGTTTGCTCTATGGGATTCCTCTGATATTCCTCTGAAATTTCTATGATACTGCTCTGCCTTTTACCCTGTTTTCACCCTACCTCTTATAATCAATAAAGTTCTCCTTTGTGATCGGTGCGGAGACTTATTGAGCGGTGGGTTTAAATTATGCCTAGAAGGGTCCTTAGGTCTGTGAACTAAGGGAGACTTTCCTAACAAGCCCCTGACTTGGCAGAAGTGCCCCAAGTGACTGTATTGAGTCTAGTACCCATTGGACAATCTGGCCTGCATTTTCCAAGTTTCGCAGAGCCAGAATTGGGTCCAGAGCCTTGGATGGTGGCAGTGGGAACCCCAGGCTAGCGGGTGTGCTCCAGGGAAGAGGTTGGCCGGATGTGAGACACCCCAGGAAGGGCACTCGGAGCCTGGAAGCTGGTCGGGCACAGTGAGGCGGGCGGCTCAACACAGGAGCGTCCCCTACTGGCCCACCACAGAAGGGACCTCAGAAGGTCATCTATTCTAACCCCCTGCTCACAGTAGGACCATCCCCAACTAAATCATCCCAGCCAGGGCCTTGTCAAGCTGGGTCTTAAAAACCTCCAAGGATGGAGATTCTACAGCCTCTCTGGGTAACCTGTTTCAGTGTTTTACTGCCCTCCTAGGGAGAAAGTTTTTTCTCATATCTAGCCTAAACTTCCCTTGCTACAACTTGGGATCATTGCTCCTTGTTCCGTCATCTCCCACCACTGAGAACAGTCTAGCTCCATCCTCTTTGGAACCATACTTCAGGTAGTTAAAGACTGCTATTAAATCTCTCCTCAGTCTTCTCTTCTGCAGTCTAAATAAACCCAATTCCCTCAGTCTCTCCTCATAAGTCATGTGCCCCAGCCCCCTATTTTTGCTGCCCTCTACTGGACTCTCCCCAACTTGTCCACATCCTTTCTGTAGTGGGGGGTCCAAAACTGGACACAGGAGTCCAGATGTGGCCTCACCAGTGCTGAATACAGGGGAATAATCGCTAGGGGTGTGCAAAGCATGCAGCATTCACTTCAGATTCTTCCCAGTTCAGAGGACAGTGATTCTATTTGCTGATTTGGATCGCTGTCCTGATTGATTCAGCTGTACCTGAATCTGAAGATTCACTTCTAAGTCAGAGAACCAGCAATTTGGCCATAAATACAACTTGAAATGTTTTTTCTACATACCTTGGGGTACCAGGTGTGGCTTGTGAATGCTGAAATGGTGGGGTAGATAGAGTGTCCCAAAACAGCGGGGGCGGAGCGGGGGGCTGCGTACTCAGTGGTATACCCAGAAGTGGACTGGAAGTACTGCTGGTCTGTTTCTTGGGCTGCTGCTGAGCACATGGGGGACCACCCCACACCCCCCTCAGCTCAACAATTGGCCGTGGGGGGAACCTGGGTGCATCCCCAGACCCAGGAGGCACCAGTCACTGAGCCGGGGAACAGGGAGTCTCTTGACTCAATTCGGATTTGGAGATTCAGTTGTCAAATTGGGCCAAATCTCCTCCAACTAAAATCAGTGATCAAAGCTTTGCACAGCCCTAATAATCACTTCCCTCAATCTGCTGGTAGCACGCCTAACAATGCAGCTCACTGTACTGCTAGTCTTCTTGTCCTTATTGAACCTCATGAGACTTCTTTGGGTTCAATTCTCTAATTTGTCTAGGTGTCTCTGAATCTTAATCCTACCCTCTGGTTTCATAGTTGGTAGGGTCAGAAGGGACCTAAGCAGATCATCAAGTCTGACTCCCTGCTATGGGCAGGAAAGAATGCTGGCATCAAATGACCCCAGCTAGGTAGCTGTCTCGCCTCTTTTTGAAGATTCCCAGGGTAGGAGCGAGCACCACTTCCCTTGGAAGTTGGTTCCAGATCCTAGCCACCCTGACTATGAAGTAGTGCCTCCTGATGCCTAGCCTGAATCTACTCTCAATCAACTTATGGCTGTTGTTCCTTGTTACTCCCAGTAGTGATTGGGGGAACAGGGTTTCTTCCATAGCCTGCTGGTCTCCCTTGGCCAGTTTGTAGATGGCCACCAGATCCCCTCTCAGCCTTCTTTTGTGGAGGCCGAACAGGTTCAGGTCCTGTATCCTCTCCTCATATGGCCTACCCTACTGCCCCCTGATCATGCATGTGGCCCTACTCTGGACCCTCTCGATGCTGTCCACATCCTTCCTGAACTGCAGCGCCCAGAACTGGATGCAGTACTCCAACTGCGGCCTGACCAATGTTGCATAGAGGGGAAGGATCACCTCCTTGGACCTGCTCGTGATGCATCTATGGATGCATGACAAGGTGCTGTTAGCTTTCCTGACCATGTCCCCACATTGGTGGCCCATGTTCATCCTGGAATCAATAGCGACTCCAAGATCCTTTTCTGCCTCTGTGCTGATGAGAAGGGAATTCCCTGGCCTGTAGGTATGTTGCTGGTTCTTCCTCCCCAGGTGCAGTACCCTGCACTTGTCCATATTGAAACCCATCCTATTCTCATGCTCCCATCTCTGTAACCTGTCCATGTCTAGTTGTAACCTGTCTCTCTCTTTTAGCATGCTCACTTCTCTCCATATCTTAGTGTCATCTGTGAATTTGACAAAGGTGCTTTTCACCCCCTTGTCCAAGTTGCTGATGAAGATATTGAACAGTGTGGGCCTGAGGACCGAGCCCTGGGGAACCCCACTGCTCACATCCCTCCAGGTCGAAAATTATGTGTCCACCACCACTCTCTGAGTGCGGCCCTCCAGCCAATTTGCGACCTATCTGACTGTGTAGATACTGACACCGCAGTCACCTAATTTTTTAATGAGGATGGGTGAGAGATAGTGTTGAAAGCCTTCCCAAAGTCCAGAAAGACTATGTCCACTGCAACACCTGCATCCAAGGCTTTTGTGACTTCATCTAGCATATCTACTACTCACCTCAGGTTGGTGTCATCTTTAAACTTGCTGAACTGTGCCATTTTCCATGTCATTGATGAAGATATTGAACAAAGCTAGGCCCTGGACAAACCCCTGGGACACTCCACTTGATACTGGCTGCCAACTAGACATTGAACCATCGACTACTACCCTCTGAGTCTAATGGTCCAGCCAGTTTTTTATCCACATCCACCTTAAAGTCCATTAGCACACTTCCTTAGGTTGCATGTAAGAATGCTGTGGGAGACCATATCAAAAGCTTTGCTAAAGTCAGGGAACATCACATCCACTGCTCTCTCCACATCCACAGAGCCACTCATCTCATCATAGAAGGTGATCAGACTGATTAAGCATGATTTGCCCTTTGTGGATCCATGATGACTGTTTTTAAATACCTTCTTCTAAGGAGGAAAATTGGTCACAAAAGGGACCTGATATGGTTTGGTGTTTATTTCCCCAGAGCCAACTCTGAGTGGAGGCTGGAGGCAATACTTAATTTATTTAAGAAAAGGACTTTGAAAATGACTGAGCCCGTTCTGGTTGCTGCCACTGGCATCTAGCAGAAGGACTGTTAATTTGATACAATCAAAGAGCTAAAGATAATATTTTCAAAAACAATTAATAATCCAAATGGGATAAAGGAGCCCGAGGCAAAATCTGCATAGTCCTTCTTCCACTCCAGGGCCAGCTGCAGACAAACTGAACTCTATCAACTCATTCTTGCACAGGAATGCCCACGACCAGGAACTAGGCAGTGAAGACAGCTTAGAGACAGTTGCCAGTGTGTGCTCCAGGACTGCACTCAATATTTCTCTTTCAGGAGGGCTGAGTGTAGTGCTCAGGCTTGCTACATGCCACTTTCACAGCCGAATGATTGGTCTCAGGTGCTCCAAAGCTCCACTAAAGAACAAATGGGCAGGGCTTATTTTGTCTGTGACAGTATGGGGTCAAGAGAAAAGCCATAGACACATGAAGTCATATAGTAGCTTCTGAAAAGTTTACCCTAACAAATTTGTATGATTTTCCTTTCCAGAAGTTGTTAAGATTAATCCTTGTCACCATGATGACTACCTAGTTTTAATTATTATTTCAGGCAGTTTTCCTAATGTGACAGTGAGTCCCAAAACATAACCCTCTATAGCTATCGAGGGGCAGTCCTATCCATACTCAGGAAATTGTTCCTGGTAGCGTGGTAAATGTAGAGGTTAGATGAGATTGTGGACACAGGATCCAAGTGAAAGGCTACCTATGAACACAAGTTGCCAGATTGGGCTGTGTAGAGCTCTTTTGACTTGTGCAATACAGCTGCCAAGTGGACTTACTAAGGTTATGTGCAGTCCAGTTTTCAATGGGTATGTCTACACATGCATTAAGGCACTTCTTCTAATATTAATTCAATTTAGTACCTCCAATGTGAGGTACTAAAGAAATGCCCATTAAGCTGCCTTAATGCACAGCAGTGAATCTGCACAGTTTTTAAGTGATGCTTAATGTGTAGAAGCCTATTCTACTGTGCATTAGTGTCATTGCAAGTTTTTTTGCGTGATGTTTTAATTCAAGTAAAATAGGCTACTGTGCATTAAAGCACGCACGTAGATGTGCTCACTGTTGTTCTCAGTGATGGGAATTCTACCACAACCTGGGGTACTACTGAACCAGTTCATATTATCAGAAAGTTTCAACTTTCCTTCCTCCCACTTTTCCATGTTTTCCTCCCCTTATTATGGAAACTATTGCTCTTTCTGTGGTATTTAACTTGCTGAATCACATCACACACAATCACTGGTTCTTAGGTGGTTTCTTCCCATGAGGCTTTTGAGATCTGGATTTAATTTCATCTCCTCAAATTAGCTGCATTTCCCCAAACAGAGTCCTTTTTTGTTATAATGCAAAGTGCGTTCCAATGTTAGCGCAAAAATAAAGCTTTTTCCTTACAACTGTTGAATCCTCCATTTAAAATCCAATGCTATAAGAAAGAAAAAAGAAATGAAAACTTTTGTTACTGCTAAGAAGAAACTAAGCAGCCACTATTTACCATCTATCCCCTTTCCCAGGGATCCACAACATACAACCTTTGGGCTGGATCCAGTCCACAGAGCCAAAGGGCTTTGTCTGTGTCTATGCCTGTGCCCATACCAGATCTGAGCCACATGAAGGAGTACCAGGGTCAGGAAGCTATTCCCACATTGCTGCTTTTGCCTCCCCACCCCTCCGCCCTGCTCCTTCCTCTCCAAGACTGCAGTGTGAGCACAGCTTCCAGACAGAGTGAAGCTGTGCCAGGGCTAGGCTGGGTGGTGGAGAGGTGGGGAAAAGCAGGAGCAGCATGAAGGCAGCTTCCAGCTATCTGGCCATGGTGCAGCTCTGCTCCAGCTGGAAGTTGTGCTCACACCACAACCAAGGAGCAGGAGACAGGGAAAAGCAGTGATGGCACAATCTCAGCTGCCTGTCTTCGTCGGGGACACAGGGAAAGTCTTCTATTGCTGATGCACTGTCAAAGCCACCTGATCTGTGCCAGACTGCAGCCAGGTTGTTCTGGCCCATAGCTTGAAAAAAGGTTGCTGGCCACTACCCTTCCCTATTCTTTCCTGTGCCCCTGCCATATGTTCTACCCTTCCATCTACCTATCCTAACCCCCTCCTTCCCAAAACACCTACTAAATTTAATTTTGATCATATAGTTACTGGAGACCCAAGCTGTTATTAAGGTCCTGTAATGCTGGGCACTCCACAGCTTACACAGGTAAGGAACGGAAGAAAGACGATATTATGATCCTCATTACACAGACCAGGAGGCAAGGAACCCAGTGCCCTCTTCTAGGGTAGTAGATCCCCCAGAACTGGGCTTCTGGAATCACATGACCGCTTCAGCTTTCATTAAAAAAAATAATAGACCAGGTCCTGTTTCTCTGCCTTGTGGCCTACTGAGATGGTGAGTGAAAAGGCTGGTCAGCTAGTGAGGAGCATTTAGTGCTTTTCCTACTAAAGGAAGGACTCTCACTTGGTCAACGCTGGGCCCAACCCAGATGGGGAAAGTTGTAGTTCAAAGCACATGAGAATGACAGATTATTTTAGTTATACCAGTACTAGTGTTTTGCAGGAGGAACTTCCAAGATGCTGCCTCCCTACAGTGAATGGTCTGCCTCATACCATCAGCAGTTCCAGCAGACACTCCTGTATTTTGGCTTCATTGCACACACATTTATTCTATGCATCACTTTCCTCTGAAACATCATGTGATTGTAGCTACCCCTGTAGTCAGCCTCAAGACAAGCTCAGAATGGAAAAACCATGAATGCGACCTCCCAGCTGGTTCTCTTTGCATTTGGGGAGCCAGGTGATTAAAGAAAGAAGGAAAATGGGTGGATTCAAAAGCTGTGGGATACCAAAGCTACAAATTCTTCCCTTAGGAAAACAAATAAGAAACTTTCCATTTACTGTGCTGAAAGAAAAATTGATCAATAAGCACATGGCTGTGGAACAAGAAGATTGATGATCTACTTCATGAAGTGTCTCATTAGGAAACTCAGCCTGTAATTTGAGGAGGGGGAAGCACAGCTCTGACATTCTGCTGAATACAGCCATTATATAAGCAATTTCTGTGTCTAAAAGCAAGGTGAACATATTTCTTGCGCCCAAGTTGATCCAGCTCCCTGCCTGTGGAAGGGGCAAGAGAAAAGGGGCCGAAGCTCTCTACCAACCAGCTATGGTGCAGGCTAAGATCTCTACTGACCAACTGTGGTGCAGGCAAAGCTCCCTGCAGCCATGTACCACTGAAGTCGTCCTGCCACAAAAAGCCACCAAAGCACCCTGGCTCTGTAGGCTAGATCCAAAGGACATATACTGTAGAACCCTGCTCCACAAACTACCTAGTGGCTTGGGGCCAGTGAACCACAGAGGCCCCATCACATATGACTTGGGGCTCGCTAGTGAGCTAGATGACTTAAGATTCCTTTGATCCCTAAATTCCACCATTCTGCGTCCCAGCACCAGGAACTTCTCTCCCAGGTGTCACAATTCACCAACTGTCTGATCCATCTGCAATTAAAAGAGGTCACGGCAGACTTCTCATGAGTTTTGGTCTCCATTTTCCACGTTCACAATTGCTCCTTTTCACTACAAAAAAGGGTCTGCCTGAGGTAATATCAAATCTAGTTCATCTTAGTACAGCTCTTCCTCAGGCTTTAGCCCTCCCTTTCCCCCAACATATTTCATGTCAGACTCCCTCTTCCTCCTCCCCTCCCCTCCCCCATCCACCACAGTAATACACAAAACGGACTTTGTCTTGGAAGAAAAACAGACCAGACGCTTCCATGGGGGAGGAGGGAAAGAGAGAGACCTTGTGCAGAAATTCCACAGAATTGGAAAGTCCGCTTGTCTAGCAGGGTTTGTTTGCAAGAGTTTAAATCTAAAGCAGATGTATTGCCTCTTTCCATTGGGTTTTAGGTTACAGTTCGCCTGAATTTTCTCCCCACAAAGTTCTGAAAAGGGGACACCTGTTGTAGGGAATCACCCTCCCCAGAAAAGCCCGGGCTTCTCGAAAGCAGGCAGCAGCCCCGGCCGGGGGGCCCGAGCCCAGCACCGCCGTTGTGGGGAGCCCAGGACGGGAGCTGCAGCATCCCGCCACGCCGAGGCACATCACGGGGTTAAAAATTCTCCCGCTGGAGGGAGGGGAAACCAAAGGCATGCGGAGCTCTGAGCTGGCACTCAGCGCTGCTGCAAGGCTGGGCTCCGGAGCCAGAACCGCGCGACTGAGGCTGGGGGCTCGCCCGCCCGCGGCGATGTGGCACTGAGCGCCGGCCCGGCCCGGCCCGGCAAGCGGCGGTGCAAAGCTGCGCGGTGCCCTGGCTGCCGAGCCGCCGCCACCGCCGCCCGGACCCCGCCGCCTGAAAGGGCTCCCCCGCCTCCACTCGCAGCTCCCGCCCCGGGGGACAGACGCTCCCGCTCCCGCTCCGCTGCGTGCCTGGTCCTCCTCCCGCGCCCCCGCTCCCTCGGCCGCCGCTGCTTGAGCCGCGCAGAGCGGGGCAGGGGCAGCACCAGCACCAGCACCAGCACCGGCGCCGGCGGGACCCGCTCCGCGGCCGCGGGCAGCTCCCTACCCCGAGCCCGGAGCAGCAGGCTCCCGGGACAGGGACGGGGGAGCCAAAGTCGGTAGCGGGGTCAAGGCTGCTCCTACCCGGGCGCTCTGCACACGTTCCTCCCCCTCGAGCTCAGCTCCTGGGCAGCTCCCCAGCTCAGCAGCAGCAGCAGCAGCGCGGCAGCCCCGTGGGGCTGGCGCAGCGTCCGGAGCCCGCCGGCCGGGCCCTCCATGAGCGGCTGGCTCAGTGGCTGGCCGGGCGGCGGCGGGTCCCATGCGGGAGCGGCGCAGTGCCCGCTCTCCAGCTCCCCGGCGGTCCCGACGGCGGCAGCTGCTGCCTTCAGGATCCAGGCCGGAAACTGCAGCGCAAGAGCCGCTGCCCCCGCCGCCGCCTCCTCCGCGCCCCTCTCGGCAGCAGCAGGAGGGGCGCCCGGCCAGCCAGGAAATTCCACATTGGTTCCCCTGATCCCAGGCCAGGCTCTGGGGGACGCGGCGATGCCGCCTCTTCCCCGCGCTGGACGCGGCTGCGGGCGCTCCCGGTGCCGGCTCAGGTTGCAGCTCCCGCAGGGCTGGAGAGGGCCGGCAGCGCTTGGACTGGCTTTGCCGCGGCTCACGCCTGGCCATCGCAGCCCAGGGAGGCGAAGGGCTCAGGCGCCTCAGAGGCCTTTCCCTGCCCTAATAGCCCCTGGGGCTTATTTCCTCTGCACTGCATAGGCCTAGATCCCTTTCCACTTCTGTGCTGCTGAGAGGGTCATTCCCCAGTCTGTAGATGTGCCGGATATTTTTACACCCTAGGTGCAGCACTCTGCATTTATCCTTGTTGAACTTCATCCTATTGTGTTCTGCCCACCTTTCCAGTCTGACACTTTCTAGATCTGCCTAATATCATTCTCTATCCTCCAGAGTGTTCACTTCACCCCACAATTTAGTATCCACCGCAAACTTGGACAGAGTACACTTCATGCCCACATCCAAGTCACTGATGAAGACACTGAAAAGTACAGGTCCCAGGACCAAGCCCTGCGGGACCACACTACCCACATCCTCCCAGGTCAATACCAACCTGTCCACCACCACTCTCTGAGTGTGACCAACTTGCCACCTGCTGGTCCATGTAAATATCTAAGTCACAGCCCCTTAATTTATTTATGAAAATGGGATGAGATACCCTATCAAAGGTTGTCCTAAACTCCAGGAAAATGATGTCTACCTTTACTCCTGTGTCCAAGCATTTTGTGACCTGGTCATAAAATGAAACCAAATTAATCAGGCATGATCAACCTGCTATGAATCCATGCTGGTTGCCCTGCTGCATTATTTTTTCCACTGGACTCCCACAAATAATGATTCTTAATAATCTTTTCAAAGACTTTTCAAAGGATGGAGGTGAGACTGACTTGCATATAATTACTTGGATCCTCCTTCCTCCCCTTCTTGAAAATAGGGACCACAATGGCTCTTTTCCAGTCTTCTGGGACCTGACCCAAGCTCCATGAGTACTCAAACAGATGTGCCAGTGGTTCTGTTACAACACCAGCCAGTTCCTTTAGTACCCTCAGAAGCAGCTTAATCAGCCAGGCCTACTGACTTAAACACATCCAGTCCATCCAAGTGACTTTGCACCAAGTCAACATCAACAGTTGGTAGGCTGGTATCCCTCTGATGACCATCCAAGAACCCTTTAGGAGATTTATGTTGACCCTTGTTCAAGAACACTGAGGCACAAAACTCATTGAAGAGCTCAGCCTGCCCCCTCGCACCCCATCTGCCACTAATTGCTCCTGCTTGTTCAGTAGGGGCCCTATGCTGCTCTGCACCTTCCTTTTACTTCATTTAAAAAATGACTTTTTGCTTTCTTTAATTTGTGTTGCCAGCCTCAGCTCTGTTGTTGCTTTGGCCTTTCTGACGGCCTCCCTGCAAATACAGGCCAAGTAAGTATACTTTGTGATAGCTTCTCCCTGCTTCCACAGCCTATATGCTTCCTTTTTCGCCCTTAGACTCCCCTGGATCTCTCTGTGTAGACAAGGAAGTTTTTTGACCCCTTTCCCCCTTTTTCCTCACACTGGGATAGTCTCCTTCTGTGCCCAAAGGATCGCTTCCTTTAGGAATGACCACCCTTCCTGAACTCCCATCTTGACAATACTCCTATCCTGCAGCATGTCGTTGACTAAACTCCTAAGTCCACTGACGTTAGCTTTGCTTAAGTCAAGCACTTCCACCCTACTAGTTATCTTACTCTATGCTGTATGGTGAATTTGACTGATTGGTGGTCATTGTCCCCAAGGTGACCACAAATCTGCAGCTCCCCTACCAGGTCATTCCCTGTAGCCAACACCAAGTCCAGTAAGGCATTCCCTCTAGCGGGACCATATACCTCCTGCATTAGGTGAAGGTCCTGTATGCAGGTTAAGAACCTATGTGAGCAGCTGGATTTGGCTGACTGCTCCTTCCAGCAGATGTAAGGGTAGTTTAAGTCCCCCATGACAACCACATCCCTAGGTGGTATGGCCTCTGAGACCTGCCTCAAGAATTCCAATCTAGGTCTTCCTCTTGATGTGACAGACTGTAGCAGACCTGCACCACCGAGTCCTTTTCCCCTTGACCTCCATATATCTTAGCCCATAATGCCTCAACTTTCTCCTCCTTTTGTTCCATTTTGATTAGGGTAAATGTATAATACTCCTTAACATAGAGAGCAACTCCCCATCCCCATTTTCCTCCATGCTAGGCCATAACTGGCACAGCATGAGGCCCAGGGGCTTGCAGTAGTTGGGCAGCTTTGATTTACACCATTGTTATGTACAGTTGTCAGCTCAGATCTGACCGCCCCAGCAAATGTGAGGAAAGTATATTCAGCAAATTACTTATCTATAACATTTATGATAACATCTATGAACTGGCTTTTTGCAGGGGTGTTGAACTCATCCAGACCTGCATTCTAGATCTAGAACATGTCCTGGAACAGCTAGAGTGGGCATTGTGCACAGCCAGGTCTTCTCTGGCTGCTCCAGGGCTGCGCTGCATGCAGTGGCCACTCCAGGACATGAGCTGGAGCTAGTGCTGCATGTGGTGTCCAAGGCCATCTGGCATGCCTTGTGTGCTGCCTGTGAGTCACTCTGAGATCAACAGGCAAAATGGGGGCCCAGATGATACAGCTCCAGAGGCCACAGGCCATAGAGCCCATACAGTCATATCTTTGATACCCCTTGTTTATTGAATTAATGAAAAATATTCTTTCCTTTTAATTATTTTAAGTCTAAACTCAGACAATTTTAGTGTCACACTAGGAAATTTCAGGATGTCTAGTCTTTTCTAAATAATAATTATACAGTCCAGTGTTAAAAGAGGGAATTTAAAATGTTAAATAGTCACATTTCTCAAATGTATCTGCCTCAGCATGATTTCCTCCCAGCTTACTTCGTATGCTATTTTCTGACTCTATGGCTCCAGTCGTGACCTGCAACATAGAGCAGATATCTGAGCAAATATGAGGAGACAGATGAACCTGAAGAAGGGCATCTGATGCCTGAAATCTCTTCTAACAGCTCCCCTAAGTATACTGTTGGCCCAATAAAAGATACCACAGAAAAGCCTTGCCTCAGAGACAGAGTCAAGCAAGATGGAGGTCTTAAGAAACCAGCCAAGATTCAAGAGAATGGGATGGGGGAGCGAGACATCAGTGTGTGCAGAAGTTGGCATCACTGAAATGCAGCAGTTTTGTGAGATGAAGTCTGAAGCAATTTGACAGCTTAGTAGACATGGCAATGCTACTAAAGAATCCTATATCCAAATGAATCTAGAAGAGTCCAACAGCTTCACAGCAGTTTGTCCATGTTCAATTATTCTGAGTTTATGAAGAACACAAAGGTTCTCAAAGATCACAGTGGCTGGGTCTCCTCCCTGCTAGTCTCACTTCCCTCTGCCACTGACGGAATATACACCTTCCCAGGACTGTCTCTTAACCCACTCTCAGAGTTACTAGTTCCTTCCGGGACAAGGGTGCAATCCCCATCTGCAGGGGTCCCTTCCCCTGTGGCCAATGGTGAGGCTGTCTCATCAGCAGGGAGTTCAGGTGCTCCTGCAGGGAGTGCACACTCACCCACAGGGACTTCCTGGACCTCCTCGTTGCTAGTCTTGCCTCCCTCTGCCACTGATGGAATACACACCTTCCCGGGACTGTCTCTTAACCCACTCTCGGGGTCACTAGTCCCTTCTGGGATAGGGGTGCAATCCCCATCTGCAGGGGTCCCTTCCATTGCAGCCAGTGGTGTGGCTGTCTCCTGGGGATTTTCTAACCCCCCCTTCTTTAGCCTTCCTGCTCTGCATGTGAGTCACTGCATGAACAGTGCAGGGGTTTGGCTCTTGGGTCTGTGTTAGTACTAAGCAAATTTGGCAGTCTGGCTCATTTTAACAGTGGCGACCAACCTTTTCGGCACATATGCCACAAATTAGTCCCACACCCTCCCTAAGTACACTCTGATCTCCTTTCCCTGACTGATCTGCTGCTTTTCTCTCTGTACCCTGTCCTGTCTACCACTGTGCTGCCTGTCCCCTCCCTAGTCTTCTGCATGCCACACACAGAGGATGCCCATGCCCCTTGTGGCACATATGCTGAAGGTTGTTTATTCCTATTATAACTTGTGTTGCAGCATCCACTACAACAATGGTGCCTAATCTTCTAACCCTGCCAGCTAGATGAGTGGTGTGGGGTCAGCCTGCAGCCTGAATCCCATACAGAGTCAATGCATCAGGTTGGTCCACAGGTGTGAGCCCACATGCCAGATCTGTCACTCACTAGCTTGATCCCAAGCCCCTGGATCAAGCCACGTACCAGCTTGACCCCACATGGCGAGGTCTGGACACACACTGGTCTGACCCTGCACAGCTAGATATGCCCATGCAGTGGCCCAAACACACGCACACCCAGATCCAGCCTTGAAGCAAACCCATGTCCCAGGGCAGAGCTACGTTATCTGGACTACGGGGCTCCTCATGACTCCAGGAATTTGGCAGCAGGGGAGCAGCAATCAGTGCTGCCATTGGTCTGACTTCTGGTCTGGTTCATCTCACCTGTGGGAAAGCACTCAGGATGAATGATGCAGTTCTGTGGATCAGATCTGGCTCATGGGTCAGAGGTTAAGGCACCACTGTACTGCAATCACAGAGTAAGAGAAAAGTAGGGCTGGAAGGAACCTCATGAGGTAATTAGTCCAGACCCCTGCTCAAGGATCTCTATATAAAACGATATGATTGTCTATCATTTTCTTAAAACTGCACAAACAGTCCTGTCACACAGTTTCCAGGCATGTTGTTCAAAACCAGAAAGAACACCCTAACCTGCCACAGGGAAAGCTTGGGGAGGAAGGCATTGTTAGTATCCTGCCACTGTGATGACAGGAAGTGATTGTTAAAATACACTCAAGAGATACAAGAAAGAGAACAATACTCCCAATACAAAGGAAGGCAAACTCCTGCCCTCACTCCTTTCCACCTCCAGTCCATGTCAGTTGGACTGTAAAGTAAAATTCCTTCCTGATCATAAATGTAGTGATTGGTCTGACCCTGAGCTGAGGGGCAAGACCCTCTAACTTGGAACTTTCCATTTTTAATTCCAGCAGAAGCATCAGCACCTCAGTCAACACCCTAGCCTTGGCTGTCACTAACGCAAAAAGCTTCTGAGGAAGGCACCCCCTCTTCTTTCTTTCCCCTACCCCATATCTGTAGAAACAGGAGGTGGGGAAAAATCCTTTCTGGCCCATGGGCAACCAGGAAAATTCAAAAGCATAGAAGAAACAAACACTCTCCACTACTCTTCAACCTAAGGACCAGAAACTGAACTCCACACATAACACATGGTAACCAGACAGCCAGAACTCCTCTATTCTGTCACCCTGTTTCTTCTATTAACTTATCCTTCATTCTCTTGCACTTCAGAATGTTCCTTTCCAGTTTTCACCTGCTCTGGGCTAAGGAGCTGTTTATGTGAAATGGTGATGACTTCCAACTGAGTTCAGAGATGCCAGGGTCCACTTTATTTGCAGCCTTCCTCTTTGCTAGTGTGAGGAAGACCTCCTCCATGTCAGAGGCGCTGAGCTGCTCCTGGGCCTTCTGTTTGGCCAGAACAGCTGCTAGCTGCCCCTTGGGACCTGCTCCCACTCAGCATTTGGAAATTCTATCAAAGGAATTGATAGAAATGTCATCTGGAAAGCCACATTTTGGGATGGAGAAGCAGTTAGTTCTTGTAGCTAATGCACATATGCATTGGGATCCTGAGTATTCTGACGCGAAGCTGGTTCAGACTATGATGTTCCTCCCTGAGGTAAAGAAACAAATATTTTTAAGATGGGAAACTCCCTTTTTGAGAGCACAGAGGCAGAAAGGGATCTTGGAGTCATCATTGACTCCGAGATGAACATTGGCCGACAATGCGAGGTCACGGTTGGCAGGGTTAACCAGACTCTATCGTGCATCCACAGGTGCATCTCAAGTAGGGCCAAGGAGGTGATCTTCCCCCTCTATGCGACACTGGTCAGGCCACAGCTGGAGTACTGTGTCCAGTTCTGGGCACCCTGCTTCAAGAGAGATGTGGACAACATTGAGAGGATCCAAATGAAGGCCACCTGCATGATCTGGGGACAGCAGAGCAGACCCTACAATGAGAGGCTACGGGACCTGAATCTATTTAGCCTTTCCAAGAGAAGGCTGAGGGGGGACCTGCTGACTGTCTATAAACTCACTGGGGGGGACCAGAAGGGGTTGGGGGAGACTTTGTTTCCCCTAGCTCCCCCTGGGATAACAAGGAATAACGGCCACAAGTTGTTGGAGAGTAGGTTTAGATTACACATCCATAAGAACTACTTCAGTTAGGGTGGCTAGGATCTGGAACCAACTTCCAAGAGAAGTAGTGCTGGCTCCTACCCTGAGGGTCTTTATGAAGCAGCTTGATGCCTACCTGCCTGGGGTCATTTGAGCCCAGTTTCCCTCCTGCCCAGGCAGCGGGTCAGACTGTTCTGTGCACAGTGGGGTGCCCAGAACTACAAGCTCCCTTCCGACCCTACTTCTATGATTTTATGATTTATGGAAGGGGCAGTGGTGGGACATGGGATGGGAGTGGGGGGTGGTAGTAGTGCTCTTTTCCTCTCCCTCTCCTGCCCTTTCCCCTCCACTCTGAAACACTGCCATTTGCTGTGATGCAGTATCCTTTGAGCTTGCACAGTGCTGGGTACTGGTGCCATAGTGCTGGAGGTGCCATTGTCATTGGCATCCCTTCTTGAAGTGGTGGTTCATGGTGCCTCCTTCTGCTAGGTTTTGGGACATCACCTAGTGCTTGACATGAGAAGCATTTATTTTCCCTCAGAGTAATGGATCTTATATAGTGTCCCCTGGAAGGAAACCAAACTCATTTCCTCCATTCATGTACCTATGCACCAGCTGGCTGGTGACCTGGTAACAAAGGACTGCACACAGCAAAAGCTGATATCTTGGCACCCTAGTGGAAGGGTAATGACTGGGGAGATCTTTCCCAGGTAGAGAAGAGGGAGTATGAAGGTCACTTTGGGGAAGAAATGGGGTAGAGCTGAGCACCACCCTGGTCTTCACATCCATAAGGAGTTGAAGGGGGACATAAACACCCTACCCAGAGAACCCTATAAGTAGTGGCCTCTGAGTAGTGAAAGCATCACCTTGTCATGCATCTTGTAAGCTCCCATAATCTTGGTGGTCCTTGTTACTTCTGTTAGCATGTTAGCACCTGCATGTAGAGCATATTAGGGACCAAGTAACAGCGGACTCCACTGCTATCTGGTGAAGGGATCTCCCTGACTACCTGAGGTGATGCCAAGGACATAGGCTGCAGGTAGTGGAAGTGGAGGGGCCAGGCTAGGTGGCTTCAGGTACACTTGTTTTGGGCCTTGTGAATAGGCCCTTAGCCCTTTCCACCCGCTTTGGAAGAGGAGGTTGCAGCTGAGGAGCTCTTACCCTTGCCTCTGACTTCACCTTGTTTTAAGGGCACTTCAGAGGGAGACTGGACAGGGAGCTCTCCCTGGTCCCTATTACTACTCCCTGCTCCATTTTCTGCTCCCTTGCTAGAAGCTGCTGAAGAGGCAGCCCCTTCAAGGGTCTCTTGCCCCGCCATAGCAGGCTGGGGTAGGATGTGGAGAGTGGATAGTTTGGAGTATGGGTCAGGGGTTACTTCTTCTTGATGCACTTTTTGTGACAAACTGGGGAGCCTTTGGAAAGTGCTGAAAATAGCTGCTGGGGGACACGGGACATTTTTTTGCTTAATAAGAAGAGGGAGGGTAGGGCTAGGAGGAGAGCTTAATAACCACACAAACACACTCAGGCATAAGCAGGAGGGAGAGGAAAGCACAGTGTTGGCTTTCTCAGCCTGGACAAACACTGGGGTTGGAGGAGGGGACTGCAGGATTCACCACAGGAGGGTAAACTCAAGGTTGTAATAGGGGATGTGAGGGGACCCTGCAGGTGTAACAAAAGCCCCTGGACAGGGCTGGCCAGTCCTATATTGAAAAATCAGCAGCTGCAGGGTTCCCTGCAGCTAAGGGGCCCCCTGCACATAGGCAGCAGAAGTGGGGGGCTAACAGGGCTCAGCCCTTATAAACATGGGGCAGCAGCAGGCATTGCCTTAGGGCAGTCCAGCTGCAGGGTCTTACAGCAGGGGGGGAGGGGTGGGCATGCTATGCTACACTGTGCACTCACAACCAGGATTGCAGGCGGCCCAGCTGCAGGCAGGTATGTATCTTTTAATCTGTTTTTTTTTCATTTCCATGGGCTTGGGGGAGAACAGATCAAGACCTTGACAGTGCAGGAGAGAGTGGGGTAGCGGAAGGGCAAATCATTCACCTCTGCCCTGGCCTGCTCTTTCCTGCACTGTGGGGATTGTCCCACCACCTTGTCTGGCCCCCATTCACCAGGACTGGGGCCCTGGCCCAGACGGGTCATGGGACAATCAGAGCCTGGTGGCCCCTCCAGAGGTGCAGTGCCGGGCAGCCAAGCAGGGGGAGGGCACGTGCCCCCCCGATCTTTGTATGGACTACAGCTGCAGCTTTGAAAGCGGTGGGCGCCACCATGTGCCTTGCTGTCTGGCCTGCCCAGCAGTGGGATGCACATGATGACACCCACTGTTTTCAAAGTGGGGGTGGTGAGGCATGGAGACAAAGCAGAAGCTGAGCCCAGCTCTCAGATGTGGGCCATGCAAAGACTGGGGTGCCATGTGACTTTCTGCTGCTTGGCTGCCCATCGCTGTGCCTCTGGAAGAGCTGCTGGGCTCTTCCTGGGATGATGCAGAGTGGGGCAGGTTGGGCGCAGGGGTCCCGGCTCCATCCCTTCCATCCCAGTGGTGCAGCTGAGGCTAGAACTGCTCCAGGTCCTGGCTCTGGACTCCCCTGGCTGATGCAAGGCTGGGGCTGGGGTTGGGAGGCAGCCAGGGCTGGGGCTGGGGCCAGTGCAGCTGGGGCACGTGTCAGGGCCAGGAAATGGCTAAGGCTGGTGCAGCCAGTAGGCAGCTGGGGCCAGTGCAGCCAGGAAGCTGCCAGACCCAGGACTGGCACGGCCAGGACTGGGAGGCAGCCAGGGCTGGGGCTGGTGCAGCCAGAGCCAGGAGGCAGCCATGGCCAGTGAAGCTTCTGGGGCTGGGGTTGTTAGGAACAGTAGGCAGCTGGGGCCACGGCCAGGGCCGGGGCTGGGAGGTGGACAGGGCAGTGCAGCACCAGGCAGTGCTGTTCCCCTGCTTGGCCCTTTCCCCTCCCTGCTCAGACTTTTCCAAGCAGGGGGACATGTATTTTCTTCCTCCACCTATGTCCCTGTGTCTGGCCACTTGCCACTGCTGGCTTCACATCCAGCTGCTCACCCCCTCTGCCACTGCCACCACTGGCTTCTTTGCAGCAGGGGTCCCCCAAAAATGGTGGGCCAGCCCTGGCCATGGAGCAGCAACAGGGGGAGAAGAGGATTTTGTTTCCCCCATAAGGCAGCATGGGACAGCTCAGGAGATAATTTGCAGCTAGCAGCTCCCGGCACCTGGTCCCTGACCCAACCAGCCAGTCACCACAGGAAACAGCTGTACCTTGCCTCATGCTGGGTGTGAAGGACTGATGGTCTGACCCAGCAAATGACATTTCTTTTGTTCTTATGTTAAGTACCAGGGTGTGATCGTTGGGCAGTGTCCAAAATTATGCCTTGGAAAATCTTTAATATTCTCATTCCAAACTGGCTAGAAAATGGGCACTCTCATATGACCCAAGGTCTGAGTAAAGACAGCAAAAATTGTACAGCACTGTACTGAGGTGAAAACCTCCCTCTGCTGGACACCCACCAGGGTGCCACGTTTCGGTCCCACCAATTTTTGCATATCCTCTTTGAGCCTGCCTGCACTATGGTGGCACTGTGCTTCAGCCAAAAGCCTGCAGGTCCTTTTCTCGCTCCATACCTGTAGATGTTCCTTCTGGAACTGCTGTAGGGTTCTCTCCAGTTGCAAGCACATGGAAGACTGAGGTATTTAGCACAGCTATGGAGGCATACTGTGGGTGCATCTACATGAGATGCTTCTTAGAGAGTTGGCTAATTAACTCCCCAGTAAATGCCTCAGCATCTACACATGCAGTGCTATTAGGCCACAGGCAACTAATCAACACTGCCGCAGGTTAGTACTTGTATTTACAACTACCATCCTACAGTGGAGTTTTTTACTCTCCATCAACACACGTGTGGATGCTGATGACGGCTGGTGGGGCATGAGGGTGCTTCTATGTGGGGGCTGTCTGCCAGATAGTCCTACACTGGAGTACCCTTGTGCCCCAGCCAGCCCCTTTGCATCATGTTGAGCCAGGTTGGAGCAGCCCTGTACTAGTAGGCCGAGCTCCTGGGCCCACTGCCAGGAAGGGCTGCTCCAATCCATCTTAATATGCTGCAGTCCTGGGTGCATTCAAACATGGTGCCCTGGAGTAGTCAACACTGGCACAATATGCAGCAGTGTTTATTGCTGTGTATTAACAGCACATGTAGATACACAGTGAGTAGCTGTGGGAGCACAGCTGCAAAATGACTTAACTAGTTTTTGTTGGGATTTGAGGGAATGGGGGGGAGGGGGAGAGGGGCAGGCTGAAGAGTACCCCAGCCTGAGCATATTGTTGCCATGCTGTTATCAGGTTTACTTTGGTTTGGGAAAGATACAGCACCAGGCTAGCACTGCCTATTGCCCTTTCATAGGAATAGGACACAATATCCTAGCTCCCCTCAGGAATGTGGGGAATTTTCCAGTACTTTATTTTTCTGTGGGAAATATTCCAGTTCTAAAAATTAATTGTTTCATAGAATTCAGTAGTAACAATGAGTGGATACAAATACAATATTAGGCAAGCTTGGCAGTTTTAAAGTTGTAATTAATGTTTGCCAGGTGAATATACCTAATAAGTATGTGAGAGAGTACATGTACATTTTATTGATTTGTAAACAGGAGGGTAAATACACTTACACAATAATCCAAACCAAAAATCAAGTTATGAATTCATCTAATTGGCTGTGCAGGTCAAATCGAAACCAAAGCTAAAATTCTGATTTCATCTCAGAGTGCAAGTGAAAGCAAAACCAAAACTAAAACTGTGATTAATTATTGTTTCACTTTCAGTTCAGCAAACACACAGATCAGTGTCTTATTTCTTGAGTTGGGGAAGTTAAAAGAGTTTGCATAAGATCTGCTAGTTTTTCAGTGCTTTTGTTTTGAAGTACTTATAATAATGTCTAATCAGAAAAAAAACTAGTGTGTGATATCATTATAGTGAAGTTCAAGCCACTGAAGGAAGGAAAAAAGTTGATAGATGTAAATATTGTGGGCAGGAATATGCTAACAATGCAACAAGAATGAAGAAACATTTAATAACATTGAGAAACTGTCCTGAAAGAGTATAAGCATATACAGCAAGCTGATACAACCAAGTAGTGGAATAATATCATCTGAAAAAAGTCTACTTAGATTAATATATTCATAGATGCTAGGGTTAGAAGGGACTTTAGGAGTTTATTGAGTCCAACCCCTGGTGGGCAGGAAAGAGTGTTGGGATCAGATGACCACAGCCAGATGCCTATCCAGCCTTCTCTTAAAGACCCCCAGGGTAGGGGAGAGCACCACCTCCCTTGAAAGCTTGTTCCAAATTCTGGGCACCCTTACTGTGAACAAGTTTTTCCTCATGTCTAGCCTAAATCTGTCAGTTTGTGACCATTGTTTCTTGTTACCCCAAGAGATGTCCTGGTGAACAGAGCATCTTGGATTCCTTGCTGTGCCCCCATAATGAATATGTAAGTGGCCACAAGATCACCTCTCAGAATTCTCTTGCAGAGGAAGAAGAGGTTCAGGTCCCTTAGTCTCTCTTCATAGAGCTTGGCCTGTAAACCCTTAACCATACGAGTGACCCTCCTCTGGACCCTTTTTAGGTCATCCACATCCTTCTTAAAGTACTGCACCCAAAACTGGACACAGTACTGTAGTCTGATCCATGCCACATAGAGGGGAAGTTACACCTCCTCGGTTCTATTTGTCATGCATCTGCTAATACATGATAAAGTGTGGTTAGCTTTGCTGATGATTTTATCACACTGATGACTCATGTTCATCTTGGAGTCCACTATGACTCTGAGATCCCTTTCTGCTTCTGTGCTTCTGAGAGGGTCGTGCCAGCAGGCGTGCTGGATATTTTTACACCCTAGGTGCAGCACTCTGCACTTGTCCTTGTTGAACTGCATCCTATTGTGTTCTTCCCACTTATCCAAACTGTTTAGGTCTGCCTGCAATTGTTCCCTACCCTCCGGCGTGTTCACTTCACCCCACAATTTAGTATCATCCACAAACTTGGACAGAGTACACTTTACGCCCACATCCAAGTCACTCACGAAGACATTGAAGATTACAGGTCCAAGGACCGAGCCCTGTGGGACTTCAGGAATCCTATGTAAGTAACTTGTTTATGTAAGTAAACAAGTTAGCATGTTAAACAACACACAGTATAGGCTAGCATCTAAAATTGTTTGAAAACATTATAATTGTAAAACTTGTTAATGCAGCTCTGGATGATTATTTACTTATTTAAAATATTTGTATCTTGCTTTTCTGCTTGCATTAAGCATCCAAAGTGACTCAGGCTTAACAATATATTTTTTAAAAATTACATAATAGATAAAAAGTTAACTATTTCAGCCCAGCAGAGTGAGCTTAGTCCTCTGACCAATGGCAGAGATCAAACTATACTTCCCTTTGGCTCTGCAGTCCCAGGGCAACTGAGCAGCAAGTTGAGCAGCAGTGTGTTATTTCTGATAGGGAATGGTGGGAAGCAAGCTCCATGCCATTTCTCCTTCTCTTTCTGATAGATGAGGCCAGACTAGAATAGGCTAAAATCAAAATCTTTCCCCCAGTTTGTTGCAGGAACTTGGTAACTCAAGTAAAATGGAAGATTTGCAAAAAAAAAAAAAAAGAAAAATGAAAATGCTGAGCTGCCAGATTGGGGGAAGAAGAAGCAGGATCCTTGCTTTCAAGATGATTGTCACCTGATATGTAATCCCCCATGAGTAACTGTTCAAGACAGTCAAGCTTTTTATCGAGCTTTGAGGACAAAATATCAAAAAAATATCAAGAAAAAGCAAATGAGACGTTGGCTTGAGCTATATTTGCAAGTGGTACCCCTCTTGCCATAACAGATAATCAATACTGGAAGGAACATTACAAACTAATTCTCCCATAATCTAAGTTACGGTCATGTTATTGCTTATCACATTCTCTCTTAGACAGAAAATATGACAGAATTCAAACAATGGTTTTTTAAAGGATTGGTCAAGCAGAATCACTGACTCTGATGTCAGATGGATGGAGTGATATACAAGGACATCTTTATTGAACATTGTGTCAGCAACACCTGAGCCAATGTTTCTGAAAGCAATTGCTACCAAATCTTCTTGTCATACAGGTGAATACATAGCCAACTTACTGAGTGAAGAGACTGAAAGTGCAGGTCCCTCCAGGGTACAAGCCCTTGCAATTGATAATGCAAGTAACATGAAAGCTGTGTGGCAAATATTAAAGGCAAAGTATTCTCATTTAATAGTCTTGCCCATGGGTTGAATCTTCTGGCAAACAACATAGTAAATGGGAATACAATGAAGACAATATGAGCAAACTATAAAGCGGTTGTGCAGGTATTCAACAATCATAATGTTGCTAATCAGACTTCGAAGAAATTACAGAAAGAGAAGCAGGGGAAGGAAAGTGTACTTTTATTGCCAGGAGAAACTAGATGGGGCTCGGCTACAAACGTTTACATGGTTTGCTGCACACAAAGAATTCTTTGCAGTGTGCTCCAATAGACGGCACAGTATCCCAAATTATTCTTCTGAACATTCAGAAGCAGATTCTCAACAATGATGTATTCTGAGTTCAAGTTCAAGAACCATTCATTTGCTACTACCAGTTTCAGTGGCTATCAGGAAACTTAAGAAGATACCTCAAACCTTTCAAGTATTCCAGAGATATTCAGACAACTGAATGAAAATCAAATTGAGCTTCTGCCTTCTTTACCTCTATCCAGAAAAGGAGTAGTAAAACAAATGTTTACTAAGATCTGAGTTTTGCTTTCATCCAGTTCATCTGGCAGCAAACCTGTTGGATCCTCAACAGAGAGGACAACATTTATTAGAAGATAAATTATCTACTACTCTCAATACAATTATGGAAGCTAAGAATGTCCCCAACATCTACAAAATAGCCATGATGACAGACATTGCTAAGTACCATGCAAAAGAAAAACTTTGAAGCAAAGGCATAATTTGGCAGGCAGAAGAGACTGTGTCTCCTCTCACATGGTGGAAGGGATACTGTAACACCCAACTGTTGTCCAGGATTGCTCTAAGGATCCTAAGTATTCCACCAACAGCAGCTTCTTGGGAACGGAACTGGAAGGCTTTCAGCTCAATCAAAACAAAAATGAGGAATAGACTAACAAATGAATGCACCACTAAATTTGTTTTTATTTCTCAAAATCCCTTGCTTCTGGAGTATTAGTCAGAAGAACAATTAGTGAATAAGAAGCAGTGTGATGATAAGTTGTCCTTGCTCATAAACTCATTGGTAAAACCATTCTTCAGTGAAAGAGAATGTGCTTCAAGTAGTTCTGAATCAGATTTGCCACAATCCGTGGAAGTGATTCTACAGATAGTGACAGTGAAACTGGCGGTGCCACAATGACCTCAGTGGAAGAGAGTTAAACTCAGTTGAAGTAGATGAGTAGAATCACGGCATATGATGCAAAGTTCTTTGGGTGTGCTAAAATTAGTGCATCCGCATTTTTTTCTTAAACAAACCATGTAAGGGAAGTACCTGCTATTGTGTATCATCTTTACATTTTTACACATATTCCAATAAAAAATAATTTCTTTCCACATAAAGGTTTGAATTTGTTTGAATAGAACATTTAAACCACATTAAGTGTGCTGTAGTTAATTTTTTTCCTAAACAAATATTTAAGTTCAAATACTTGTGGCTATTGGGGCATAAAATTAACATGAGGGTAGTTTTTTAGTTCTGTTTACAAAATATAAGTCAAATAAACATGCTAAATAAGATCACCCTCTATTTAGGGCATTGGAGATTTTTCTGGAAAATTTTCCAATTCAAAATTTCCTGGAAAACCCACATCTCTGGCTCCCTTAGCTTTCCAGGACCTGCACTGATCCTTCAGGCTTCCCAGTAAGCACACCCTTTTCCTAGATTTCCTCCCTTGTGGACACTGGCTTTAGAGGTTCCCATCTAAGGACATAAGATAATGGGCATGCGCATTGTATCAGGGGTTGTCAACTAGGGGTATGCGTACACCTGGGGGTACTTGGGAAGGCCCCAGGGGATAGGAGACTGCAGTACAGAGAAGCAGGGATACTTGGAAAGCGGTTGTGCAGGGAATAGGTCTGCCACCACCATCCAGCACTGTGTGCTGCCCCCCTGAGCCCAAGCCCATCCATCTGTCTGCTGGGGTACCCCCCAGCCAACTGGCCACTGGGGGAGACCCCCCCACTCATCAACCAGCCACTAGAGGACCCCTCTGTTTCTTGACTGGCCACTGGCAGTACATTGACCAAAACAGGCTGAAAATCCCTGCATTATATGTTCCTTGTGACATAGACTTGTATTTAAACTGGAAGCCAACACTAGATTGTTTCTGCTAGTTGATGCTACAGAGTGGCTACACACTGATTAAATTATGGGTGTCAAATATAGGGGCCATGGAGACCCCACCATCTGGTCCACCAGGCTACTGGTGAGTCATGGAGTTTGGTGGGTGGATCCAATAGAAGGCAGGGCTTGCAACAGAATCTGAGGCCCTTGGGTTTTGCTGAACAGGGTGCTGGCAGCAGTGTATGGGTGAGGATTGTGTGACAGTCCTCAATTGCCCAGCAACTGCTATCACTTGCACATCCCTACCATGGCAAGCAGATGCCTGGGCCATAGCTATCCTATCTGCCCCATTGCTGCAATGGCAGCTGCTGCCTCAGGTCATATGCAGCCTACAAGGAATCTCTGTGGTCCATATCTGGCCCAGGGCCCCCAGTGAGGTTGATACCCCTAGATTACAATGAAGGGTAGGGACTGTACATTTATGCTCCATTATGGACTTCCCCTTAACCTAAGAGGAAGTAACTGGAAAATCCTCAGCACAGACTATGCGCTGGGAGATGAGCTGTTTTTCTGTAAAAGCGACTGGAAAATTGCCAAAGGTTGGAGAAGGTGCCAGAGACACAAAGCTAAGATGGAGGCAGTTTCTAACCCCTGGAAATTAAAATCTGTGCTTGAGGCAAATCCAATTTTTGCAATTGGAGCATCCTGTGGGGTCCTCCCCAGTGTTCTCTTAATGAGGCTCATATATTGCAAAGGGTTTGGCTGAGAAGGCAGCTCTTGCTAGCTGCACCCACCTGTGGTATTACTGGAACATGGATTAAAGCACTACATATGCCCAAGGGGCATGCAGTGCTGCCTCCCTCTTGTGGCTATATGGCAGAGCTGCAGAAAACATGCAAAGCTGAGCCTCTACCAGCATGAGCATATAGTTACATACAAAAGACAGTTGACAAGGTATGGACACATCCGTACTGAATGTTCAGGTACTAGATAGGATGATTTGGAGCTATCAGCCCTCCTTCTGCAGGACAGAAGCAAAACTCCTAACCAATGGGATTAATAAAGAATCCCTGTGGCATAGTTATGCATTGTAGAGTTTATTACCCCTATCTTTGAAGTATTTGATACTGGGCACACTCAGAAATGGTTCACCGGATTGAACTGTCCCTGATCTCATGGCTCCTGTTATTCTTCAAGGGACAGTACTGTATTTTCCACATGCAAAGGCCCTGGGTAAAACTATTGTAAATTATATTCATGTCTGTTTTAAATCAGGTGCATTTTTATCCCAAAATGCTCATTAGACTTCATCCTCTACACTGAATGAAAGGGTCATATAGAAAAAGTAACAGATGTATAATCTAATTTAGGACACCACTATACTGCACACACACAAAAGATGGGAATCAAAATTGCATAGATATAATTGACGCTTCTTACCTGTTTGTTGCTTCAGTTTTCATCCTTAATTTTCTGGTAATCATTTTAACCTGGAATTCATAGAAATGCCATAAATCAGGTATGCTCAATCCCCAGGCTGTGGGCTAAATCAGGCCCATTGGAGACATGTCATCCATGCCACAGGGCTCCCCATGGGTCTGGAAACTTAGCAGCAGGAAGGGTTAGTAATTAACATTGCCACTGCTGCTGCTCTCCTTTTCCCTGACATATTTCCAAACCTCATGCACCTTCATTAAACCCTGGACTAGGTCTACTCTCTGCACCCAGATTGGCTTGATTTAAAGATGCAACATATTAGAAGACAGGGTGGATTCTCTGTTAAGCCACTCTCTTAAGAATGTGAGGTTGAAGCCCAACCTGAATTTTGTAATTTTAATTAAACTCTCATTCTGCCTTTGTCTGAAGAGCCCACTGCTCTCACAAATCTTTTCATATACATATAACATGATTTGGGACCAACTAGATGTTCATACTTGAGTTCTTCTGTATGCTAAGGGCCCTTGTACACATACTTGACATTTAGTCACTAAAAATGTTCCTAGTTTCATTTTTCTTTCTTAGTTTAAGATGGCTAAATAAGTAACATGGATATGATTTACCATGTAAGGGTTTATTATGCTATGACTAGTAAAAAGCACTAGAGGACATGTCAGAACAATTTTACTCTCATGCCCTTTCAGTCCTACCTTACAAGAAACGCCCAGCCACACCACTTCTGCCACTCTCTTCTCCTGGGTGCAAGTTGCATGGGGTGCTTGGGGGACTGAGACATGAAATCTTTCCATGCAAAGCTAACCCCAAGTGTACACAAGCATGGGATGCTTGGGTGGGTTTTTTTGGCCTGAAACCTTTCTGTGCAAAGCCCCAAAGGTTTCCCAAGCATACACAGGCATCTCCCAAAGCTGGGTGAAGTGGGGCAGGGCACCCTTTGGGCAGCAGGCTGTTTCCATAGGGAGCTGGGTGCGAGGTACCGTTTGTGCTACCCCCAAGCATTCACAAAGCATTGCCTCTCTTCTGGCTCCAGGGTCCCAAAGGACATCACCCCCAGCCCTAACCTAGTACCCCTTGCTTTCCCTGGATGCAAGTTGTATGGGGCGCTTGGGTGCTTTTTTTGGCCCCAAACCTTGCCATGCAAAGCCCCACGTTTTGGCATGACATTTTTGTGTGCTTACTATGCCAGCATCAGACTGTCTGGGTTTTTTTAACACTGAATGAGGCAGGTATGTGTGTGTTGAGTGGGGGGAGGAGGCTATCTGGCCCCTTGAGTGCCTATAAATTTGTGGAGCAGTGACTATCTGGGGTACATACTCTGTAGACTTTTGAGGTGGATGAGAGATGGCAGCACAAGGACTCAGCCCTGTGGGACGCTTGCTCCTGGGTAGCATAGCACCTTTTCTATAAGAGTGCATCCTCCTGCTTGCTGCTCATGTCAGCTGCAGTATTGCCTTTCACTGCAGGATGAGGCAGCTTTTTGCAATACTTAAAGGAGGACACCCCAACCTGTTTCACAATTAAACAGGACTTTTATGCTTAGGTAAGTAAGAACAAACATTTGGCTGTGCCCATTGTTTACTTTATCTTTCATGTAAGTGAGGTTTAATTGCCATGAATGAAGTTGCTGGGTATCTGATAGGGATGTGTGAAATCTTGCCCCCAGTTTTGTTTCAACACTGTTTCGACCTGTTTTGAGGTTGAAACAGCAAAAATGAAGTGAAACAGATATGGTCGAAACAGCCTCAAAACAAAATGAGGCAAGTTGAAACGTTTCACTGTTTTGATGCTGATGTTTTGCCCATAGCCTATGATGGGGGAGGTTGAAACAAACTATAACATTGTCATTTCTGGCCAGATTTGGATAAAACTTGCAGGAAACAATGTCTACCTTGGAAGGTTCCAGAGTGCCAACATGCCAGAGCCCGGAGCAGCTGGAGCCATCCCATGGAGCTCAGTCTGCTTGCAGCAGGGCTTGCAGCCTCCCAGCTGCTTCCTGGGAGCAGCCTGGATTCTGTGGCTGGCAGAAGTTGCTTAGAGCTTGTGCTGGTGGTGGTATGCCGAGCAAAATGGCCTCGTGTGTCATGCTTGGCACATGTGCCAGGTGTTACTGACCCATGCTTTATATTATGCTACTACTGTCAACTTGTGGGCTATGTGTGCTACCTTCCTCCCTCCCTCTTGCCTATGCTTCACCACTTGTAGACCTACAGAATCCCAGCTTGTGCACGCTCTCTATTTACAATAGCAAAAGTGCTGAACTGAAATATCTAGCCTGTTCCCTCAGGTGCTTTCCCCGTGGCAGAAGGCAGCACAGCCCTGGTCTCTGCCCCACTCCCAGCACAGAGGTGATGGCAGGGTTTCAGAGCCTGGTGCAGCTGTTTGTAGCCAGCCTGGGCTCTGGGCAGCTGCAGCAAGCAGACTGCAAACAGCTGCACTGGTTCCAAAGCTCTGGCATCAGCTCCATGCTGGCAGCAACTGCATGGGTACCTTGGGGCAGACAGAAGGGCAATGCAGCCTGCTCCTAGGTGCACACACAGTTGCTGCCAGCACAGAGCCGATGCTGGAGCTGTGTAGCTGTTTGTAGCCTGCCCGCTGCTTGCTGCAGCTGCCCAGAGCCCAGGCTGGCTACAAACAGCTGTGCCAGGCTCTGAAACCCTGCCATCACCTCTGTGCCAGGAGCTGGGGAGAGACCAGGGCTGCGATGCCTGAGGCCCCACCCCCACCGCCCGCTCCACTGTGTGGAGTGCAAAAGCCAGTACGGAACTGATGCTGGAGCCCAGAGCCCGGCACAGCTGTTTGCAGCCTCTCAGCTGCAGCTGGCTGTGGCTCTGGATAACTGCTGCCAGCCGGGAGCCTGGGCTATTCCCAGAAGGCAGTTGGGATGCTGCAAGCCCTGCTGGGAGCTGCCCAGGCTCCAGCAGCTAACCAGAGCTGGGGTACCTGCTGACAGCCACAGAGCCCAGGCTGGGGGACAGGAGCTTTGGGTGGGGGGCAAGGGGCACAAGCAGGGCATTCTGCCACGTATCCCCTGCCCTTATTTTGTTTTTCTGGCATGCTGGCACTCTGGCACCTTCTGAGATAGGCATTGTGGTGTTTTTCAGTGGTGGAGCCCCGACCAAAAAATGTTGTCTACCCCTGATGTAGACCAATGGTATCCCAGATTACACACACATGGTTACTTGCACTGCAAGAAATGCTTTCCTCAGGTCTGAAACCTGGTAAATCTCTGCCAGGAAAAGGCTTCACTCCTCACTCCCTCTAGATGCGCGCACGCACGCGCGTGCACATACACACACACTACCCTGCTTCATGGGTGCTAAAAATGCTCAGTTCTTTCACTGCAGTGAGCTTTCTTTTTGTTTTTTTGGGTAAATTCTAAAAAAAAGTTTTCCCTAAAAATCAAGACCAAGATTACATGCAGGTTTGAACAGTGTTGGTCAAAAGTAAACATTGTGATATAATGTTATTTCCCCCCCACAAAAAAATGTTTTTCAGCAAGTTTTTCACTACCAAGGGCATCTCAGCTTCCCCACTCCATGGTTGGCCTTCCAATACAACCAAGAACTCACCTACCCACTCCACACCCTCAGCCAGTCCTTTTGATGAAGGAGTTCAAGCTGGGCAGCTTGCTCTGACTCAGCTTCTCCAGACCATAGTGTATTAACATTCCTGGGAGCAGTTGGCAAGCTCTCTCCCTACATCTTGACTCCTGGCTTGGGCTCTGTCTGGGGCAAAAAAAACTTCCTCTGGGGTTTTTTGTGATATAATATCATATAACAACTTTGTGATATATTTGTGAGATGATATAGATAATATAACAGCTTTGTGATATATTATTATTTTCTTCACAAATGGAAAAATTTTTCAGCCAGCTCTATCACTTGAATACCAACAGCTGCTTCCCCCATGGCTGGGGGGTTCTCTCTCAGCACTCCTGGTTGGTGCTGACCTATATGCCCTCCCTTCTCTGAACACGACCTCCTAGCATCGTCCCCCTGCTGCTTCCCCCCATGTATGTAAAAAACATAATTGTCAATGCTTGGATTTATAAAAATGTAATACAAAAAAGTTACTTGGGATCCCCTTGCTCAGGACAGCTGCCCCCAAACTTGTGTTGACGGGGACACAATCAGCCTACTCTAACTCCCCCTCCCCCTGTGATCAACACAAATGGCCAGCATGATCTAACACCCCCACCAAGTTGAAGAAAGAAAAAACTGCCCAGCTGCAATGAATTTCCCCTGCTCCTCTGCCAATCAGCATTTACACAGTGGACAGAATTGAGGGGCTGCACTGGAGGGAAGCAGGGGGTGTCTTAGGGAAGCTGCAGCAAGCAGTAGGCTGGCTAAACGGCTGCACTGGGGCTCATCACCTCCATACCAGGAGCTCGGGAGAGACCGGGGCTGTGCTGCCTCAGGCTCTGCCCTCACTGCCCGCCCTGAGGTGCGCCTGCGTGTGCTGGTGCAGAGCTGATGCCAGAGCCCGCACAGCTGTTTGCAGGCTCCCGGCTTCAGCCAGCCCTGGCTCTGGGGAGCTGCTGCCAGCCAGGATCCCAGGCTGCTCCCAGCAGTTAGTTGGGATGCTGCAAGCCCTGCTGGGAGCTACCCAGAGCTGGGGCTGGCCATGGCATGCCACGCAAAATGGCCTCGTGTGCCATGCTTGGCACATGTTCCAGGGTTGCCAACCCCTAAACTAGACTATCAAGAGTGAAGAATTGCCTCAAATGCCTGGAGATTGGGCAAATCACACTTCTTTTATGCCTCTCTTGATAAAAAGTTCACACATCCTAGAACAGGTCTCAGAACAAGTCCTAACAGCATGCACAGGCTGTAGTGTGTATCATCTGCTCTGCTTTACATTTTGTTGGCCAAGGAAGGGAGCAAGAAAAGTCAAATTTTGGAAGACATGATGGATCTCAAGGACAGGGACCAAACTGGACTTACGCAAAAGTTGAGGCACTGACTGACATTTGGAGTGAAGGGAGCGCCATGACAACTGGGAAGCCACAGGAATAAACCTGGTTACAGCTCTATTGCTGAACAATTAGAGCAAGTTGGTATCAAACGCAACTGGGAACAGTGTTGCAGTAAGAGGAAGGTCTTAAAGTGTGCCTTCCATCACATAAAGGACAATAACTCTTGGTCCGGTGCCTCACATAGAATGATTCCATGTTACGACAAGCTATCATGCTTAAGAGATGCTTCAGAGGCTTGTGTGACTGAGTTTGGGACAAGAGGTATGCATCACGAGGAATCAGAAACTGTCCGGCACCAAAGTACTTGTCAAGCCACAGCTACTTCACAAATTCCACACAATCAGCCTCCTTCTCAAGAACAGAATCAGTCAGAGACCAATGATCTCGCTTGGGACTGCTCAAGGGACCTCTTTGGCACTCAGCCAGAAATAAGCTCCCCCTCTACTCTAGTGAATCCATGCGTTTCGGTACTGGACACTCAGGAGGCTCAACAGATGCTTGAAAGAAATAACTCTCCTGTTCATGAGAAGGAAGAGGACTCTGACTCAACCATTGTTGTGTTGCAGGACTCCTCAGGTTCCAAAGGGAGTACTGTGTCAGGGAGGCAGTCCTGAGACAGAGACTGTGCTATCCTCATGAAGGTTGACTTGTAAGTAACAGTATTGGTATTAGTAGTGTTCTGGATTTTTGGTTTTACAGATTTTCACTCATATAAATTTGGACTGGGGGGGCAAGGACAACAGTGCTGCTCCGTGGTAGACACAGCACCTGGGCACTCTGCATGTGCCTGCAGGGCAGTAGCCGCTTCCAAGGGGAGCAGAGCTCCAGGCTCTCACCTCTGGCAGGGCCACAGCCACAGCCACCTGCAGAGGTAGCTGATTTTTGGTGTGGAGCAGGTGCACAGCTGGAGGAGGGGGAAGGGGGAGGCACGGGTCTTGCTTCA
Source organism: Caiman crocodilus (assembly GCA_030014935.1). Taxonomy (NCBI): domain Eukaryota; kingdom Metazoa; phylum Chordata; order Crocodylia; family Alligatoridae; genus Caiman; species Caiman crocodilus. Next base: position 611,320 of record JAGPOW010002492.1, on the reverse strand, counting down.
ATGTGCATCCTGGGAAGTGGGGTGCATGCTGTGGTGCTGGGACAAATATTTGGGGGATACAGCCTTAAGAAAATGCTTGGGTGAGAGATAGTAGGCTGTCAGTGGTAATTCTTGAAGTAGCAGTCCTGTTAAAATAATTAAAGAATGACTCACTGTTCTTTAGAAATGTTCAAAAATGGTTGAGAGCTTTTTTTTTTTTTTGGTCTGTGAACAGGCACTCCATCTTCATGAGCAGCTGTTAATGCTCAATGTCAACATGTTGATTTTTTCAAAAATTAAGACGATAAAGAAAGTATTCTTCATCTACCAACAGACACGTCTGAAAGCTTGGCTACGTCCAGGGCAGAAATGACATCCAAATTGAAAGATGTGTTGGATGTATTACAGGGTAGTGAGCAAGCCGATTTGGAGGTTATGAAATGCACTACTAATGACCTGGTACAGTGTTGTTAGGAATTAAATCAGAAGGTTGATCTCATTTTGAGTGGGGATCAAAGGTTCAGACCAGAGTTTGTAACAGAGTTTCACAAATGCCAATGTACTGGGAACAGCATTAAGAGTAGCCCACCCAAACTCTCCAATCTCTTGCAAAGGAGAGCTGTGCCTCATGTAGCTGCAAGATGAGAGCCCCAAGGCACTTCAGGGATGATGATGATGACGATGATGAGGGGGATGCTGACATGAGCCGGGGAAGGTGCAGGAGGAGGGTATCTTGTGGGGGAACTTGCAAAAGGACAGTGATCTGGAGTTGAATTTTTGGAATGGGGTAACTGCTCAATGTTATATCCCCTGGCAGCAGAGATGCAGTAACACAGACAGAGGAGGACTGGTATCAATGGGAATCTAGATTCATTACTTAGGTACATACGTAATAGAAAGAATTGTTATGTCCTTTGACAAGAAAGTCCAAGTACTTGGATTTTCATATTTAGCAACCAGCAACACTACACATGAATAATATAAATTGAGATTTGTATTATACAAAGTATGTGTTTGTTAATATTTAAGTTAACTTAGGATATTAACTTTTTTAAAAATACAATACAGCCTTCTGTGTGCTTGTTGGAACTGAGGAAAATAAAGAGAGGTGGAAGAGGAGCAGAAATATAGGGAAACAGGGAAGCTGGGGTGCCCCCTGCCCCAACTCTGGACAGGAGCAAGCAGGGGGAAAAAAATGTTTGGGGTCTAGATAAGAAAATGCTGAGGCTGGCTTGGCCAGCCAGCTTGCTGTGATAAGTGGCAGGCTGCACAGCAGGGGTTGGTAGGGGATAGTGGCACTGTTGTTGGGAACATGGGGGTGGAAGTGCTCCCCCAATTCTGGGCCGGAGCAAGCAGGGGAAAGAAGTTTGGTGTCCAAGTGGAATGCAGCTGAGGCTGATAAGGACAGCCAGAAGCAAGGTGCATATAAAAAGGCAGAACATGTTTCTTTGGAAATCTCATTTTTCATTATGTTATTGCTTCTGCTTGATTAAAATTTGCAAGGTTAGCACCTGACATCCGGTTGAATCAGTGCAGGAGAACTGCCTCTGTGCCAGGAGCTGGGGAGAGAACTCCCTAAGTCTGCTGCCTTATCCAATTTCCCTCTTTGGAGAGGACTCCCTGAAGCCAGCCTTAATGTGACTACATAAGGGGCAAGCCTCTGCCTTCAAGGCCCTGGCTTTTCTCAGTTCCTGGCTTCCTTAGTGATCCGTAGCACAGGAGACCTCAGCACCTAGAAAACAGGTGGCATTTTCAGCTGCTAAAGAAGAGGGTTATCAGAGTGTCAATTTTCTCCAACAGCACCTTAGACTCTGCTTCAAAACAACCATTGCTAAAGGTGCCATTCTCATTAATTCAGTCCACCCTGGGACCTTCTCTACCCAGCTCAGAGCCATCCTCCATACTCTTCAGGATGTCAGCCACATTAGGTGGGTCCATACATGCACTTTACTGCACTTTGAACTAATTTAATTTAGTTAAAATTTACAGTTAATGAACAGTAGATTAATTTACTCTGGTGTAGTAATTTACAGTAATTTACTGTGGTATAGGATAGTCTTTGTGTGTCCTATCACACACAAAGACTATCCTATACCACAGTAAATTACTGCACTTAAACATATGTGTAGATGGAGAAGTTGGGATTAGTTTACTCTAGCTCACATTGAACTAGAGTATATTCAGTTGTATTAATGGCATGTATAGACATGTTCACATGCAAAAGGAGTTGCAAAACTATAGTCCTAACCTGGGACAACATTCACCTAATACAATGAAAGTCATAGTGGAGTAATCAGGAAGCATTCTCTGTGGTTTGCTGTCATGCTTAGATCATTAATTTGTCCCTGGGGTGAAAAAGGCATCTAAGTGTCCTACTTGGGGATGTATTTACAAAAGCTGTTTATAATAAAACATCCTTATACTGAGCCCCCAAAGTTCTCCCCACAAGAACTACAGGCTTCCAGACAGCCTAGCCTCCTTTGTCATACCATAATACCCACAGACATTAACAGTATTTGCAAGTCCTTAGTCCCTCTGAGTATCACATGCCCTAGATATGTTAGTATGTTACAGCTGAGACAGCATCAGAGTCCTTCTATAAATTGAAAGCTAGCAGATGACTAAGCTAAGCTAAAGGTGTGTTCAACCTCTGCCCTGTGGGCCAAATGCAGCCTGCTGAGCCATTGCATCTGGCCCATGGGTCTCCGCAGTCCTGAAGTTTGGCAGTGGGGGAGTGGTAGCTATTAATATGCCTCCTTCCCCCTGCAAGGCCAGATTAGGCATCTTTCCTCTGTAGGACCATGTTGAGGTTGGCCTGATCCCTGTTCTCCTCCATTCAGCCAGATAGTGCCTGCCTGTTTTACCCCAGGCACTGGGTCTGACCTGCAGATGGCTTGAGCACTGCCCATCCACGCTGCCAGGGAAAAAGCTTGAGCACCACTGGTCAAGACCTGTGCTTGTTGAAGCTGAAATTCAGAAAGGCTGGTCTGAAGATATTTGTAAAGAATGAATGTAGACTCTCCTTAGGTCATGGTGAGGGAGCTATAGAGTGAATCTTTTTGTAGTTACAAAAACTGAAATTACTGAGGGTTTTTCTTTTATATTTTCTAGATTTCTTGACAACTAGTACGAAAGCAAGGATTGCAACACAGGAATGTCTCATTTCTAGAAATATCCGAGGCATATAGTGTGCATCTGTGTCCCTCTGTCCACCTGACAACTCATTACTCCGCAGAACCTGAAACAGACAGATGTAACACAAGCTCAGGCAAGGAGCATTTTTTCAAGAAGTGGTTCCCAATTCACTAAAACAGGGACAAAAAAGACTGGGATTACAGTAAACAGATGTAGCTTGGAGCAAAGGAGTCTACTAGAAGCTGATAAGTGATGATGAGCAGCAGGACTTCAGATGCACTCCACAACAGGAGAGACATAGTTGGCTGTGTGTGTGTGCATGTATGCGCGTGCGCACGTGACACACACACACACACACACACACACACACACACACACACACACACACACACACACACACACAGCTTTACTTAATGTGGCAAGGCTCACTTAAGGGGGTTATGAAAAAATAGGGATGACATTTCTTCATCCACCTCATCCCCCTGCTGCCAAGCTGCACATGAAACAGTACTGTAAAAGCCTCCATTTAGTGGAAGCTTTGGAGAATTAATCCAGTAGCTCCTGGACATACAACAGGAGCAGGAGGAGTGATGCTGACAATGGGTCTCCTGCCTGCACAGCTACAAGTGTAGCCTCCAGTCTCATCCATGCAAAGCCCTTTGCCATCACTTTCTCTCCCTACCATCATACCTGCACTTTCCCTCCCCCTAGCCAGAACTCAGGATTTATGCTTTGGTTGCTCAGTCCTAGTCATGCTACAGCAAAGACATGGCAACACAACAACTGCAGCAGCACTGCGCTGCCCAGGTCCCCTTTTCAGCTACGTAAAGCCTCAAGCAAGATCTTCAGGCACAAACTAAATTGTAATTTTTACTTGAGCGAGCACTGTTTCTTGCACAAACATCATCACAGTTCCAGGTAAAATCTGTGCCCTTTAGCAGAAGGAAGTGGTCAGAGCCATTTCCATTTTCTTTAATGTTCCAGGAAAAAAAAAGTAGCTGTGTTCACTCAGTTTTTCAATAGGAAAAAAACAGAGTGTAAGGTTTTTCCCTCACTAGTGCAGAGGGAGTCTTAATCCCAGAAGCAATTTCCACAGCACCATCTCATACTTCTGATTCAGAAGGCAGAGCAGAGACAGCCAATAGAAAATGAATGTACCTACCTTAGTCCCGACAGACTTTTAAATAAGTATTCATTGGGATACCCCACACTACACCACAACATGGAAAATCTATTCCAGGGGTCAGAAACCCCTGGTACGCACGCAGAGCATGGCACATGAGGCCATTTTGCTCGACACGCCATAGACAGCCCCAGTTTTGGGTAGCTGCTGCTGGTGACAGAGCCTGATGTGCTCCCAGCAGGGCTTGCAGCATCCCAACTACCTGCTGGGAGCAGTCCAGACTCCCAACTGGCAGCAGCTACCCAGAGCTGGAAGGCTCCAAACAGCTGTGCTGGGCTCCAAATCCCCAGCTTCAGCTCTGCACTGGCGCATGCACATGCACCTTGGAGCCGACAGTGGGGGAGGGGCCAGAGGCAGCGCACTCCCTGTCTCTCGCCCACTCCTGGCACAGAGCTGGTGACTGGGCTTCAGAGCCCAGCTCAGCTGTTTGTAGCCAGCCTGGGCTTGGGACAGCTGCAGCAAGCAGTAGGCAGGCTGCAAACAGCTATGCCGGGCTCCACTGTTTGTGCATAATGGTTGAGAGATGCCCCGGCACAGCTTGTGTTGAGCACATTATGAGCACAAGAGCAGGGAGTTACCCCTGTAGCACGGGAAAAGTTTCAGTGCAAGATCAGAGCCCGCCAAAACCTTGCAGCTGCACCAGCAAGTGCATGCTTGCAATTGACTCATGTTAAATTATGCATGCGTGTCGGTCAGCAATTGGCCCGCTGACTGAATAAGAGGCTTGGGCGATGCTCACCCAAAGCAGAGGAGGAGACATCCACGTGCGTTTCTAAGCCACGCGCAAGGCCTGATCAGCCAACAACTCCCCGCCGGATTCATCTGACGCCCCATACCCTGTGTGAGTGTGAGCTTCTGTGTGCCCGAGTTCCTGTTTTGAGTTTTGTAACTTCAAGGAACGTGCCTACAGCCTAAGGACTGTCAGTAAAGTTTTTCTGCTTCCAACAACCCGCGTGTCTAGCTCTCTAATTCCACACTCCATCAGCGGCCCCATTCCGCCAGCACTTCTCAGCCCCCACACACAGCTCTGGTATCAGCTCCATTCTGGTGGTGACTGCACGGGTATCTAGGGGCAAACAGAAGGGCAGTGCAGCCTGCCCTGAGGTGCGTGTGCAGTCGCCACCAGCAGAGAGCTGATGCAGAGCTGTGGAGCGCAGTACAGCTGTTTGCAGCCTGCCTGCTGCAGCCTCCCAGAGCCTAAGCTGGCAACAAACAGCTGTGCTGAGCTCCGGATCCCAGTCACCAGCTCTGTGCTAGGAGCAAGGGAGAGACTAGGATTGCGCTGCCTCAGGCCCCTTGCCCACTGCCAGCTCTGAGGCACACATGCATGCGCCGGTACAGAGCTGATGCCTGGGCTCTGAAGCCTGGCACAGCTATTTGCAGCCTCCTGGCTGCAGCCAGAGCTGGCTCTAGGTACCTTCTGCCAGCCAAGAGCCCGGGTGGCTCCTAGCAGGCAGCTGGGACACTGCAAACCCTGCTGGGAACAGCCAAGGCTTCAGCAGCTACCCAGAGGTGGAGTACTATTGACAGCGATAGAGTTCAGGCTGGGGGGGACAGAGGCAGCAGGGCTGGGAGGTAAGGGGCACAAGCAGGGCTTCCATGTACCCCCTGCCCTCATTTTGTTTTTCTGGCATGTCAGCACTCTGGCACCTTCCAGGGTAAGCATTGTAGTGTTTTTCAGGACTCTGGCCAGAAGATGCTGCCTATCCCTAGTCTATTCTAAGTTTGCAGGGCTCACTTCTGTTCTGCTGATGAGAAGTGACAAAGCGGGTATTGTAGAACTAAAGCCATTCCACCATGAACTCTGGGCAAGCTACTACAAGGAAGGAGGGCATAACTAAGTGCTTGGGCTGAAACTGGAGAACAATTAACTGGAACTCTTTTTAAGGCGTTGTTTCCTTTCCAAAAGAGCTCACACCACCAGACCTGCTTTTGTAAAGGTTTCACTCTTTAGTCTGAACGAAAGCGTGGGGTCAAAAGGAGCACTTGACAGAGGCCTGTAAACATACTTACCATCTAATCCTACCATGCACCAACACAGCCAAAGAACAGTTCCCTCTTCACACCTGCCCAACATATGCAGCACAGTCACCTCTGGAAACTTTATTGTTTTAATGAAGTCACAGTATTTTCCCCTGAAATACAATGCATCACCAACACCACAGCTAAGACAAAATCCCGGAACAATCCTAGAGTACAGACAGTTACTCTTCAGCTGTATTAAGGAAAAGAGCTAGAGGTCTCCATAGGTTACCAAATTCACTCCCCACCCATCCACACATTTCTCAGATGCAAGTCCTTCCCCTTGTATTGCAGGCTGTCAGGCCAGGGGTCAGGAAAGAGAGTTCAAGAGAGTGGACTTGCATAGTTTTAAAGGGAACAATGCTGCTCTGGCACTTCACACCTTGGCAACAGAACCAGAAACAGCTTCATAGACCCTTGTATCACCCAACGGGCTAAACCAGTCCAAACTTTCTAAAGGAGTCTAAAGATTTTATATCAATCTTGTCCTCTTCTCTCACCCTATCACTTCTCCCGTCCCTGTCCCAAAATAGAGCTCAGGAGTTTGTTTGATCCCTAACTTATCTTGGACTAACCAGATAGCTAGTAGGGCCAGAATAGGACATTGTTTTCACTACTATCCCCAAGAACCCCTTTTTCTACCTAGCTCTGATCCTCAACCAGCTATTAACCCCACCTTTGAACCATGCCTGTTTCTTTAATTGTAAAATAAGGATACTCCCCTTTCCTAGTGTTTGAGAACATTAAGTTCAAGTTTCTACTCACAGCTCTTAGTACCTCTGCCAAAAATCAGATGGCTAGGAGGCACTCAGTGTTTTATGTGAACTTAACCCTTGTGCTTCTGAATCTGCTGTCCAGTTGTCCTAGAACCAAGGAACATTAACTTTCTGGTCATCTTCAGAGCCAACGACTCTGGGTTGTAGCCCTTGCTCACAGAAGAGTAATTAAAAGTGGCATTGGACAAAGGTAGCTGCCCCTCAAAGCCCCAACAGCCCACTTCTAAGCAGACACCATTCTGCTGTGGTATTAAATACAAAGAAGCTTTTGTAGGCAACAGCTTACTTCCTCAGATGCTAGGAATTGCAACAACATCACAGCAGCATCTTCAACTTTACAGGTGTAGAAGTACTCTAGCTCTAGTATCTTTGAGGGACTTTCCCAGGGGATGGCATGTAGACCCCTTTCTATCTAGAGCTACATTGCGGCAGAACCAGATGCATACACTAGTTACAGACACCAGCTAAACACTGGTGCCAGGAAGAGCAGCTGACACTTTGATGAGCAAGAGAAAAACTTCCTACCTCTTGGTGACAAATCAGGCTGAGTGTCCTGCGCTCTCATGCTCATACTGCATTTATCCAGAAAGAGGCAGACACTTCCTCTTGGAGGGCAGTGTGCAGTTGCCTGAACACACCCCCAAATAAGGGCAATCATTTTGATACAAAGCACAGCCATTTTCTGTAGGCTGGCTTGAAAAGAGTGGCTACCAATGCAGCAAAACACACTTTTGCCAAGGCTGAAGGAAATATTGATAAATGGGGTAGGTGGAGAGAAAATAGTTATAGTAAAGGCACTAGGTTTTTGATATGTTGGTCTCTTTATCAGAGACACAGGCTACTTCTCCGCTAGGGCAGGTCAGTGGCTTTGACTGCAGAAGAGGCTGCCGGTGAGGAGTCTTCTCTTGAACTCACTCCAGAGGAGGTCTCTCTCACGATTTGCTCTCTTCATGAAGCCCCGGTTTTCCTGAGCCCGTCTAGACAGGTATGGCAGCACCTCATTCACAGGACCATAGGGGACATACTTGTAGACAGGGAAACCTGCCTGACCTGTGAGAAGAGAAATCTTGTTATCTTAGACCAGTGGTACTCAATGTATGGCTCCCAAAGTGATCACATCTGGTCTGCAGCATGGGAGGCCAATGGCATGCATCTTAGGCTGATGCATCCCTTTCCCTGCCCTACAGTGTGCTGCTGCTCTCCTCCACAGCCCTCTGCTCTCTTCCTTATGGCAGACTGCTTAGTCTTTCTCTTTCTTTCTCCCTTCCCCCACACCTAGACAGAGGCTGCTTACTATAGGTAAGCTCTCTCCCACTGACATTGGCAGCCCCACCTCCTTCCCTCCTGCACACCATGCCTAGCAGCCACCACTGCCAAAAGAGTGCTGGCTCAGTGAGGTGGGTAACAAGTGGCCTGCAATTCTAAAAGAACCACTACACCTTAAGCAATACTTTTAGCCATGCAAAAGTTAACAGGAGTTCATTGACCCCTGAGCTATGTCTACTCACACTAGCTACCGAATCCAACTTCCTGAAGCATAGCTCATTACATCTTTAAAGTGCCCATTAGAGCAAATACCCTTGATACCACAATGTGTATACCACTTCCATAGAGCTTCTGCACATGTTGCTTAGCTCACCTGTTCCTGCCCTGCACAAGCTAAACCTGAGAAATAATGGAATCACAGTGAGGGGGGACTCTGCCCCTACCTAAAGATAGATCAAGAGGAGTAGTGCAGGAGGTCTCTGCCTCATTTCCAGGTTTGATGTGCATGACGATGGAGAATATAGGCAGGATATGCTTTTATTAGTACATTCAGCCAAGGAAGCAGTACAAACAAAGTCCCATAAGCCCAATGGAAAGCTAAATCACAGCAGAAAACCATCTAGCTTCAATCTCACAAGTGAAGGCCTCGATTTTTGGCAACAGCTCTTCTGCAAAGACACCAAATGGTCATTTAAGACCATCTCTTTTTGCTGCTCCTTTTTGCTTGTACTACAATCAGAGTGGGCTTGTGGCTCCTCCAGCTCATTCTTAGAGCAGAGATTCAAAAAAAAAAAACCCCAAAAAACATCCCACACCACAAGAGGTAACAACAACTGAAAAGTGGAAGCAGCACAGGCAGAACTTATACATGCTGCTCTGGGAACAACACAAAACTGGAAAATAATCTTGAGAAACCAAATCAATGACTCTCAAAAAGACAACTGCTCAGGCAAGGGAGAAGCAGGGAAACCCAGAATGCAGAGCTGAGTAGGATAAAGCCAGACTTAGAATGATTCAAATAGGATTCCCTAGCTAGGGAACCCTAGAAAGTAGTCCATACTGAGAAAAGCGCGAAGACCAAAGGAGCAGCCCAGTGCAGAGGGAGGCTCCACTGGGATTTCCCCATACCTGAAACCTGGGGAAAAATAGGAGAACAGGACAAGGCCTGAGAAGGCTCGTGGCTCAAAGGAGGAAGAAAGGAATTTCCAGCAGCAGGACAGCTGGACTAATTCAAGAAGTACTCACAAGTACTGCAGAACTAACAACATAAGCATAACATGTTTCATTCAGAGTGCTAGTGGGAGAGTAACTGAATTGGAAGACATTATTCCAGGCAAGGAAAGGGCATGAAAGACTCGTGTGGCAATAGAGAGTTTCTGTATGTTTGTGTAAATCAATTTCTTCCTTGCAACTAGGCTTCAAGAGGTTAACACTTCCCAGACATACATGCTGGGCTGGGAGTAGAGGACACATAGTGCAAGGGAGATCACTGATTAAAAAAAAGAAAGAAAATGAAAAAAGGAAGTAGAATTCTGGCTGCATGTCAGAGTGGCCAGTTGCAGCAACAGGAAAGTGCCATATTGTGAAGAGTGATGTACTGTGGGGATACCTGAAAACCAACCAGTTGTGTCACAGGATGCTTTGTCCCCACACAACAGTGAACCAGTTTAAAAATAGTACCTGATTTTACAGGTACACTTCTGAACCACTCTAGGTGGCTTTAAACCAGTTTACCAGGCCTGCATGTTCATCTGCTTCAGGTTCAAAAATCACATTTAAACTTTTAAGTGTTGTGTCCACTCCCTCATTAGCACAGCCCCTTTTGCCAGATGACAAGAAAGCCATTCAAGTACCTTTGCACTCTTCACCTATGCCAGTCCAAGCAGTCAGACCACAGCAGAACCAGTGCCCCTGGACCACAAGACAGCTATACCTACAGCCCTGTGTCTACTTAATATCATGCTGAACCACACCTTCATCTTTCCCTTCCTCACACCAAGTGCAGAAGGATCCTGGTGATAGGCAACAGGTATTAATGCTGGTATTGAAAAGGAGGAAGCCTGCTTTGGGCAAAACCTATCAAAAGGGAGGGGTCTCTGTTAAGATGGCACATTCATTTCCTCTTCATTTCCTCTTGAGCACCAGGACCTTCTAGAAGTGCCAGATGCTTACCCAGTGGGAAGGTGATCTGGTCACACATGCCCAGCAGCTGCCCAAAGTACACCTTTTTCTCTGAGGGATGGATCTCAAGCTCAGTCATCCTGTAAATAAAGGACTAGTTACATCAGAAAGGATGTGCAGATCCCAGCAGAACAAGCAATGCCCCAGATACCAAGCACAGAGGGGAGATTTGATCAGGGAAACTTGCTCCACCTTTCCTATAAGCCACCTAAAAGGCACAAAAAAAAGCAAACAGTACTGCTTTCCAGAAGTAAGAGCTTTCAAGCTCTTGACTCAGCTCATTCTAGAAATCTGCATTGCCCTCCCAGACATCCAGCACATCATAGAACCCAGCTGGGCCTGTTCACTATCCCAGTGCATTCTGCTTTGCCTGTAGGCTGTCCCTAGGACAGCAGGCCTGCCTACTCCCATTGCTACGCCCACAACACACACACTGCCAGACAAACTGATACCCAGAGGCCAGAAGTCGATGCAAGAGCGGGCATGCAACACCCTTTACTAAAAGTTGCTTCTGCCAAGCTTGGGTTTTCTTATCAGCTAGCCATCTCAGAAACCCAAGATAGTTAAAACTCTCAGCCAAGTCTCTTGACTGTACTGGAAAGCAGTCCCAGCCATGCACTAATTCAGCTCACTCCCAGTCATATCGCTAATGTTCTGCATGCATGTACAGAAACAGTATTTATGAGCTGCATACATACAGCAGCAACACTGTGCAAGTCTCACGTACATGACTTTGCTGCTGGACATACCTAGCCCTAAGTTCTTTTCTGGACTAGTCCATGTTATTACTATCCTGAGTCCCTCCCCACAGGCGCCAACCTGCAGTTCTCACCCCACTTCTTACAGGCCTGACAGCTCCTACTCTTGCCTTATAGTCACATGAGTTGAAAGTGCCTCTACCTTCTAAGAGTGAACTTCACTGTGTCCTCATTGTGTGAAGCCACCATTACGTTGGCCTTCCAGTTGTGCTTGATTTCTTCAAGAATGTAGTCCAGACACCTGAAGGATAGAGCTTACAGGGGTAAGTGGAAGTTACCTAGGATCCCACCCCCTGGCACAGAGGCAAGAAAGAATGCCTAGGATCCTATCCCATACACTAAGAGGGTTCTCAGCTCAGATAGTCTTACTACCTGTTGTACATCTCATTTGTCTTTTCATATGTGGCATTAATAGGATCCTCATAACCTATCTGGGCGGCTCGGTTTCGTTCTTGTTCCATGTAAGCCCCTCTCACAAGCTTGGCTCCAAAATGCCAGCCCTCCCGACGTGAGAGTTCCACATCCACAGTCACATTATCATATGCCTCCTGCAATGAAGGGAGAAAAAGAACAGTCCTGTAGCCTGAAGTTCCCCTTCTTATGCTACCGCTCAGCAAAAAACCAGCTATACGCATGGGTTTGCAACTAATGGTCACTGGCTTGATCAGGTCCACAAAATGATTGAATGCAGCCTGTAGGAGCAAAGGGTGGGGGCAAGCAGAGGTTTGGGGGAAACAACAGCAAGCAACTTAACTCAGCATGACCCCCTACTAACCTGCACCATGCCACTGACTCCTCCACAGTCCTCCCTGCTCCACCCCACGTGACAGGAACTGCTTACCATCATCATTCAATTCATCCCTCCCCAGTGCTGTTGGGGATAGGAATTGATGGCATGTGACAGAGGCAGAAACAGATGACTTGGATGCTGCAGAGGGAGGCAGTAGCTGGCAACAGCAGCAATGGTCAGGAGGGGAGGGTTGTGATGGAGAATATAAAAAGAAACATAGGTGGCTGGGTCACATGCACTTAGCCCACTGCTCTATAAGGTTACCAACTTCTAAGCCAAGCAGTTGCTCCCACAGCATGGAGCAGAAATCCCAGTCTGCTCCACATGGAACCAGCCCACTGCCCCCAAATGGCTCTAGGAGCCACACATTCTCCCAAGCCTGGCCAGCCTCAGTGCCTCTTGCCGCAGGGCTTCATTCCACCACCCACCATGGCATCCTTTGTTGCAGAGAGCTTCTTCTGGCTACCCTGCATAGGTCCTGCATGGACACTGACCTTCCTGTCAGCAGTGGCAACTGTATGCCCTCACCTTCAGGTAGCACTGGTAAGTATTGAAGATAACTGCTTTGCTGACATTGAATCTGCGCTGCATCTCCAAGGTAAGCCGGCTGATGGCTGGCTGGAAGTAGCTCTGCTCAGCATCCACCATCAGTCTCACTCCAGTCTCCATAGCTTTCTGGATAGAGAAGGACATTTGAGTCAGGCCAAAAGTAGGGAGTGATATAGCACAAGAGCACTGCATGGAATTCATAGCGAAGGCCCCGAATATTTCAGGACCAACTGACATGTGGAGCAACAGTGCCATCACAGTCGCTCTGCAAGGCTATTGTCTAGTTCTCCAGAAAGTACACTCCAGCTTCATAGGTTGGAAAAAAGGCCAGGGAAATTTCCCACCAGGACAAAGTAGTGGTGCTAGCTGGGTCTCACTCCAAACCTTGGCAAGGACATCCATCCTCTGCAACATTCGCTTCATCTGCAGATCCTCCTCCTCGGTGAAGTGTGACAACAGAGGCTCCAGCTGACCAGTCTGAAAACAGAAACACCAGGGCCTCAGCACCACAAGTACTGCAGGGAACCCTTACCATGGACAGGGATGAACACAAGGGTCCTGGACAAAAAAAGTCAGCCTAGGAGTTCATGAGGCCATCCCACAGCATTTATACCAAGGCAACACAGTGTGCTGAACCACTTATTGAAAGACAGAAAAGGTCATGCACACAGGGCCACTGGCATGGCCAGCCAATCCCAGTTACTCCACTTGTGCACCCATGGCCTTAGTTAAGGGCTAGGGCAAGGCAGGGGCCTAGTGTATTATTCTCATAGTGTAATTGGGAGAGAGAATCCTAGTCTTGCTATCACTACCCCAGACACTTCACTTGCATCAAAACCTGGTATGTCATTGCAGCTGGGCCTCCACTCCCTTCCCCTCCCCACCAAATCATAAACACCTCTTATCAAAGTAGCAGATAAAGCAGTTATAGTGTCTTCTGTGGTCAACTCTGCGAGACTGCATTGAGTGCATTGCTACAGGGCCCTGTAGATGGCAGCACACTCCACATACAGGCAGACCAGCGCTAACAGGAGCCTTCCCAGAATGTCATGCCCAAACCTGGGCTATTCCATCCCCATCCCTTACAACTTGGCTGGTTACACAGATCCATCCATCATCATGGCTGGGACAGCATTCGAAGCTTCCTAAGACTACCTCTGCTCAGGCCAGCATTGTTGCTACAGAATTAAAGACTGGACCATCTAGCAACACCTCTCTCTGACAGTAGACAGAGCACAGCTAAAAGCACAGGAACCCAGCTCTCCTGCTTACTGAGGGTGTGACTGCAACTGAGAATTGTGCTTTAGTTAGGAACTGTGGGAATTGGAACCCATGTGCAGAACTGGGGGACAGACAAGGCCCCCTCAAGACTCAATCCCCCATTTCAGAAGGATGGATTCCAAAAACCACTCCAGCCAGGCTATTCCCATGCCAAACCCTGCTCAGCGTGTGATGGTACCTGTGACAACATCCATTCTTTGGAAATTCCAGTCCAAATGTCTGGCCCTCCATGAAGATGGTGATTGATCACAGAAGTTCTAGCTCTCCCCAGGATCACATCCTCCTCTACTAGCCAAGCTCCTGACTAGACTCCTCCACACTCAGCTGACAGCAAGGGCATAGCCAAAACCAGTCACCAGTTCTCTCCCATTCCCTTCCCACCTGCCACCTCCCTTCTTCCTATCTTTGCCAGCATGCCCAAATCTATAGCACTCCCGTGACAGCTCAGGAAAGAGCTCTCTCACTTCTGCCTGCCCTAGATGTGAACCCTGGTTTAGCCAAGAATGGGCCTGACAGCATGCCTATAAGCAATGCATGTAGGCAATCAGAGCAACCTGTGACAGCTCCTGGTCTATACCTATCACCCCTATCTCCTGATGTTCTAGCCACTTCAATTTGAAGTGTCCCTTCTCTCTGCGAGTGTCTCCAATCTCTCTACAGCCCAGTTCTACAATATTTGATTTGCACAGTATGGTGGTTCCTCACAAGTCATTAACTTAAAAGACTTGCCTTGGGTCTGTCTTCACACACCTGACAAGACCCAAACCTAGGCCCCTGGGGCTTTGCTTTTCTTGCAACAATTGCTTGTGATGTCAGCAAGGATAAGCTCTGAACACCTATAGTTAGTGTGTTCCTGGCAGAAAGGAGGGGAGACTGAAGACTGGGCTCCCAATGCAGAAGATAACCTACGTTGTTAGGACATAATGTAAGGAGTGGTAGGATGCTTCTGAGGAACATAGCAGGAGTCACAATAAAAATGCCCAACATGTAAACCTATTAAGGAATAATGGCTCATCTCCAGTATTTGGGAGTTCTAAAACAGCCAGCTTAAGGCATTGAAGAGTTCAGCATAGCAACTATCCTTCCATGTACCAGATTCCCACCCCGCCCAGGATCATCACTATGGGATCGCCCCAGCACCAATATCTAACCTTATTTATTGCTTTCCAGAAGAACACCCTTCAGAAAGTGGTGCTAACTCACCTGCAAATTTGGGACAAGCAGCAGCTCTGAGAGTTTCATTCGGCTGTCAATCATGCTGTTCCAGTCCAGCAGATCCACAGTACTATAGCCAGACAGAATTGTGTGAGTGCCAGTTCCAGGTGAGCTGCTGACACAGCTCTAGACGCATTCCAGCCCAGACTGCTACCGGCTCATGTACTCTGCGAGCAACACGAATCAGCTGCTCTTCTTGCCACCAGGAGAGGTGCTTAGACTAATGCATGTACCAACTCAGTGAGAGACTATAGAAAATGGCTCTCAATAGTGAGGATACAAATCTGGCACTGTTACTAGCCACAACCTTGCAGAGTAGCAGAGTGGACCTTGATGACAACGCTCAAACTTCACACCCTACAGGTCGGTTCATACATTCCCCATGGACTAACTCTGTTGCAGTGTTATTTCCACCATCCCCCGAAAATTGAGCCAGCTCTAAACCCTTTCCCTGAAACAATGCTCTTGTATTCAGTTAGTGGACTCTAAGGCTTCCTTATGCAGTATCCTACTGAAACACATGCAAAGATAGAGATAGGAACCTCTGGGTCCTTCTCCCAAGACACCCCATTCCCTTCCTCAGGAAGACTCTCATTAGAGAGAGCTTACCCCGAGACACCCAGGTTCTCGCCTGTGAACCAGTCCTCACTCTCGATTTTGGTTGCAATCCCAAGCTTGGCCAGAGTCTCCTGCCAATAGGAGAAGAGTAGATCAGAGTCTCTTTCTTTTGCTTCCTGTGCTTCAGGAGGCATTCAGTACATATTATGGAGGCACCATTCTTATGGAATCTACCATGGGGGAGGCCATACCTACCCCTTGAGCCAGGTAAGTCTGGGCATAAGAGGAAAAGGGGCAACAGAACAGGAATGGTTTTATTGGTAACTGTACCACACTCAGGGTCATCAGGCCTGAAACAAGAGGTTTCTTCCAAGGTCCCAAGAAAATATCACAGCTCCTAAGAGAAATATGGGAAGCAAAATTTCCCCATACAACCCACCCTAGGAAGGGGGCATATCCCGAGTAGAAAAGACTTGTCTTCATCAGCAACTTTAAAAGCCAGAAACTCACCTGCAGCTTCTTTACCTCCAGTTTGGTCTCTAGTGCAGCCAGACCTGCCTTGCCCTGCTCTGCAGCCATCTGGTGAAAGAACCTCCTCCACTTGACCAGCACTTCAGAGAACTGCAGCTGGGAGATCATACAAAGTGAGCATCTGCACCAAGATGCACAAGAACAACTTAGAGCCTTCCTTCAAAGGGGCCATGCACTAGTGGGGCTATATGCTCAGTCAAGCTGTCTGCAAGCAGCACCATGCTGAATGAAGAGTAGTCAGACAGGCCTGGAGAGGTTGCATAGAGATACTGCTCCCACTGGCATGGCACTGAATTCTTATCCTACCATTCCCCTTTGAGTTGAGGTCAATGTCCCACTGTAACCCTTCCTCACTTCCCTTACAGGTACTAGGAAAGGGTATCACTTATACCTCAAAATGTAGACCTAGCCATGACCACATTCTCAAATCCATATGTATAGAACCTTTTCTGGAGCATGTGAGGCCACTGGTACTACAAAACGTTTCAGAGATGTACAGTCTTCCAAACTGCTGCCCAGTCAGCCCCCATGGAGCCTAGCTAGCACTAGCTATAGAAATACCATTTCCCAGTGTGTGCTGGGCATGAATACAGAGGAAGTATTCTGCTCAGGGGCTCTCCCCCTGCGCCAAAGTGATACCAATAAGAGACCTAGGTAAACCTGTCCCAGTTGTTCTGACCTTGCAAGAGATGCCTCTGTCCCTTTCTACAGTTCTCCATGGCACAAAAGAGCATCTTCCTAAGCTCTTATCTGAACAGCCTACACAAATTCAGTGTTAGCCTGAGACCACTTCACTGATACCTGTGACCAGTCACTCACCAGGAACTGTGGCCTTCCTAAAGCTGTCAGTTTAATGGCTGAAAAACCATCTTCACAGACGCCACCTAAACAGAAACAGAGGAACACTAAAGTAGCTGACAAGTTCATAACTCCTCAGCAGGAAAGGGAAAGCAGCTCCCCCATCTTCTAGTGCTAAGAGAATCCACTAGGTACTATAAGCCAAAGAACCTATGAATTTCAGAAAACCTATATGGCCTGGCAATGCAACCCTTTGCCCCTACTAGTTACCCACTGGAAACACCAATAAACTCCACCATGATCTAATCTCTGCAGAGGATCACATGGTACCAACCTATTTACACCAGATGGCAACTGCAAAGCTCTGGGTGATGGATGGTTAAGCAGTTTGCTGGGGGAAGGCACTGACAGATGTCTGGACAAAAGGGACAACACATGGATCACCTACCTGAGGCCTCAATACTGCTCAGAAATGTCTCCATGTGCTGGTCACACTTTGCTTCATCAGCATAGAAGTAAGTGCGGGCACTGATGACACCACCCCGGCGATCCCCAAAACCCCTGTGCACACGATACTGCTTCTCTCTCTGCTCTGCACCTACACAAATAGGGAGAGTGGATTACAGACAGGTGAGAGATGAGGGGTGGGGGTGAAGAGGGGCAGGGAAAGAAGGGAGGACCAAAAAAAGCTCACATATCTCTATCAGACTCTCCCTGGAATCCTTGCCCAGCTTGTGGCAATCTCCTACCTAGGTTCACTGAAGCCACATCTTTCTAGCTTAGCTGCAAACAGACAACACAAGAATTACAAAGCTTGTGCTTGGCTTGTACTATGCAGGGGTCAGCCTGGACAAAGCTAGCGAGCCCTCTCTGTTGCCACTGCTCTCAGTTCTTTCACAAGAGAATCTCATCCCAAATAATCCCACGCAATTTTTAGTTTAATGCCTCTCTTCAGTCTATAAACAGACCAAGTTAAAACAAGTTTCTTTCAACCCCTGGACTTGCAGCATGCAGGTCCCTGTTGAGCAGGGGTTAAAGGGGTTGGCCCAGCCCTTGCGCAGGTTGGGGAGAGGGTGGTGAGCGAGTTCAACCATAGTGGACACTTGCCTATCTAGAGTTGTCACTCACCTCCCATCTCCTTTTCAGCTGCAGAGGTACAGGACCTAGGAAAGGAAACAGATGGGTGAGACAGAAGACAGTGCCTTTCCAGACCCTACTGAGGCATAATAGCCAACATACCCTCTTTGGCTCCTCTGAGTAAACCTAACAGAACTAGGAGGACACTGCTGTTAGCTTAAACTTCCCCTGAGATTCTGGTGCTTCTCTCCAACAACTTCCCTTCATATAAGCTATTCTCTAATATGCTTCTGGCTCCAGGGCATTTCGCCAATAGGATAGCTTCAAAAGATACCACTAGACTAAAATCCGAGCAGAAGTTAGTCACATATACTTAAAAACCCCGATTGTAAAAGTAAAACTCACAGGGGCTCCAATAAGTTAGTAAATGTTATTCAAGACACCGATCCCAACCCAAGGTGCAGCCAGATCTTGTGTGCTGGCATGGTTCTCAGATGAAAGCCAGGTCCCCCACTGGTACTGTAGAGTAATCAAGGGAGCCAACCTGTCCACACATCAGAAGTTGGGAGGTAGGGCCCAGTGACTCAGCTGTCAGGTGGAAGCTTCTTCTAAGGGGGAAGTGGTACAAATCACCCCTTTTTCATATCAATGGGATCTTGATTCTATGTGATGCTGGTCTGTGTTCTCTACATGGGTGAGAGGGCCTTGGTGAACAGGGCAGGAGCTCTATTTCACAACAGTACACCCCTGCCACATGAGGCAAGGGATATGGTTCCAGGCTTTACCATATTCACTTCTACTGCTTTTTCCAGATGAGGGAGAGAGGTTAGTGATAAAGCCCCCATACCCTACTTAGCTCTTGTTCCTTTGTTTTCTTTTGGGATTGTTAAAATTAGAAATGATTACATACTAAAAACCATGTCTCTCAAAGACTACTTAAGAAGATATTTAAAAATACCCACACCAGGAGATTACAGCTATAGATTAAACACCTCAAAACTCTAGATACCCTACAGTTAGTTTTCCTGTCTAACATGCAGCTCCAGGGCCTAACGACCAGCTCTCTGTAATAGGGATGAGACATTCATTACATTTGAGCTGCCAAAAGTTACAGTAAGGAGTACGCAAGGAGGCACAGGGTTCAGTTGGCGAGGAGCAAAGTCAGATGTGGGTTGATATACTGATGACTGGATGCAAAATATTTAATAGTTGCCTCATTCTCTGGTTCCTTGGGGAAAAACTTGATAAAAATTGCGCAATTAGAGTCTACCTTAATGTATATGCACTAGTGGGCTGAATTAAGGCAGGCATACATTTAAACACTCTAACTTCAGAAGCTTAACTGTTATTTATTGTTATTGTTACTATTGTTTTACTAGTTTCTTTAATATATACCAAGTGACAAATTCCTTTCAACTCATCAGCAAAGCTGGACAGTTCAGTCAAAAGGGCAGTCTAGGATTTTGTCTTCCCTGAGTTAGCCAATAGATAAAGAGAGAAACCAAGATTGCTGGTGCCTGGGGCTCGTCTTGGGACCCCAGTGGGACTTGGCAGTTGCTCCAGCTTGTCAAACTATGGAGGGAAGGGCCCATACTGGTAAGTAGGAGTGAATGGAACCTGCTTTGTGGACTCAGCATGACCCCAGGCTTGTGTAAAGGATTGCATTTAGCAGTAGAAATGCTTAATAAATATTATATTGCTGTAGCAGTAATACTCAGATCACAGCTTCAAGGCACAAGTGGCTCTTCAACTTGTAGTTCTTACCACCCCTCTCCATAACTTCCCCCATGATTACAGCATGCATCTTTCCTGCATTGAACAATGCAATACACGAACTATTAGTTAGAAAGAAGCTTCCACTTAAACTGCTTCATGCCAAGGACTTACTATTCTCCTTTAATCCCTAACTGGACTTGGACAGCCACTTGAAGTTCACACCTTTAACCTCAAGGTAAAGAGTCCCAGGGAAGTAAAACCACCTTCCCACCTCTCCCATTGGGAAATGGGCCAAACCAAAGCATGCTCTGGTCCCCCAGGTAGCATCTCATACTAAAAAACCAGAAGTAAAAGAGCCTTTGACCCGATGCCAAAAGGCTTGCTTAGGCTTTGGCATTTATGCTTTGATAAGGAACACGGTCCCCTACAAAGAAGAAAAGCATCAGGGAGTCTGAACTCATCCCAGTAAGGGATTCAGAGGTTGAGCTCAGACCTTGCTATATTCCCCTGCTAATGGCTCATCAGGAACAGCCAAAGCTTCCTGGGTATCAAGATGAAAAAAAGAGACCTTTAATTTGGTCTCCATGTCTGGACATTGGAGGGTGGAAGAGTTTAGCAAGTTTGAAGCTCACCCAGTGGTAACAAGCACCAAGCATTTGCTTTTCACTTTTTCCCAGAGCCTCAATATCTTGGGTAGCTATCTATCAGATGCATTTTAAGCTGCAATGGTGAATCAGGCTGATTTCTTACATGTGCAAAGAGCTTTGACAATGTTTAAACGGTAAGCTGATGTAACTCCTTCAAATGCAGTGAAGAAAAGTTCTAGCTGAACAAGACAATTTATACCCTTTGTCATGTGGTCTCCAATTCAGTTCAGAAGTCAGTTCTGATCACGTTGTTTAAGCAGAAGTCTCATCCTGAGGCAGAAGCTAAAGCTGCCAAATAAGATAGAGTACACAACAGGGAGGGAAACCCTCCCCCAAACAAACATATTTATTCTAAAACAGAGGGAAATGATGCAATGACTTTCGGGCATCGTACAGACTTCGTACCTGTGCCATGCCCAACTGGCATGCTGAAGTAAGAGATACAAAGAGTGTGTACAAAGTAGGGCTAGAAGGGACCTCAGAAAGTCATCTAGTTCAACTGCCTGCCTCAGGAAGGATCATTTCTATACAACCATTCCATACAAATCCTAATCTAATCTATTAGCAAAACTACAAGGACCAACCTTGTCACACAACTACAAGGCACAGCTTTCTAACCTGCCACAGATAAAGCAGGGGGACAACTGTAGCTAATCTCCTACTGCTGCAAGGGTTGTTAAATTACATTTGAGGGATCCAAAAGGGCCACACCCCTCCTACAGAAGGCATCCCCTGTCCCACCAGCTTGTACCAATCTGATCTAGGGGTAAAATCCCTTTGTAGCTCCAAATGTGATCAGTCTGACCTCAAGCAGAGGGGTATGACCCTCTAGTTAGGGATCTCTGGGTTTAGTCCCAGCAGAAGTACAGAAACTCAAGTCAAACACTCAGACTTGGCTGCAGTCATTACCCAGTGCTTCTGACACAACCGTGGGGAGGGTGTGGGGGGGGGGGGAGGGCAGGCACAAAACCTGACCTATGAGTATAGGAACAGAAGGGGGAAAAATATGAAAAATAGTCCTTCCCAATCCCTGTGGGAAAATGAGCAAAGCCCAGAAGCTTGGGAAATGCCTGTAACATATTAAAGGCAAACAAACCCATAGATTTGTTTGGTCCCTAATCAAAACTTACCCAACCTTTTGAACACCTGTAATGATAGGGATTTCACAACATTCCTAGCCAGTTTTCCACTGCCTCACTGTTCTAACAGAGAAGTAGTTACTAAACCAATAAAAGTAGTGCAAAATTAAGAGATTCCCAACCCTGCTTGCCATGTTCTATCAGTGGCTATAGGAAAGTGATGGCAGTCAACTATACATTAAGTAAAATGTAGATTAAGTAGCACTGTGCAGCATTAAGCTGTTTCCAACAGGCATGCTAACTCAGAGCTGGTAGGTTCCTGGAGGACACAGCATGATCTCCTCCTACCAAAACCTCTTGGCTGTGGCTGTGAATGTGCAGATAGCCCCACTTCTCCCAACATAAAGCCCTATGTCATGTGCATGTAACATGTGCTGACCATATGTCAATATATAAGCTCCAGAAGACAAGCCATTTACAAACAAGGTTGCAACATGGTAGATATAGGGACAGACAGAGATTAACATGCAGTTGAGTCAAATACTGCCACCTACCAAGAACACAGATATTACATGAAGGACATAGGACTAGATTTATAGCCCTGGTTTAGTGACACTGTACAGCTACTTCAGTCATCTCTTGGCCAGTCCCCATCAGAGTACTCTGCATTCCTTAATTGCTTTAAAGCGAGTCCTGTGCACTCCAGATGGGATTAGTTACACCTCAGTCACCCTGCTTAAAAGGCTGCCAGGTGAAACTTGAATTTGTGCTGAGCAATGGAACAGACAAAAGAGGAAATAATGCATACAGAATGCCCCAAGGCTGGTCTTAGACAGCTTCACCCACTTCCAGAGAGCTCATTTAGAATCTGGAAGGCTGCAGATAAGCTTTTTCAAAAGTAAACTGCCCGCCCAGCCTGTGCCAAGCTACACTCATAGCATACCAACCCAAGGGCAACCTTATCAAAAACAGCAAGAAAGCTGCCTCCCCTTTACCACCACCAGTTTATCAGGGTAGACAGTACTTGCAAAGAGGAGGGTAACACAAACCAGCACCTGAAGGGTAACAGCTTCCGCAAGGCAATTGCCAAGTCCCTGGAGGCGCCTTGCATTCATGCCACAAAAGCTGTTCAGAAAAAAAAAAAAAATCAACCTGCAGTTCAGCAGCTACAGCGGAATGAAGCCACTATTCTACTGCTTAGCCATCTTGGGACACTCTGTACAGTACCCACTAAGGCAGGGGTAGGCTATTATTTAGGCTGGAGGGCTGCTTAACAAGTTTTGGTGAGATGTTGAGGGCCACAAGGGTAGCCCCTCCCCTTGATAGGTGCCCTGTCTGATCACCATCCTGGTATCAGAAGTCCCATGCCCTAACCCCTGACCTTTGCCACTTGAAGTCCCTCCCCTTGCTCCTTTTGGGAGAGGGGTTTCCCCGTCTCAGGACCAGGAAAACAAAACAAAACAAAACAAAAACCAAACAAATCATATACTACAAGTCAAACATCTACTATAACATTTTGTTACAAAAATATTATCATCTTGATTTATGTGCGTTTGCGTAGTGTATACAGAGACAACTGTATACTATCTCAAAATAAACTCTTACTCTTGTACATTATGTATGGGGTGTGGATGGGTTTGTACAGGAGTGTGGGTGTGTGCACATGAGGGTCTGGGTATATGGTGTGTGAGATAAATAAGTGGTGATAAACAGTAAACAAACACCAGCAAACTGTACTCGCTGCATGGGGAAACAGCAGGTGCAGCCCAATTAGCCGTGCGAAGCATGTATACAGCAAAATCCCTGGCTCATGCAGCTTGAAAAGCGCGCGAATGAAAGACCTGAGCTAATTAGCCATTGGGGCAGTATAAAAGCAAAGCCCAGGAAAAGGCTACGCAACAACGGAGAGGCCTGATCACCCTTGCCGAGGTCCTGCATCCATGGCTCCCTTTCCCCCCCGGACGCTCCCATCGGATAGGTTGCATCGGATTGGTGTTAAAGAGCTCCCGAGTTCCCTATGGTTGAGGTTTTTTCGGTTGTGGAGATTGGTGTAAAGGGAACTGCCGGCATGGATGTGGATACGAGGCATTTAAGCGCCTCACGGTGGAGTTTACGGAGTTTGTCTATGATGTGTTCTGGTTGTAAGTAAAGTATTTATTTCTTACATTGTCCGCGGATCTTTTGGACGGGAAGAGAAAACAGGGCGAAATGTTCCTGAATCCTTTCATCCCCGGGCTGTTCAAATTAAGGGGTTAACCCCTCCTCTCCAATTCCGCCTCACATGGCGTCACGAACACGATCCTCAGGGCAAAGGGGGAGCGATGGAGACCCTGACGAATTAGTTAAGCAACTGCCCATGGGGAAACCACCATTGGCCAATACCTTACAGGCTCATGTAGTGCATCATCAATGGGGACGAGGTGGAAAAGTGGGAGGCTATGTGTCTATTTGCCCAACTGAGGACAGCGAGGAGCCGCTTTAGGAGTGGGTCGTGTCCGACCTTAGCCCTGCAGCTCTGGGATGTCTTCTTTCCAGCCCCACAGTTCTTTACCACCTGCTCAATATAAGATCAGAGGCATCACACAGGCGCATTAAACCTAAGGGTACGGATGAGTACAACCCTGAGAAGGAATATGATATGTGCGTCCAGTACCTAAAGGAGGGGACCGGTTGTGAAACTTTCCCCGACAAATTTAGATGCCCTGATCTTGAGCCGGGAGGCACTGAGAGTGAAATTCTAATGACACTCCACGAGAATCTCGAGGCTGACGGACGGGACGTGACGGGGTAGACAGGGAAAAAAAATGGAATAAAGGGAAAATGATTAAGGTTCTGTTCCACTCGGTAACCACTTTACTGCGGCACGCCGCGAACCAAGCTAACATGATAATCATTTTAACTCAGGCAACCGCGCAGCAGAGTGTTTTAAAGATTGAGCCACCGCTCAAAGATGGCGTCGCAGGAGAAGAAAGGGGTATGGCCAGGAAGCCTTGGGGAGGAAGCTCCGACATTGGCGAACCCCAGTTGGCCCCGCTTGAGGAGCCACCTCCATACGACACTCCACCAGGACCACATTCCATTCTTCCCGCTGACACAGATGTGCCCGTGCTGCATGCAAACCCCGTAGTTAGTGAAGACAGTCACTGATAGCGTGGGAAACTTCACTTTCTGTATGCATACTCGGGGGGGGAGGTCCAGGAGCTGGCAAAGAATACCCGATTGACACCGGGTGAAACATTGGTGATGTGGCTGGGACGACTAATATTAGAGCATGGGTCAGAATCAGTGGACCCTGAAGAGTGTACCATGCTGATGCGTCAACCTGCATGCGGGGGGAGGAGCATGCAATGACACAGCTCAAATATTACGTAATAAAACCTGGCCAATTCCCCTGTGTGCTACTGTGGTTCCAGTGCTGCTGACCCGAGCCCATGCCTGGCACGCAGATCCACCTAGTGATGCAACACCTACACAGCTTTTACATGCGATAGCAGGAGCCAGTTATCTAACCTGGGATACAGGGTGTTACCCACTGAATCTAACTTTACAACAGGCAAACAGTGTTTGGCCGCACCGATGGTGCAACAACCCTGGTAAGGTCCCTGTGTCCACAGCAGCAGTGGAGGCTTGTGTTGAAATTTATGGGGGTATTAACACACCTATGTTCCTTTTGTTATTGCAGCCACTAACAGAGAGACCAATAGGAAAGGTCTTGAGTAGCCTGGGGAAACTCACTACAGCACGGAGAATGGAGTCCAAGCTCACCCCGCCAGCAGTGGTGCAAGTAGTCGGAACGTGGAAGGTGACACCTGATAAGCCTCAAACTGATCACTGGCCATGTAGATGGCCACCAGACCATATGGTTGAAGAGCGCACCATGTTCGCGTTTCTACTAACCTGGAGTAGCCTAACAAGAAACCAGGTTCGCAAGTTAGGAGATGAGGGACAAAGGAGATTGGTGCAATTCTAGGCTTCAGACCCAGACAGGAACCAGAGGATAGAAAAAACGAGTAGTGGCCGTTGATGCGGGCGATGACAGCCAGCACATGGATGATGAACGCCCTTATGGAACTTACGATGCAAGTGCTACTGCAGATTCCACCCCTACACCTATACGCTTTTTGTTAGACACGGGAGCCCAAGTAAACGTATTAAGACCTGAGACACCCCATGTTAAAACATCCAGAGTCATTTTCGTACAAGGGCTAAATGCTACAACATCCACACCCATAATCAAGTTTTGGATTAATAGGAAGGCCCTGCATGGAGTCTTAGGGGGCATAAACATTTGAGGCTCCAGCGTAGATAGCCTCAGATGGTACATCCCATGGCAGTGGAGGATACAAATATTATTGTGACCCTTGCCACGATTATAAGCTCCAAACAGCTTATCCAGAAGAATCGGTTCAAGCATCTGAACTAGAGGCTTCCAGTTAGCTCTCGAGCACACTTATCAGCACCACGATGGAACGCTCCCAGTGCCCATTACAGCTGTAGATTCAGAGTACATATACAAGATTGTCACCGGAATGGCACAGATAAGAGAACATACAGACCTTTGGGATGATGTTAAGGCAATTTTACTGAAATTCTCCATCCATCCCTTGATCAAGCACACTCGATCCCATCAACCTGACACGGACCCTGTGCATGTTGTCGTGGATTGGTTGCTAGCCCAACAAGAGCCCAGAGACCGAGAGGACGCACTTCAGTTGCACGTCGCAGACACTGTCAACACCAACCCATTTCTGGCATGGCTCCATGAACTGGGGACACCCTAGAGCAAAGAGGGCACAAGCCTGCTGGAAAGAGCAAGGGAAAAAGGGACCAAGCATAGAGCAATGGACAAAGGTGATTCAAGCTTGCTCTGCCTGCGCACGAGAAAAACCGGCGCATCACAGGCACCAAAAAGACACCTATAACTTAGCATATTACACTCCGGGAAAGGTGTGGCAAGTAGACCTACTTGGGCTGCTTCCAGGAGCCAAGCCACCAAACAAAGGATTAGCAATTGTGGATCTAGGAACCTGACAGATTCTTGTCCTTCCAGCGAGAAAGACCACTACTCCTGTGATTCAAGGATGCCTACAGCTTGCTTTTGCTTATTGGCAAGTCCCTCACACCATAGACTCTGATGGAGGATCGCCTTTTAACTCTAAAGGTTTAGAGCGATTTGCAGCGGAACATAACGTCCAGTGGCATCATCATTTGCCTTATCATCCAGTCTAACAGCGTTGTGGAGCGACAGATAGGATTGTACAAGGAACATCTGAGAGTAAAAGAGAATGGATCATTCAAGAACTGGACCAAGTACAACAATGACGTACTAATCACTCACTATGAATGCTACCAAGGCCTTGTGGGATGAGCGTACCCCGGTACCACGCCCGCCTTGGAAGCCATGTTACTTGGCGCAGGAAACAGTACGGCTAGTCGTTCCCACAGCTGCTAGCAAGCATCCAAGTCCAGTTCCTGGTATTGTACCCGAACCCAGCGAGTATCCAAATACCTACTTAATCTCTCTAGAAGCAGTCTCACCCACACGCACCATCTTAGCTCATCAAAATTGGCTAAGCTGACATAGCACAGTTGTTAATGAGACTTAAGTTTGTTTTTCAGTTCCCGAGATGGTACGGAGCTGCCGAAGCCTGACGTGGTGTGAAACATCAACATCCTGAACCTATCTGCGATGGACCTCAGCCGGAATGGATAGACCTGATACCATCAGAGTTGCTGGACTTTTATACATTTGACTGCACCTTTGATTAATTGTTAATAATGTTGAGTTATATGAAACTTAAGTAAAAACAGGGAAGTTCTCGAGATCAAACATATCTGAGCTTGGTATTTGGTCAAGGGGGCATGTGATAAATAAGTGGTAATAAACAGTGACCAAATGCCAGCAAACTGTGCTCGCTGCATGGGGAAACAGCAGGTGCAGCCCACTTAGACGCACGAACCATGCATGCAGCAAAATCCCCAGCTCATGCAGCTTGAAAAGCGCGCGAATGAAAGACCCGAGCTAATTGGCCGTTGGGGCAGTATAAAAGCAAAGCCCGGGAAAAGGGAAGATGGGACCTACACGACAATGGAGAGGCCTGATCACCCTCGCTGAGGTCCTGTGCCCACAGCTCCCTTTCCCCCCCAGATGCTCCCATCTGATAGGTTGCAACACATACGTGTTAAAGAGCTCTTGAGTTCCCTACGGTTGAGTTTTTTTTGGTTGTGGAGATTGGTGTAAAGGGAACTGCTGGCACGGATGTGGATACAAGGCATTTAAGCGCCTCACGGTGGAGTTTACAGAGTTTGTCTATGGTGTGTTCTGGTTGTAAGTAAAGTATTTATTTCCTACATTGTTTGTGGATTTTTTGGACAGGAAGAAAAAACAGAGCGAAACATTCCTGAACCCTTTTGTCCCCGGCCTGTTCGAATTAAGGAGTTAATCCCCACCCCTCAAATTCCTCCTCACAATGTGAGTATAGGGAAGGTATGGGTGGGTGTGGGGTTTGTGGTGGTCTGTGGGGGTGTGTATGTGGGGGGCCCTGCCCCCAACATGGCCCCCTCTCCATGGCACACAGTCCCCACCACTGGTGGCAGCAGCAGTAGCAGTAGGTGGTGGGCCTTTGGGGTGCTCATGGCCCACAGCAGACCATCCCCCAGCAGCGTGCAGCTGTGGCTGAGTCCTAGAAGCTGCAAGAGGCAGCAGGGAATGGGACCAGGCTGGCCTGGCTCCATCGTATGGGGCTCCCCACAGCTCACATGGAGCTCCCAGAACTCAGTTGGAGGCCAGGCATGATGGACTTGGCTGGGAGTGGCAGGGAACTCCACATGATAGAGCCAGGTTGGCTCTGCCCTGCTCCCTGCCACCCTGACCAAGTCTCAGGACCTGGACATGGCAGCAGCAAGCAAGGCCAGGCTGCTGGCTTGATCACATGCAGCTCTCAGATGACTCCTGGGAGTGGCACATGAGCTGCAGGGAGCTCTGTTCAGTGCAGCTGGGTCAGCCCTGTGCTCTTGCTAGTCCAGGTCTCACGTTCCTGCCAATGCAGCCTCCTCACTTCCCCAACCCAATGCTCCAGCAAGACCCAGCCCTGGAGCAGGCCCTGTGCTCCTGCCCAGCTGCAGCTTCCCCCCACCTGCTGGCCAGCACGATGCAGCAGAGACAGGAGGACCAGCTGGAACCTGCAGGAGCTGAGCAGTTCCCCAGGCAGCTGCAGGAGCAGCAGTTCTGCCTAGAAGATGTGCATGCTGGTCAGGGCTGGGGCTAGGACTGGGACCAGGACCACAGCCCTCCTGCAGGTGAGGGTAAAAGCATAATGTTGGCCTGACAGGAATAGATAGAGCTCAGCCCCATGTGGAGTGCAGCACAGACAGCTGCAGGCTGGGTTGGATACAATTAATTGGTGGGAGTCCACCCACAGGCCAGAGAAATCATCTCGCAGACTAGATCCAACCTACAGGTTATTTCGCCTGTCTCTGCACTAAGGGCTACTGCCCTAGCTTGGACCATACTGGCAAGTTAGCCTGCAGTCAGTGCAAAAAGCTCAGCAGAAGGCAAAAAAACCAGTGATAGTAAAAGGATTTGCCTCTCCAAGGTGAGGCCGGTGATAAAGGAAAGGCCAAACACAAAGTACTTAAATAGATGCATCAGACACAGCTGCTAAAAGCATCTACAGAGGACCATAGTTGACATGCTCAAAAGGAAGATCCATGAAGCCTGAATTACACCTTCAAGGAAAAGCAGTAAAAATGCCAGGGCTTCTGTACATGCCTGTACAGCAGAGGGGTAAATCCTCATACGTACACCTCTCTCAAAAAAGAAGCCAGCATACATCATGCTGAACATCATTACCATACCTTTTGTTTATACACTGAGGAGTAAAAAGTCAGACTCCACAGCTGCTACAGCCAAGAGAGCCCATCTGTTATGATCAGCCTGTAGCAGGCAACAGCAGTGTTTAAATAAGTTACCTATTGTGACTTGAGCCAACACCCAACCCTTCACATAAAGCATAAAAGCACTGCAAGGAATTTGGCAGCACTCGCTCTGGGCTGAGGCAGCAAGACGCAATATGGAAAGAGAACACAGCCGCTGCAGAGGACATAGCAATGTTGGGTCTATTTAGAGACAGGATCAGGAAAACAAACACTGCTCTGAACTCTTCTCTAGCAACTAGAGTCTAAAAGAAAGGGAAACTAGAACTGAAGTGTTATGAAATGTGAGAAGAGCTCAGGTATCCATCTGAGAGCACCAGGGGAGCTGATAGACTCATAACAAGTGGGACTGGTTGCATACAGATCTAAAACTTGGCAGCTGGAGTGTTGACATATGGCTGCCAGATGCAGAGCCTATCAAAATGGTGGGATGGGCCTCACTGGCCAATCACATTGCCAGCCAGTGCTAAAGCTCTTGGCAAGCATCAAATAGCACATTCTGTTCCAAACACTTCTAGGCAGAGGCAGAGGCTAATCTACCTTGAAATGCATCATGTGCTGCAGAGCTCACAATATCCTTGTTGAAGGAGACCAGGACACGACAAACAATCCTGGCATGGGCACTTCAAAGAAGGACTTAGCAGCACGGAGCCCCTGAGAGGCCAACATTGTGAGCAATGGGGCACAAAATGACCTTATGTGCGTTGCTTCAGAGCACATGCTGCAATAAGACAACTTTATTCAGTACCACAGGCCAAGGACACCTGTGATTAGCCAAGACAACCCTGATCCAGAAGAGGGAGACAATGTGGCAGCAAAGGCATGAATCAAATACATAGATCAGAGTACTGCATTGAGTGCTCAATGGGTGCTGTCTGGACATAACACTCTGGAAACCTGTTCCACACACTGAATGCTTATGCACTCAAGTATGATCCTGTTCCACCCTGCTTAAATGCCCAGTGGGAAAACAGAAGTCTTAGCGTGCTTATTTTATACTTTCATAGTTGGTAGAGCCAGAAGGGACCTAAGCAGATCATCAAGTCCGATCCCCTGGCAGGGGCAGGAAAGGATGCTGGGGTCAAACAACCCCGGCTAGGTGATTGTCTAGCCTCCTTTTGAAGACGCCCAGGGTAGGGGCAAGCATCACCTCCCTTGGAAGCTGGTTCCAGCTCCTAGCTGCCCTGACTGTGAAGTAGTGCCTCCTGATGTCCAGCCTGAACCTACTCTGTCAGCTTATGGCCATTATGCCTCGCAAATCCCAGTAGTGCTTGGGGGAGCAGGGACTCTTCCATTGCCTGCTGGGCCCCCTTGGCAAGTTTGTAGGTGGCCACCAGATCCCCTCTCAGACTTCCTTTTTCGAGGCTGAATGGGTTCAGGTCCTGCAGCCTCTCCTCATAGGGCCTGCCCTGTTGCCCCTTGATTATGTGGGTGGCACTCCTCTGGACCCTCTCCAAGTTGTCCACATCCCTCCTGATGTGCGGTGCCCAGAACTGGATGCAGTACTCTGACTGTGGCCTGACCAATGTTGCACAGAGGGGGAGGATCACCTCCTTGGACTGACAAGGTGCAGTTAGCTTTCCTGACTGCGTCCCCACATTGGTGGCCCAAGTTAATCTTGGAACCAATAGCTACTCCAAGATCCTTTTCTGCTTCTGTGCTGACAAGAAGGGAGTTCCCTGGCCTGTAGGTATGCTGCTGGTACTTCCTCCCCAGGTGCAATACCTTGCACTTATCTGTATTGAATCTCATCCTATTCTCATCCACCCAGCCTGAACTAGATCTAGTTTTAGCCTGTACCGCTCTTCTAGCATGCTCACTTCTCCCCACATCTTATTAGGGACTTGGACAAGGGGATGAAAAGCACCCTCTTCAAGTCACCAATGAAGATATTGAACAGTGCAGGCCAAAGGACCGAGCCCTGGGACACCCCACTACCCATATCCCTCCAGGTTGAAAACAACCTGGAACAACCGAAAGCATTTCTGGGACAAAAGCAGGATGAAACTTTGATTACAACCAGATGCACTCTGGCCCTTAGGATATTCAACTCTGGGGAATTCTTAAGTATCCAACCTTTTAGAGATACAGAGAAAGTCTGCATTTTTGTTTTAGGGCCTTTAGAACCTGAGAAACTAGAAATTGGCTCTTCCGTCTCCTTTCCAAACTTGGACTAGACTGAGAAGTTTTTTTTTTTTTTTTTTAAAACTTTCCTGGGATAAAGTCACTACAATCAAGGAACAAGAATCTATAACTATAGCAGAATCAAATGGAGATTGATTTTAGTTTCCTTCCACATAATCAGCAGTTAATGTTGGACATGTAAAACCTGCATTTCTCCCACATCTGAAACAGAACTCATAGAGAAGCCTAGAAGGTACCTCAAGGCCTGATCTAGTTTAACCTCCTGTCCAAAGCAGGAAAGGCTTTGCATCCCATTTGGGAACTGAAGCTGCTGAAGTTTTGGCATTATTAGCAACACTCTTACCAGCTGAGCTAACTGTCCCAGGCCTATCTATCTGATGTTCCAGAGCCTATGAACTCAATCTCCAGACATCACCCTGGTTGTACTGCATTGCTTGGCCACCCTAGCATGCAGGCAGGCTGAAAGAGCCTCAAAGCTTTGTTCACAAACTAAGCAGTCCTAAAAGGAGAACCAAATTTTGGAGCTACCCATTAACTACAGAAACATGGAGAGATCACACGGTTACTGTGTTGTGACAGCAGTATGCATCAGCATAGCATCCCTCAAATTGAGTAACCAGCTGCAGACCAGAAGCCAGCTGTACACAGATGCTTACTCCACTTCCTTCCTCTCAGCCTCCTCTGTTGTCAGATCTTCTTCCACACTGTAATCCAGCACTGATCCCACACCAAATGACTGATTTCGCTGGATCAGGGGTTTGATGGCCTCTTGGTCTTCTCCAGCCACAAACTGCGCGTAGAAAGTCATCTTCATCAGCTTCTCAAACAGCTGTTGCCCCAGGATCTTCCTGCTGAGACTCATAAGCTAGGAGATACAAAGCCAGTGTAAAAGCATAGCTCCTTCCAGGAAAGGCTGCTTCCTGCTCTCTGCCCCAGCCCCAGAGCCAGCAACTCCAGGCTCACACTCCATTTACTGTCACACTCCATTACACAGCCTCAACAAAGTCCACCCGGAGGAGCCCATGCCAGTGATCTGCCCTTGTGCGGGCACCGACCTCAGCGGAGGTCCAGTAACCAGCCCCCACGCTGGGAAGGCAGCCAGCCCCGGGAGCCTCCCCCACAAGCGCCCGAGCCGGTTCTCGGAGGCAGCCGCGCGCCGCCGGGGCCGGAACTCCGCGCGCAGGGACGACAGGTGGGCGGGAGCCCAGCCCCACGCGGAGGCACGGCCTCCCCGCTCACCTCCTGGTTGCGCTGCACCAGCGGCTCCACGGTGCACAGCCCCAGCACGACCAGGCTCCGCACCAGCTCCGCGCTGCTCTTGCTCCGAAACGCCTCCCGAGTGTCGCTGAAATCCACGGCAGGTGGCGGCGGCGGCTGCGCCCGGGGCGCCCCCTGCGAGGCCTCCCCGCGGCGTCCCGGGCCCCGGGGGGTGGGCGCCGGCCAGGCCCCCTCCGCAGCCGGAGGCTGCTCCCGCGGAGCCGCCGCCGCCGTGGAACGCGGCCGGGGCGGGACGCGCAGCCCGGAGGCGGCTCGCAGCGCCGCGCGCCCCAGCCCCGCGCCCAGCCCGCTGCCCATCCTGCGAGAGGCCGGCGGCTAGGGACAGCCCGCTTAAATAGCGCCGGAGTCGGCCCCGCCCTTCCTGCGGCTGCGCGGAGCTCCGCCCAGAGCCGAGCGGGGCTGCATGCCTTGCCGCCTTCCCCGGGGTCCGCGCCCAGAATCTGGCGGGGTTTTAGTCTGCTTGCTTGCTGCTCTCAGCACTACCCCCACTTCCGACTCCTCATTGCCCCTCCAGGGTTTTGGTCCCACCCAGCTTGGGCTTTGCCCTATCCGCCAGGTTTCCCCCGGTGGGCGGTGCGGAAGATTAGCTGTGCCTTCCCTAAGTAAAGCTGTCGTCTCTCATCTTCGACCAGAAAGAAAGTCTTCTTGAACGGCCTGCCAGGATTGAGATGAAAAAAGGAAGGCACCAAAGAAGAATACAGTCCTATGAGATAAGGTTGATGTTAGTTCTGTAACTTAATAGGTCGGCTCTGCTTCACAGGGCTCCACCATCCCCATGCCCATGCCCATGCCCATGCCCTGCCCTCACCTCGCCAGATGTTATGACATTACTTGCATCAGTTCTCTGTGGGCGTCTCAACCCCCATACTGCCGTGACCAGACTCTAAATGACTGGTTTCTTGGTCACTTGCCCTGTTCTTCCTGCACAGGTCCCAAGCCGCCTGCCTCACAGTTGGACTTGGTCTTTATCTTTAAGATCTTTATCATAGGGGGATAAAGCCCCAACTCACACAAACACTTATTTCCTCCAGGTACTTGGAATGTCTTTCCGCACTTCCTAGACTCGGACTTGTTGGCTTGGACGCTGCAGCCACCTCATCTCCCTGCCTCCACAGGTAAGTCAGTCTTTGGGACTCTCCCCCAAGTCTCCTTGCTTGGTCCCTTGTTGTTGTCTCCTTGCGCTCGTTCAGGTTTCTTCTTGTGTAGGCATCATCAGGGAGAGATGACAACTGCCTGTTAATTCCCTGCACCCATAAGCTGCGTTTGCCATGGCAGTGTCTTATTCATTGCCCTCCCCACTCTTGCAGCCTTAATTACCATCCGGGTCTT
Source organism: Caiman crocodilus (assembly GCA_030014935.1). NCBI lineage: Eukaryota > Metazoa > Chordata > Crocodylia > Alligatoridae > Caiman > Caiman crocodilus. The sequence continues at coordinate 577,092 of JAGPOW010002492.1, read as the reverse complement.
CCACATGATTTTTTTCCTGCTTAGGTTTGCCCTGCCTCCTGTGACAGCTGAAAATAATGTCAGTGTAATAAAGGTGCTTGCTAAAGGCTGTATGAAGATTAGACCAAGTGTTTTTCTGTATTTGTTTAGATAGTAAGCTATATGTTGTTGCTAAGAGCCTAATTAAAGTTTAAAATGTAGTAAAGCCTTGTATAAAGTAAGGACTAGTAATTTAGCAAAGCCTTCAAGTAGTAAGGCCCTGTGGTGTAGTTAAAGTTAACCTTATCAAAGGAATGCAAGACTTGTACGGCTATTGGTCAGTCTAAGGACAGTTGAAGTAAAAAGAATCTGAGTGGCTGTAAGTTATCAGTACCGTTCAGAAGCCATGAATTGGCTGGAACATCTGGAAATCATTCAGAAGGAAGATACAGCTCTGTGAAATGGATTAGTTAGCTAGCTGGTGACCTGCGTCAATGGGCCTGTGAACCCACTGAGGAGCCCAAGGACTGAATACCAGGGTCCTTCCTGGTACCTCTTGGACAGTGCCAGTCAGGGACACCTGACTTCGCTGAGCTTTGTGGAAAGAGAAACTTGTTGTACATCAGGCATCAGAGGAGACTGCTGATAAATTGCCAACGCGAATTATTCTTGTTTGTCATTGTTTGTATTTGTCTTGTTACTACATGTAGTTGTGTTTTTGTTAAGTCAATAAACCTTTCCTACCTTTCTATCCCTGACCATACTCTCAATCCTGAACCCTTCGCAGGTGGCTGGGACTTGACCTCTCCCCACCCAGACTTGCTGCTCTGGTGACTTGATCCTCTTTCTTTGTTCCTTTGGAGTTCTGTGGTAGGGCAGACTTATGTTGCAGGCTCAAGTTGCAGATGTTTGCAGCTAATGGAGTGGTACGTGATCTGTGATCAGAGTAAATTTCCTTCCATATAGATAATAATGAAATAATTTGACTCCCCATTTTATCACTAAGCACTCCCATTCTATTGTCGAATATATACTCCAACTCTCGGCTTTGGATAATTTCCTGCTTGCAAACGCAATCAGTCATTCTCCCCCCTGATCTATTGGGTTAAGACAGCCCCTACGCCAATGGGGCAATGAAGCTCTGAACCTTCCCCTACACTGGGGCCCATGCTTTGCAGATGGCATCCCAGGCAGCTAAGCTCACATGTACTCTTTTCCCTCTCTGGCTGTGGTCCCCTCTCTGGGACCTTTGTTTTCACCTTAGGCCCTCACCCCACCTTCAGGCCAGTTGGAATCCTGTGCCATTTGCTCTGGGCATCCCTTGTGGTAGGCCCCTGGCCCTTTTGATCCCCCCTTTGGTCTTGGCCCCAGCATGGACCAGTTCAAAGGTCCATCCAGTCAGATCTGAATCGCTTGCCTTCATTCCCTCACAACTCCACTGATCAAATGAGCCTCTTCAAAGATCTCCCAGGCCTGGGCTTTTTCCAGGCAGGACTGTGCAGAGCTGGAGGCTGTCAGGAGCCCCTATCTGCCTTTCACCCACTAGGCTCCCAACTCTGGTAGGGTGCAGTTCTAGGTAATGCCCAGGACCTGGGGCCTCCTCTATCCACATAGCCCCAGTCCATATACCTCCAAGTTGTTCTTGGTCCAAGGAGCTCAGCAGGGAGATGTTCTTCCCTTACTAGCTGATCTTAAAACTGCTCCTCTTCTCAGCAGGGAAAGCTGAGCATTAAATGTCTGTCCTCATCAAGCACTTGCCATCTTGGCCTAGCCCTTAAAGTGGCAGGCACCAACAGTACCTGAATCGTTAAGGGCTAGCATTTGTTCCAGTTCACTCCACACTGGTATGTATAGGGCCTAGGGCAATCTCTTCCAATATTCCCTCACCACTTGACCTCGGCTAGTTCCAATCTGGTGGAAAATCCCTTTAGCTCGGCCCAGTACTTCCATAAATACGTCTTTAAATCTTCTCACCAACTGTTCCAGCTGTTCCCTCCCTCCTTTGGGTACCTGTGTCCCAATCATGGGGACCGGGTTACCCCCTTCTTGGGGATTGCTAGTCTCTGGAGACCATTCTTCTTCTACCACCCTGGGGTCCATCAAGTAATGTTCATGCTCCTCCCATTTCTTCAGCAGATTCACATGATAAATCTGTTTAGCTTTTTGCTGCCTGGGCCAGTCCACTATTTATTGTAGGACCCAGCCTCCTTTGTATCCTGAAAGGACCCTGCCACTCAGAGACTAACTTACTAGTGTGATCCATCCACATGGCTAGGTCCATATCACCTTTTTGCAATTCACTACTTCCTGCAATTCACTATCCTGGTCAGACCTCTGCTTCTGACTGACTTGACTCTTTTCTAAATTATCTCAGTAGATCTGTCTCACTTTCTCAACCATTCTCTAATCTTTCCAGGTTAGAGGCACAGCTCTCTAACTTGGAAAGAGCTCTTTTCACTCCCAGGCTTGCTCTCCTCCAGTCCTCACAAACGACGTTAAGTAGGCTTCAGGGCTTATGCCCATAAATCAATCCAAAGGGACAGCAACCCAAGTTGCCTCCCAGACTTTGAACATAAGGGGGTGAAGACATAGCTCTTACCTCTTAGTGCCTAGACAATGAAGTATGGAGTCCTGCTTCTCCCCCATCAGCTCCAGGGTTTTGGAGGCCTCAGAATACTGTGGAGGCATCAAGCCTGAGCCCACAGGGATGTGGAATGAATCTGAGATTCCAAGTAAGAACAACAATCCTGTTGTGTACTGAGCAGCTGTATATATGTGCTCCTTCTACGGAGAGTGCTGCTGGAACTGCATTATCTTGCGTTGCTGTTTGCTGTTCTGCTTCAGTGCTAAGGTAGCTAGTTGTTAATAAAGATGGTTTCCTTGATCTTCATTGCATGGTCTTTCTGGGACAAGAACCCCATGAGTGATGAGGATGGGATCTTGGTGAGTAGGATCAGCAGTCCCTCACAGTGGAGGATGATTGGCTTGCATGAT